>WARS01000054.1:1975000-2382541 GCA_008933995.1 Datnioides undecimradiatus | reverse complement strand
CCCCCCCCCCCATCTAGAAAAGGGTGGGGCGCAGCAGAAAGAAGAAAACCCTCTCCTCATTTCATTTTTCTTTTCTTTTGTGGAGTTTTTTTGGAGGAGGGAGATGAAGTGCGAAGAGGAAGGGAGGAGGGATTGAGAGATTCTGTAGTGGTCATATGATTGGAAGGAGAGCGTTGAGAGTTGGAATGTATTATGTTTGCAGATCCTCTGTGCTGTATAGATCGGGGACAACGGCATGTGCATAGAGATCACTGCAGAATGGCCATTAGTGCCAGCTTGAATAGAATGAAAACTTGTATTACTTGCTTCTTTGGTTATTATAAAGGCAACAAGAGTGTCTGGGGGTGGAGGTTGGGGGCATACACATAGAGATGAAGTGATAGAGTGAGAGTGGGGGCACACAGGCCTATTTGAAGCCCAGTGAACTCCCACTGCAGCTACAGCCGTTTCCAGGTTGACTTTTTATCACTGATCGCTCCAGTTTGATACCAGAAAAGATCCCTGATGGATATGCTCCCTGCATCCAAATCCTCTAACCCATTTTCTTTTATAACCCCCCCCCCCCACACACACACGTACACACCAACCTCTATCTCCCTCCCCTCTGTTATCTTTAGCTCTACAGCTCTCTGTCTGTCCAACTGAACTTCTGTCCTCTTTCCTCCTCCTCCTCCTCTCACCTCTTCTTCTCACCTTTCCATCACTGAACCATGCACCTCCTCATCCTTGAGCAGGGTGGTGATGATGATGATAGTGTCTGCCGTCTGTCAATAGGTCGGTTTACATTCAAGTTGATGGAGGTGAGTTATGACATACTGCCTTTGAAGAGATTAAGATGGAGGGCAAATTCACTTTCCACCATCATGGGGGGGGGACACTGACATCATTAATTACAAAATCATACGCTATCCATTGTGGGATCTAATGAAATCAACCGCAACTTTTGCAACAATGTTTCTGCAAAATGTCAGTGTGTCACTCAGAAACCCCCAGCAGTAGTTGGTGTAGTAGTCTGATCTGTTCTACATTTTACTCATGAATGGAACCTTGATCACATTCTGCTCACCGGCTTATGGCGTCATTGTGGAGGAGGTGGACAGACTTTCCTCGCTGCTTTGCTGGCGTTGTTGGGACAAATCATAGGCTACCCACACAGCCCATGCTGGGTAAATTTGGCTTAATAAACCCAGTGGCAGATTTAACTTTGCTTTTGGAATGTTTACACAGGGCCGTTTGGTAAGCAAAAGGTTACATAAGTACCAATAAATCAGTATCACTAAATCACAGAATATGAAAAGTGGAATACAGGGGCAGTCGAGCGCAGATGTTGCTGCAGAGTGACATCTGCTTTCTAAATTGGTCAGTAGCTGGGGATGGGCTGCTCTGCTGCTGTCCTCCCTGCTTGAAATATCTGTTAGCACGGTGGTGAATCTGTCTGCGGCCTTATAACTTCTGGTGACCTCTGGCCTTTGTGTGGAGGATAGTGTGGGTTTTATCAATGGTGGTGTAATATTTAGTCTAACTTCATTTATGTAAATAGAGCAGACAGCCACTGAATATTATACTGCTTTCATTAAAATATAGCATCTTGCAGGAATGCTACAAAATATGTTTATTTGCTGCTTTGCAGAGAGGAAGGTAAAGAGGCTTGATACCAATCTCATGTCTTTCCGTTCAGTAGTCATGCTTTGTCTTAACACAACAAAATCTGCCTACCTACACCTCTGCAGCTCACCAACAGATATGTTAAATCTCTTATTTTTTAAATCTGTGCCCAGAAATAAAGCCTTCAGCCTGGTATGGGTCCTTTCATCCAACTTTTAGCAAATTACTGCATTTCTCAACTGTTTGTTTAAGCTCACTGTTTATTTTTTCTCCCGCTGGTACTAGTTTGGATTGTTCAATACTACCTTTGAGTATATTGGTATGTGGAGCGAGCACAGTGTGAAGTTATCAGCATGTCATCTGTTTCAGCAGCGTGATTTTTTTTTTCTCTTTCAGAATGAACCTTTATCCATGTCTCATTGAGGTCAGAGATTGCTCATGTAGAGAGACCAGTTCAACTACTTTTCTGATTAAAGTGAAGATTTATTGAATATTAAAATCTCATATTATGCTCATTATTAAATGTCAGTGTAGGTATTTTTTTTAAATTTTGATACCACAACAAAGTGGAACAGCCTCATAAATGTTAATAAAAGTGATTAAACTGATTATATCTGCATCACTATACAATAAAATGAACTTAATCCTGGGAAACAACAGTGTGGTGGTGTTGGGGGGTGGACTCAACAGGGACCAGATGTGTGGTGCGTTTACTGTATTAGTATTTCAATGAAAAGAAACAATACCAGACAGATTTTTTCCAACCCCAAGATGAATTCATTATGATATAGCAGTACATCAGCAGGTGGATCAGTCAGTCATCCCTCAGCTGAGCCAGTCAGATGTTGTGTTCTCCAGCAGGGAGCAGTGGGATGGAACAACATGCTGTTTGTCCGGGCCACACTTGCTGACCTTGATAGATTAGACCCAGAGAGGCTTTTCTGTCTGACACAGAGCAATGATAAGTCTGTGTGTGAAATAGTTTTTCCTCTTCTCAGAAATATGGCTGCAGTGTAGGCCAGGACAAGATTGTGTGCATGCTTATGCTTGTGCGTGTGCCTGTGTGTGTGTGTGTGTGTGTGTGTGTCAGTCTGCTTCTACCCACCAATCTTCCTGTCCGTGTCTGCTAATAAGCAACTCCCCTCCCACTTCGCTAGATCTTGATCGAAACACATTTTCTTTTTCTGCCTAAACTCTGCTTTGTATGTGACCGGTGTGCATGTCCTTGCTGCATTTCACACCTTAATCAGAATGAGGATGCAGATTTTTGTATCAAGTTTAATTTGATGTGACGAATCTGGCTATGGCGAGTGCTACGCCGTGTGAGTCCACAAAGAAAAAAGAAAGAAAGAGAGAAAGAACGAAAGAACCTTAAGAAAAAAGACAGGCAGAAAGAAAGACAGAGAGAGCGATAAAAAGCCGAGATAAGAAAATGACTGTGTTGTGTAGGAGTTGCTATCAATGTTATCTATCTGTCTTTTTTTCGCTCTGCGAGCCCTTCTGTTGTTTTTTAGCCCTTATCTTGCTGCACCAAAATGCCAGGAACAAAAAGGGGAGAAAGAAAGAAATTACCGTGCGGATTATTCATGGGGGTTGGCTGATAAAGTGTTGATGCTGAAATTAAGACCGATACAGGCACTGTTTTTTGCTCCGCGAGTGTTTTTCATAATGATTTTTGTGTTGTTTTTTTTTTAATGCGTGTGTAAAGGTTTTTGCATTGTGTGCAAGCTGTGTGTTGATAATTTTTTGCCGTTGCTTGCTATTAGCAGATTAGACCTCATTTAACTCTTTATGCCCTCCCTGATGCCAATTTATTACATGTACACCCTCTGTCTTAATAAACACACACACAGACACACGCGCACACACACACACACACACACATTCTGTTGGGCCAAGATAAGCTCAGTCCTCAATCTGTCACTAATAGAGAGGCACAAACCAGCAGCGGACAGGTTTGAGGTTTCCACAATGAGGAACCAAAACGTCTCAACAGCAGTTGCAAGAAACAGGCACTGTGATTGGTTGCTTTGTGGTACAGAGCTGTCCCATGGTGTCCTAGCAGAAGACATGAAGACAGGCAGGTCAGCAGCTTGACCCCACTTTACATGTGAATCACTAATTGCTGCTGTTAGAATAGCTTTGAGCTTCCCAGCTGACTGTCTTTATGGCTGCGTGTGTGTATGTGTGTCCGTATTGAGTGTAATTTAACATAGTAATCCTTTCTAGAATGTAGACCAGTTTGCCCCATTTGTATAAATTGAGGTGAGTATTAAGGCTCCCAGATATTCAATTTACAGTGATACAAAACCAGAGAAAATCAGCATGTCTGCTCGGAAATTGATTTAAAGATCCAAAGAATACTGCGAATCTGCTGTTTTGTGGAAAACTGTGAAAACAGTGCACTCATTTTGAATTGAGTAAGACCACGAGACCACCCTCTGATTCTGCCCAGATGCCTCTCCTTTCCAGTCATTTAAAGCATGCATCAGATGAATGGTGTACAAACATTAACATGAGGTGTTCTGCACTGTTTGTGATGATATGGGGGACAGTGACAGCATAGGAGCGTGCATGGCCACGAAGCAGGCCTTCGCCAGCTATGACTAGCTACTGCTGGGCTTTCCATTACTCTGCTGGAAAGACAGGAAGTACATGTATGCTCCTCTGAGAGAGTTTCTGTGAGGTTACCTGTGTCAGAGCCAGTCTAGTGTTTATCCTACGAGAGACTCTCCCACCAAGGGGGAGTGTCAGTGCATGATTAATTGCTCAGAGTGTCCTAGCCCTGCTGTTATAGCGGTTAAGTTGACATTACTGCTCATCAGATCTGAATATCTATGAAGCCAAATACAGCACACTTAACCTCAGGCCTGTGTTGTAGGTTATAAGTCCTGTCCTGCTCAAACTCTGAACCCTGTCAGTGTGACTTTTGAAAGAATGATAGGATTATAAACTTGCAAAATGACTGGCCACACCCTCCTCTGTCTGTTATACTGAGCAGATTTCTTCCCCAATCATTCTCCTACAAACAAGCCTTTAAAATGAACGGCCTGCACCTTTAATCCTGTAGGTGGTGCATTGAGCCTGTGTTTTCATGAGTAAATGAGATAAAAAAAAACTATTATCATAATTACGAATTGTTTTATGAGCGACAACTAATAAATAGCAGTTAAAAGCTTAAAGCAGGTTTTCTTGTAGTTTCTGTTTATACAGTCGAACACTGATTAATTTTCTGTTGAAAGAGGAATGATTGCGCGTGCACACACACACACACACACACACACACAATGAAACAAACATACACACAAATAGCTAATTAAACTTGAAGCCTAACCTGAACAGTTTCTGCCACTTGACTGCATGTAGTTCAGTCTGTATGAAACGCTGTGAACCAGCACTTAATCTCTGTGTTCTGCATGTGGGTCAACAACCCTAAATGTTTTCTCACATTGTAAGCAGTTATGAGGTTTCAGTGAAAGAAAAATGGAGTTGCCTACCTCATACATCCTGCTACAGTGTGTGTTAACGGGCACTCTCTGATGAGAGTAGATTAAAGAGCGGGAGGCATAGGAAAAAATCACACTGACTTAATCAAATAAATTATTTAGACAAATAAACCACTATAAACTTCATTATGTGTTAAAACAGGGGTGCATTGAATTCTTATTGTTGTTTTTCATCACATTTTCATCACAAAACCAGCTTCCAAAACCACAATATTGTATACTTACGTTACATGCATGGAAAGCATTTCCTCCACTTCCAGCAACTTTTCCATTTCCACAGTTTGTGCTCATGAGGCCAAACATATCCTAAACTCGTACTTTTGTTCTAGACCTACAGCAGGACATTAATATCACTCTTTCTAGAATGGAAAACGTGTGATTGCTGCTGTGATTTTAGCCGTCGCCTGTTTCTGTTCTTGGGGCATGCCTGGTGAAAGCCACCACCGTTTTACGTGAGCAGTGCCATAAATTTTACAGTAATTCCAGAAAATAATGGCTCACCCTTCTAAATCATGATGAAGTACACCTGTAGAAATAGGCTGGAGAATTCCATAACTGAAATGAGAGAATACTGTAGGAAGATTAATGAAATGAAATAAAGAATGATAAACCATTAATTTAATGCCTTGGAAAGATATTTTATCGGGTTATATTTCTTCTTTTCTAAGGTTAGATTTTATTAGCTCATTCCATCTGAGATCAGGATCTCTCAGAGAAAAAGGGATTTTATTAAGTAGTAAACTGTATCAACTGACTAACTGAAACAGAGACAGCAAGAGAGAAAGTGGTCCTTGTGTTTCACACTTGACCCTGTTTTTATCCGTAGGTCACCTGGCGCCCCCCTCCCCTGCCAGCTCAGGTTACCCCCCTAAATGCGTGTGTGTGTGTGTCTGTCTGTGTACACGTACACAATTTCTTTTAGAAATCAACATTTCATCAATTTAAAGATGTCCATTTGGTCTATGGTCTATATTATTTGTTGACTTGAGCTGCTAACCTCAGTGAGTTTCCAAATTTGCCCCCCTGTATTTCCACAGCTGATTGCAGAGGCAGGATAAGGACATATCGGACATCGGCTGTAATTTCCTCCAACTCATCGCGGTTTCCTTGCCCTTACCTCTTTGTGCCTCTTTGCCCCCTTCCCTCCACCTCCCCTTCTATCACTGGCAAGTCCTCTTGTCTGTGTATTAGTATTAGCAGCAGCAGCAGTGTCCCCTGAAGTAAAACAATCTGCTGTAATCTATCAGCGTGTTATCGGCCCTATCTGAGAGCTGAGAAAGCCAGGGCCGGGGCTGTGGCGCCGCTCTCTGGAGCTGATAAAGTTTCAGAGTTCAGCGATGATGAATGTTAAGAAACTACACCCTCGTTACCGACGATGTGGACTTGGCAAAGCCGAGCGATAGGGAGGGTGTTTGAAGGCGGAAAATGGAGAGAAAGAGAAGAAGAGGAGGGTGGCAGGGTGAGAGGAGTCACAGAGGAAAAGGTCTTTTTCGGCATCAGTCGAGGGTCCAAGGGTCAGGCCCTGATGGGTGTTTGTTTTTGTTTTTTTCAAACATGCACACGTCTATTCTTGGGTTCCTCAGCTCCTGGAGCACTTTTGTTCTTCAACCTCACTTTCCTCTGTTAATTTGGGTTTCAGTGTCAGACTTACCTCAGCTCTGACTTCCCATTTCTATTTACCCTTATCTTTATTTTTCAAATGTAAAAATATTGTGCATCTACTTGTTACAAAACAAAACAAAAAAATTTTTTTTAGCTATGCAACATGCGTTGTAGATAGTGCTGAAATGATTTATTATTTAATTGATTGTGGTTAAAGAGAAAATTCATCAAAAGTTTATTTGATCATCAATTGATTACATATACGTTTTTTCATGCAATCTGGAAAATTTTACATTTTTCACTATATTTGATATTTTGAGATTAAACCATTAATGGAGCCATCGTTGGTTACATCCCTACTGGTAGTGGAACAAACACAGGAAGGCAAATGTGTCTATTGACAGTCTGAAAGGAGTGGGTTGCCTATTTTTAACGCCTTTATATGTGTTTAAATATATATGTGTTATATGTGTTTTGGTTTAAAATAGCTATAAGATAGAAGAAAACAGTTAAAGGGACTGAAAAATATAAAAACTCACGTTCTGTTCAAATTATTTGTTGCAGCCAAAAACCTGCCAAGAGAAAATGTGCATAAAGAATAAATAACATCACAAACCTTGTTATTATTATCATTGGATAAACTGAAACATTGTCAACATTAGCTGCCAGAGTAACAAGTTGCACACTACACCTACATCTTCTTCAAATTTCCTACGTTTCATTGTGGCGTTTTGCAGTAACTAAAAGCTTTCTCTTAAAAACAACTGGCTTTTTGATGAAAGTCCAGCTGGCTGCCCTCACTGCTGCCCTCCTTTCTTATGCCTAAGAGATCCCTACCCGTGGGCCTAATTGTGTGGCATTGGTATCAAAGTTCTCACGGGCTGCCAACTCTGTAGTCCATTCATCCCTGCAAACACATCGTCCACTTCTATCTCACAGCCATCTGTGCCGACTGTCAGGCCTCAAAGTCCCCATGATTACAATGCAAGTGATAAGACAGGTAGTTCACAAAAGCAATGGTACAAATGATTAGGCAGATTAGGCAGTTAGTCAAGTAATGTCACCAGTGGGTCACTTCACAAGGATTATGTATTTCATACTATGGCTATTTGTAAATGCATGACAGGTGTTTGGTGTGCATTTTAAAAATGAAGGTCTGGCGTGTTGGATCATACTGGATGGTTGCCAGTTAGAGTCTGAGCAGGTCAGAACATATCAGTGGAAAAGAGGCAAGGAGAGTCACCTCCCCTCTCAGCTTTTACACCGCGTTCCACATTATTATGCAAATTGTGTTTAAAGGTCATAAAGGTCATTTTTTTGTCTGTCAGTTTAAACACGTGGATTGGAATGTGTGTCAGGGCTCTTCCAATCACTCCAATCAATCTCAGACACCTGTGCCAATTAGTTTGCAGGTGAGTCCAAATAAAGGGAAAACTACTTAAGAATGGATGTTCCACATTATTAAGCAGACCACCATTTTCCAGCAATATGGGGAAGAAGAAGGATCTCTCTGCTGCTGAAAAGTGAGAAATAGTTCAATGCCTAGGAGAAGGTATGACAACTTTAGATATTTCAAAACAACTTCACCATGATCATCGTACAATAAAGAGATTTGTAGCCGATTCAGAACACACACGGGTTCGAGCAGATAAAGGACCAATAAGGAAGATTTCTGCCAGACAAATGCGTCGGGTTAAGAGAGCAGCTGCTAAAATGCCACTGCAAAGCAGCAAACAGGTATTCGAAGCTGCTGGTGTCTCTGGAGTGCCAAGAACATCAAGGTGTAGGATCCTCAAGAGGGTTGCAGTTATGCATAAACCATCATCATCGTCATTCAGCCACCCTTAACCAAAGCGCAGAAGCAGAAATGCCTGCAGTGGGCCTACATGTACATGAAGACTAATTTCCAAACAGTGTTGTTCACTGATGAGTGCCGTGCAACCCTGGATGGTCCAGATGGATGGAGTCGTGGATGGTTGGTGAACGGCCACCATGTCCCGACAAGGCTGCGACATCAGTAAGGAGGTGGTGGCGTCATGTTTTGGGCTGGAATCATGGGGAGAGAGCTGGTCGGCCCCTTCAAGGTCCCTGAAGGTGTAAAAATGACCTCTGTGAAATATGTGGAGTTTCTGACTGACCACTTTCTTCCGTGGTACAAAAAAAAGAAGCGTGCCTTTCGTAGCAAGATCATCTTTATGCATGACAATGCACCATCCCATGCTGCAAGGAATACCTGTGCATCATTGACTGCTATGGGCATAAAACAAGAAAACCTCATGGTGTGGCCCCATCCTCCCCTGATCTCAACCCTATTGAGAACCTTTGGAGCATCATGAAGCAAACGATCTATGAGGGTGGGAGGCAATTCACATCAAAACAGCATCTCTGGGAGGCTATTCTGACATTCTGCAAAGAAATTCCAGCAGAAACCATCCAAACACTGACAACTTCCATGGATGCAAGAATTGTGAAGCTCCTATCCAATAAGGGGTCCTATGTCAAAATGTAATTTGGCCTGTTAAGATATTTTTGATTGAAAGAGCTTGTGATTTCAGCAAATATAACCTGCAAATGCTTGCAGTTTAACTAATGACCATTTTCAGTTGTTTACAACAATAAAATGTTTTGAAACTCTATTGTGCGTAATAATGTGGAACAGTGCATTTTAAGATTTTGATTTTTAAAAAAAAAAAACGTTATGATTTGGAGGTTCATTCAAAATCAGTCGAGTTATACTCTAATGCTTGATGACTTGAAAATTATGAGAACTATCATTTTTATAGATTATTTAGGAAAAAGAGAGAAAAATTACATTTGCATAATAATGTGGAACGCGGTGTAAATTGATATATTGTGTGATGCTGATGTTTCTGAAGACTGGTCGTCCCGGACAATGGAAATGCACTGTAAAAATGATTGTTTTCTGACAACACTCTTTTTTTTTGTATCATCTTCTATGTACAGAGCAAGTCTTTGACACACACACACACACACACACACACACACACACACACACACACACACACACACACACACACACACAAGTGAAGTGATGTGATTCTCAGTTCTTAAGCGCACAAAAGGAGGCTAAAAATATGCAAAAGGGAAAATGGGGGGAACCATTGTGATTGTGACAAAGTTCATGAGCATATAATAGCAGTTAATGCGTGGCGGGGCGCGGGCAGCTTTGTTCGCCAAAGTGCCGAGCTCTTAATAGAATCTGATAGATAGACGCCTGTCTCCTCAGGCCTGTTAGGGGGGCGTTGGGTTGGGTTCCACTCATCAAGTCTCTCTCCCCCCCTCTCTCTCAGTCCTCTCCTTGTCTTACTGTCATTCTATGAAGGAATAATTTGTCAATAATTGGCCGTGTCATTCTCGTCAAGACGGTGTGATAAAGCGGCAGCTCTTCGGGGGCCGGGCCGGAGAATATCTCAAAAAGTAGGGGAAGCGGGGAAAAGGCAGCATGTGGTAGCAGATCTGAGGCAGCGATATGGCCATTAAGCGCTTTAGAAGTATTTTAGCTGAATTCACACAAAGCAAAAATAGATAAATAAATAATGAAAGAGGAAAAAGTGGAACGTCAACTGTCAGGGAACTGATACAGACTTTAAGAAATCATTTGGGAGGGTGAAAGATAAAAGATTATCCCTCTTTTCTGCCAACTTATTGCCTCCTCAGCCATCGCTGAGGCTAATTCGCTTACTCAAGCAATCATGCCGACATACTGTGTGTGTTTTCGTGTGCATTTGTGTGTGCGCGCGTGCGTGTGTCTGTGTGTGTACGTATATGCTACAGCCACATTGCCTTCAAAGGGGTGTTGGGAAGTGCTTATACCAGCAGCAGTATGTTTAAACTGTGTGTGTGTGTGTGTGTGTGTGTGTGTGTGTGTGTGTGTGTGTGTGTGTGTGTATATGGTGTATGTTACTTGTGTACTTGTGTGAATCTGATCCTGCCTCCGTCCACATCACTCAGCAGTGTATGGCATCCATTATCTGCTCCACTGTAAGGGGCAGGAATTTTCCAGAGATATCCCAGAATGCTTATTATCTCTGAAATATCTCTGGATGGCTGACACTCATCTGATTGGCTACATCTGCCTTCTCAGGCGCATTCCTCTGACCCCCCTCCCAACCCCAATGACTGCAATGTTGGGAGACCCATCCTTATTCTAGAGCTTAGGCCTGTGTTAGAAATGGCATTGGAATAGTAACTGTACTAATCCGTTCATCCCCAGAGAAACAAAATGTAGGATGTATATTTGGAAAAAAAAACAAAAAAACAAAACTATGCCAGAAGAAAATTTAAGGGTCTGTTCACCCAAAGCACACATGCATGGACACAAATGTAAACATCTACCAGCCTCTGACGGATGAATGTTCAGAACCATGCACTCAGTAATAAATCATTATTTTGTACCTGCATTCCTCGACTGAGGCGTGGCAGTATATATCCAACTGTTTTCTAATGAGATGTGGGCTAAGACAGTACTGTGACAACAGTGTCATCAACTTGCCCTGTTGCTAGCTATATAGAGTTCTCTGGATAGTGACCTCCTTTGTTCACGTGCACATTAGGGGGCGCTTGAGAGAAAATAATTAATAATAAAAAAAAAATCCTTATGTAGAGAAAACTTCACACTGAACACTGAAAGCCACATTTCCCACCATTCAACAGACTCTTGGTAAAAACCTGTATCTTGAGATGATGACATCACCATGAAATTAATAGACTTGACAAAAAGCAATATCTGGAAAATTGCTGACAGCTTCTATGCATCATATGTTAAATGTTGGATATGGGATACATGGATAAAACCATGTTAAGTTAGGACCCCATTATATGGCTTTTATTGTGGTAGATATTTTGCCTGCGTGTATATGTACAGGTAGTTTGGTGTGTGTCTATATTAGGACATCCTGAACCACTGTAATCCACCAGTGGAGGTAAAAGGGAGATTTCCCTTTTTTGTGCAGTGTATGGAAAGAGTGCCCCCACCTCCCCAACTCACTATCAGTTGCGGGATCTGACTGATAACAGTAGGCCGGGTCCTGCTTGGCTCTTTTGGCTGCCTGGCCTCAGCAAACCCACACTGACCTTTCAGTCAACTGGTCACACTTTGCATACCTACTCGCTGTTTCCTTGGCATGCAAATGGGGATGGATGCAGAGCAGGCTTCCTAGGAGTGGGAAAGGCCTCACTCTGAGTTTAGTGGGCTCTGACTGCTGTGGATGGCTCTAGATGTGGAGTTAGAATTGAGTTATTGTCAGTAAATAAATATATGTATATTAACAGGCTGTACAAGTTTTTCATATCTAATTATACAATAAATAAGATCACATTATTCTATGTGTTCTTACCAGAACACATCCTGTTGGTAGATCCAAAAAATAAGTGTGCATAGTGGACAAAACTCCACGGGGTATAGTTAAAGTTTCAGTAATGGATATTTTCAGCCATTTTGATCAATTACAGGAAATCAAACACTTGCCAGCTCTGTCTCTTGATGTGGCTAATGGTTGATTTCCTTTACTATCTGGTTGCAAACTGTCTGCTTTTTGTTGCTGGGCAGGCAGAGCAGATTTAGCAGAGCGTTTTTGCTAAAACAGCCAAAACAATTAGCTAAAAGAGGCTGAAAGGCTGCATAGAGCTGAGAGCTGAATCGACAGTTCTGTGTTGGTTCAGTTACACCTGATTCATTGTTAATATAAAAATTAGATAGTGCAGCATTAAACACTGTGTTAATACAGTTATAGAGAAGAGAGGTGACTGTGACTAGCTAAAGCCATGTCAAACAGCATTTAACAGAATTGTAACATTATGTACATATCACCGAACAAACAGATAATTGTTCTCGTACTGACATCCGCTAAACCACATGTTTACTGTCAAAGAGCAGCAAAGATGCCTCATACTGTTAATTTATGGTGATACATACACACTTGAGTATTTCTCAGTCTGTGATTTGAAGTTTGAAGTTTGTCATGAACATCAATTAAGAGCTACACTCAGTTTCTCTGGTCGACAGTTAAGTCCTCCTGCCCACCACTCTAAAACCACAGTATGGCATTTTAAAGTGAGGAAGAGGTAACTCTGGAATCCAGCATTCATTATTCATCAACAGATAGCACTTCCACAGCATGGCCCCTCAGAATGTAAGGGCCATGACGGGCAAAAGCTGAGTGGGAGAGGGCGATGTTAATATTCCCTATCCTCAGAGAGCGGCTCTCAGAAAAGGGAGACATCTTTCGCTCTCATCCTGCTGCTTTTATTTCACTTTCAGCTCATCTTAAATTTCCATTATTCACCACAGAAAGCCAAGCCAAGCCTTTTCACAATGACTGTTTGACACTGACGGGCCCCTCCTCCTCAGGGCACACACGCGCGCACACACACCTCAGAGGACCATGTGGAGGACTATTATTAATCATGCTCCTATCAGCTCCTCACATCTTCGGCACTATTTGCTGTTTAATCACTAAAATAATACGAGGGGGAGGGTGGTGGTGCTGGGGTGGGGGTGTCGGGTTGCTATGGTGACCAAAACGAAAAGGTCAGACGTAGTTTATCTTATCAGTGATAGGGAATGGTTACTAATTACAGATAGGTACTACCAGCGCTCAGTCCACCGGGCCCTGCCTTAAAACACTATCAGCAATCCACACAGGCCTGATATTAAAATGATCTCTTAAGTCATCCATACGCGCGCACACACACACACACACACACACACACACACACACACACACACACACACACACACACACACACACACAAACTACACCTTGATTAGGCTAGACTGCATGACTCTAAAGCCCAAGAAGACATCAGACCAGACAGGGCAAGGCCAGACCAGGCAAAGAAAGACAAGACATGGGACTCCACCATGAATTAATCCAGTAGTCAGGGAGTCATCCTGTGACTGAATGATCATTCACCAGGTAAAAGTAACCTTTCAATCATCCTCACTGGTAACCATGGCAATAGCAGGTTTTTACATTGTATATTACAGCTTTTTAGATTTCTGAAAAAAAGTTAAGGCCCTGCACTTTTTCCTGCTTTACAGCGACACCAGCAGGAACAAAAATGTTGGGTCCAGTATTAACAGAGAGAAAACAAAGTTTTCTTTGTAAATGGGAGAAGCCTCTCTCTTTTAGAACGTGAGTGAAACGTAGAACGTAGTTTCTGAAATACCATGACTACTGGTCGTCAAACAAAAGGTGAGGCATTTCAAAATGATTATTTTTCAGTTGGTATCATGTAGTATGTATAAAAAAATCTCAAAACCTTAGATTTTAAAAAACTTTTTCATTTTTACATCAAACGGAATTCAATTTTAATTCCAAAAGACCTTTAAATAAATATTTTCCACATGCTTGTCTTGATTTGAATACTGGATGTCAGCTTTGATAGATTCTTCAGACATGGAAATGACAGTGGCAGCCCTGGTGTGTGCATGTGTATTTGCATGTGTGCTTTTATGAGTACAAGTGAGGAGCAGAGTATTTCTGTGTCCTGCCTCCCTGTGTTGTGTTTGTGTGTGTGATCTTGTCTCTGCACCCTTCCATTTATCATCTTTGACATTTGGCTGTACTCCCCCTCTATCTGACCATCATCTGAGGAAAGCACATTTTTCCCATCAGAAATCCCGTTGTGACTTTTTGCGTTGGGGGGGAGGGGGCTGATACTTCCTTTGGCGAGGCAGAGAGATACATAGATGTGAGTGAACACATCTTTTCTTGGCTCTGGTGTGTGTGTGTGTGTGTGTGTGTGTGTGTGTGTGTGTGTGTGTTTGTGTTTTCTTTCTCCATCACTGTGCATGTGTGCGATCAGTAGAGTAGTTATGGATATGTCTTACACATGCACACGCACACACAGACACACACACTTAACATGGATGTTATCTGGGCAGTGAGGGCTCCAGTGATGCCCTGCCTCTTGAAAATACCCCCTTTCTTTGCTGCTGCCAGCCATGCAGCGGGTTATATTTAACCAGCTATCTCCTTTACATCCCCTCTCCATGCTCCACAGGGCTATCGCAACAACACTGCTGCCACCATCTCACTTTATTTTTATTTTTATTTTAAGCCTTGTGACAGGAGGCGGAGATAACAGATGCAAAGCCAAATTGTGAGTGGCATACGCCCCCCCACCCCCCCGCCCCCCTCTCTATTTCTGCTCCCTCTCCAACAAAAGACTACCCTCTCTTTCTTTCAATCTCTCTTTTCCCTTGTTTTTTCTTTTGCTTTGCTTGTCTGTCTCTTTATCTTTATCACTTCTCTGGCTTTTTATCTTGCCCCACCCCTCCACTCTCTCTCTCTCTCTCTCTCTCTCTCTCTCTCTCTCTCTCTCTCTCTCTCTCTCTCTCTCGTGGTATTTCTCTTCACTTCTTAAAGAGGGTTTCCTGGTAGAAGCTTCCTCTTCTTGACAGACCGAGAAGCAGATGTACAGTATAGCTGGAGATGTACAACTCTGGGATTCTATCATGTGGAGTGATGACGTATTAAAGTTTTCGTAGCTTATGTGCATTCAAAACAATTGTAAACCTATAATAAAACAGAATGTTGCGTATGTAAGAAAATACCATCCCTAGTGTCCGTTCACTAGAGGCAGACCGATAAATCTACCAGGTCGATATATTTTTCATTGACTGAGCCACTTGTCTGCATCTGTGTTTGCAAGTAGATACCCAGAGACCAATAAGAGTTAAAGAGACAGAGCATACCTCATTTGCTATCATCCATAAAAAACCCCCAAAAAAACAGATTTGGCAACCTAGGCCATAACTGTAGGCACCAGAAGTGTTGAGAAGACTGAACTGTTGTTCTCCAAGACAGAAAATAACTCACATTGCCTTCCTGTGCAGCTACATATCACTCTTACATTTCTGTGTACAGATTGAACTGATGAGATATTATGTCTCGATAGGTAAGCTTCAGAGGCAGATTGTGACACCTTGTGTAGGCTGTAACCAACAATACAGAATTGTGTATTCACCCTCTGTAAAATGTCTTATTTCACATCCTGACATTCATTTAGAAAACAGATTAATACTTTTAACCTGTTATGTGTTTTATTCTGGCAGGAAAAAAAACATATAGACAGAATCAAGACTTTTCCACTGTCTGCTGGAAGGTGGTAAATTAGTCATAGAGGACATTATAGGACATGCAAACTAACCGACTGAGGTATGGATCAGTTTTACGGTAAATGTATCAATATAAATAGCTCTGCATATTTAATGACAAATGGATCATATACAAATAAAAATGATCAAATGTAAGGCTAATATCCTTGGTGGATACCCCTCCCTGTTTCTCTTCCCCTCTCTCTCCCTCTCGCGGACACACACACAAACACACATACACGCACACACAAACACACACACAGGGAGCGTCTGTCATTTCTCCAACTCAGTTTAGATAAAACCACGCCCTCTTCCACATGACAAAAGCCTTGATGGCTGTTCTCACAAGGAAAACAAGGTTGATGAAAAATATAGATGTGGTGACAGACTGTAATGGATTTACTGTTAATCAAACCACACATGAGCACAGGATGTTATTAGGAATGAATAAGAATATATGTCCAGTGGGTGTCTGGCGCTGAGTTTTGGGGAAACATAAATTTCTTAATTCTGAACAACTGTGGGTTAACAGTTTGAGTCAGGCCTAGAGGTTGGAGACCAGGACAGGACACAGTCACTGAGAGGTGATTTGCAGAAGCATATACCTGGAATCTGACTTCAGCAGTGACAAAGACAGGTTCAGGGTGTGTAAGTGCCCTCCTACAGAGGCCTGACAAGGGGTCAGTTCTTGCGTGCCTGGAACCAAATCCAGCCAGAAACCCACCCCAGTTGTGTATTCATTGTTGATCAGCTGTCTTCAGTTGATCTGGAAGCCTTTGTTCAGTCCATTCTGGCAAGCTGCTGAGCTGCATAGCCAACTTAGCTAACCAGCTGAAGGAGAGTAGAACTTCAGTTAGCAGCAGGTTGCAGTTACTTTAGCAACAGGTAAAGCAATCAACTCAACCTCATAAAGTTTGCTGCCCAATGTGGTAGTCAACCAAAACAAATAGCTGAAAACAGAAACATTGGAAACAATACAATAGCATTGGCTCAGTCACATTACTTTTACATTATTATTATTAAATGTCATACCTACATACATTTGTTATTATCATGGACATTAAGTTATGAGTATTCGATACATTACACATGTTGTCAAGTCAGTTGTTGTCATCGAAATCATTGCCCTGTATCACTATTTTCACAGACAGTGTAGCTGTCTTTAGTGCTGCTTTCTTGAAAGGTGCTCACTGTCCTATGCCATCAAGGCTTTCGTCATGCAGAAGTGGGCCTGTTTTTGTCTAAACTGGGTGAGAAAAACAACAGATGCCTCCAGAACAGTCCTTGCTGCGATTCCAGTTGTGTTTTTGTCTCTTTTTGCTGGAGCTGTTTCTCTCCTTCGCTCCCTCGGTGTGTTTAGTCTCCGGGACAAGCAGAAACACCTGCATGTGTGTGCGTTGGTTCCTACTGAGTAGCTGTACAGTTAACATGAGGTTTCAGGGCTAAAAATTTGGATCAAAAGCAAAAGCAAAAGCTGTGGCGCTTGACAGGGTGATCAGGAGGATGAAGGGAGCGGAGGATGAGTAAGTGAAACTAAAAAGAGGAACAGAAGAAGTGAGTGACATAGGCATAAGCGATGTTGGCGGTTTATATGATTATATTTTTAATAAAAGTTTTAGAGAGTTTTAACAACACTTTTTTCTTCAGCGTCTGTCACATCACAGTGACGTGAACCCAGAGCTGGTTCATGTCAAAGATGTGGTGTTGGAAGTCGATCAGAAAGGAAGAGCGAGTTAGGGAGGACCACAGTGGAGGGAGTCTCTCTCTCTCTCTGTCCTCCTGCATACCATTATAATCTCTCATCCCCCTCTCGTCTTCATTCAGGGTTGAGATCAAGGAGGAGGGATTGCATTAAGGCTTATTTTATCATGCTCACACATGCAGTACAGGCAGACACTAATCACACTAAAAGTAAAATATACACAGATGCATAATAACGGGTTCTCCCACATACTGTACGCAATTAACCTTGTTAATATCCAGCTAAAGTTGCAGCTTGTGTAACAGCATGAAAGGCCTGGTCACGGCAGCATTTTAAACTGTGAAACTTGTGCAAATTATTACTATCCAACAGAATCACTGTGATTTGCAGGACATCTAATGAGTTTCATTGTGACTAGTGGTACACCACTTTTGGACAGCCGTTGTGGTTTATCAGCTTTGCTGCACCTCCACTTTAATTTCACTAACCTTGTAGACTGCTTCACAAAAAAAAGCCAAATGGTTTTTCAGACAGCCATGAGACCAAAGATGATGGTTTAAATCTTTTGACTGAGATGTGTGAACCATCAGAAGCCAAGCTGAGCTAACAAATGGGACTAAGGAATCATGAACAAAATGCTAAGTAGAGAACCTGGCATTTGATTTTTAAATGCATCAGTTGCATTTGGGGAACTTGGGGAACTATGGGAGAGTTATCAACATAGTTAGTGTCATCCCAGCTGGCTAGCATGTTAGCAGTAAGAGCCCCAACTAAAGATATTTGCCAACTACCCCTGTGAATTGTCACTACTAAGTTGCATGGATCGCTTTTGCTGTGACACTTTTGCAGCTGCTGTTTATACAAGTATAGTGCCCGTTCAAAACACTGGACAATTGCTACTTGCAGCTTTCTTGAGAACTGCTCATCCTACTTCACACTCAACACTGACTGCACAGCTTATCTGAATGTGAACATTAAAGCTCAAATTAGCTGACTGCACATTAGGTACAACCAGTGCTGTTGAAGATAGAGAGAGGTTTAACCTTAACCCTCTCTTCACGTAGCCATAACGTATTCTAGGGCTTTATTATTTTTTTATATATTTTTCTAACAATCCTTTTTTTGATTAGTTGACTATTCTATTTAATAATGTATTGATCATTCTGAAAACACATAATTAATTCATTGTTTTTTATTTCTTTTTTCCCAACACATTGCTTTCCTCCAGTGTGTTTCATCAACTGTTTGTTTTTGCATATGCAGTGTGGGCAAGTCACACCTGTACTGTTGTGTAATATTCACGGTATGAGAATCATACTAGTGGCAAAGAGCACCTGCAGTGGACCTTGTGAATGCATCCCATCAATAAATTTCACAGCCAAAGCCATGTCGGATACGGGAATGACCTTATTTGATCGAACAGCATGTGTGCATGTGTGTGTGTGCTTGTGCAAGTGTGTGAAAATTCTCAGCATTTTACTCAAGGCCAAGTAAGGAGATGTGGAAAGCAACAGTGTCTCTGATTTAGGATGGCGTGAAGATGGTTAGACTTCACGTACGGTATGACCTTGTGTATGTGTGTGTATTTGTATATGTGTGTCTATGTAAAACCATTTCGTCTTGACCTCTCTTTGACCTCCCAATGAAATCCTTGGGTTATTTTAAATCTTAAATTCTGCAGTATATGATTGTAGTATGCTGATAAGTCTTTGCGTGTGTGTGTGTATGCCATTCTTTTGTGAGTGTGTTGGTTCCCACTGGCTGTGGTTTTTATCACCAGAGTATCACGGAGTTTGCAACAGTTTCTAGAAGAGTTGTGGAATTGTTCAGCAGTGGGAAGCCTGCTGTGTGTGTGTGTGTGTGTGTGTGTGTGTGTGTGTGTGTGTGTGTGTGTGTGTGTGTGAGAGAGAGAGAGAGAGAGAGCATTTGTATTTGTATATATCAACCTTGTAACCCTGCTCCACTTTTGGCCTTGCCTGACTGTTGGGTTTTTTGAGGTGGTTGGGGGTTGGTGGTGGTTGTAGATAGGAAGGGATTCAATAAGTAGTTGAATCAACCCCTCCTCCCCTTGTGGATCTTAGGATGGTGGGAAAGTTCAAATCTGCTGCTATTTTCTATCTTTTATCAGTCGGGCTTATCGGCTGGCTTTCTCGTCTGCATGCCTGGCTTCAATAGTCCAGGGTCTCAGCTCAGGCTGCATGGTAACTGCTCTCTGTATCCCTCCCTACAGACTCCTCCCCTCTTTCTTTTTGGCTTTTTGAAACACCACCTGTTCTTATCATTTTCTCCTCCACATTTTATCATGAACAGTCCATTTTAAAGACAAAGAGAATATTTTGTAGCACCCGCTTATTTTTTGTTGTTGTTGTTTTTTGTTGTTTATCACATAACCTGTTAAGAGAAGCAGGTACAGATTAGTTTATTTTGTGGATTATGCAAACACATTACACTGCACATAGGGTAGCTGCAAATCCTGGAGACATCATTCTGACATAATTTCACCTATATATATGTGTGTGTGTGTGGGCGTGTGTGACTTGGGTTTGTAAATCATAGGGTTTGGACCATTGTAGAGGATGTGGATTCATATGTGGATTGAATCACAGATATTAAGGTGTTTCATGTATTTAAACTTATTCAATATATTTGAGCATGGGCCACATATGAACTATTTTAAGTTTTATTCCCTCGAGATTAAAAGACAGAAATAAACTGCTGCCATTTTTACAACACAACAAATGTAAACAGACAGATGTGCTGGGAAGTTTGAAGAATCCTCCATTAAATGGCCTTTCATAAAGTTAAATGTTTGAAATATCGACTGTGGAAATATGGGAGAGGATGTTGGGATTGTGGGGCTCTGTTCGGTACTGTAGTGAGAACAGACGGTGTATCTTTAAATTCTCTTCAAGAAGACAGAAGTGTTTTTGGTGCACAGCTTCTCTGGTGAGACATTAAATCAGTCACACTAAATACGTTTTGATGGGTCAAAAGTTGAATTCATTATTGTGGGGGGGTTGTTTGTGGTGGAACACAAAGGGTGTGGTATTGGGATGAAAAAGGAAATGGATTTCTTTCATTTATTTCTTTTTACGGTGCTGCTTTACAGAGGGGGATCTGAAAGGGTCTAATATATGTTTACCACTGCAATGACTGTCATTAACTGAGAACTGCTGAGGATTTACTGGAGCTCATAGTTTGTACTAATAAATTAATGCACAATGTCATCACACTGCACCTGACTTATCACACTGCAGGTTCATGTCGTAGATGTAATGTTCCTGGCCAGATGGTAGGACCTGACAGCTGTTCGGGCTCAGTTTGGTAGGTAGGAAAATGGAGAGCGTTCGCCTCTCTGTCAGTAATATAACAAGAGAGACAGAGAACTGAAAAGTTTCATCTGTGACATGAAAGCTGATAGTATTTGGAGAAATATGAGTCTGCAACTTACACACACTGTCTTTCTCTCACGTTCTTATCACAATGCACACATGTTCACCTTTCATGAGATTGTCAGAAGATCACACTACTTGTTCTCACTGTATTCTAACTGTAGACTGCTGTTCCTCTCTGATGTGTGTGGGAGTGCGGTGCCCTTGAGGAACATGAAATAGTCTGTCAGACTGAGCGTGTCTGAAGTGCTGCCAGAGAAGAGACAGTTGTGAAAGAGAATACAAGAGGAAATACTTGATCCAACACATCATGAGGTTTCTTCACACTATGCATCATGCAGGGAATTTATGAGATACTTCAGTGATATGGTGGTGGATAAAAAAGGTGCGTTCCTTATTTGAAACTTGGAAAAACTGCTTCCTTATTATCACTTCACTTAGATCGTACATAAGTAATGACAGAGACGTTGCATTCAGTCATACATACATGTCCATTGATTCTTGTGCGATGTTTGTCACTTTTCTATATCTTCACTACAAAGTGCACAAAATGAGGCGGAGAAAAACAAAAATGAGAGGCATAGCAGATGTGGTGCAGGATGAAGAGAGTGACTTTTTATTAGTCAGATGAGTCTGATATGATCTCTGTCAAAGGTGATGAAATCTGCTGAAATGCAGCATCTCCAAAATGTTATCGCAGCATGTCGGTCTGTTTTGACACACTTTCCTCGATGGTGCTATGATCATTTTCATCAGATGATGCTGTTGATGTGCACTAAACAGTTTTCTTTTGGGTTTCTCTGAGGCTTTGTTTTTACACTCTGAAAGGGTTAATATAATGTTGAGTTGAGGGACGCAGGCTTTCTTCTGATACCAATATTCATGGATGAGACTTCAGAGAATTCTGGAATTCATTTTTCAAATGTACGCAGTATTTTTAAACTGGATACATTAAGAATGTTCACTGATATACTAATGTACAGCGTGGACTAACAAACAAGTCGGTGCAGACTAAGATGTTGTTCTTGTTCTGCACTGGCTCCTTATGACTCACTGATCATCACTATAAAGTCCATCTACCATTTCTATAAATATATAAACAGTATAGTCCTCAAATGTTAAATCAACTAGGCAAATATATCCCAGCCAGTATTTAGTGAACACTCCTAAGAACACAACAGACTAACAGAACAAACAAAACTCAACAACAAATCAGAATTCAGACATTAAAACTTCATTAGACCAACACTAAATGGGGGGGTGCAGTAGTGGATATCACCATAATAATGTATAATAGGTATCTGCTTGTGTCGCTGTGTGTGCATGTGTGCGTGTGTGTGTGTGTGTGTGGGTGGGTGTGTCTACATGATGGAGTCGAGGAGCGAATGAAATGAGGACTCAGTGAAAGCTGGCACATCATCACATTCGTTTTTATGAATTATTGTCATTATGACCAGCCAACTCCAACCAATCAGTAGGTTATTAATAGCTAACGAATAACAGGAACCTCTCTCCTCACCTCAGGAGCCTTTGACAAAGGTGTGTTTGTCTAGTCCACTGTTTGTGTGAGTATGTACAGTATTCACTGGGCTGCAAGTGTAACACGGCGGGCCTGCTATCACGTCTGAAGCAACATGGTGTTCCAACATGGAAAGCAGCAACAGGGAGATTTATTTCAGCGGACGGGCTGGTGAATAGTCCTCCTGAGAGGCGCCGGACTATCAGATAGGCCCACTGTAAAGAGGCTGCTGATCCTCTCCTCCAGGGCTAGTTTTTCTCTCCAGGGGGCATGAAGGATACCCTGCCACTGGACCATCCATCACAGCCAATGCTGATGCAAGGCACTGTGGGTATCCGTGGTGCTGTGGGGGCGGTATCGCTGTTATCTCTTTACCTGCTCTCCTCATACCCAAGACGCAAATATCTCCTCAGAGGAGGAAGAGGGAAACTAATTGTTACCCCTGCATGGTGTCAAGTCTCTCTAATTCTGTTTCGATCACACTCCATCCCTCCATCTGCTGGCCAGCTCTATCGCTGTCTATCTCTCCTTCTCTGTCTCTATGTCTCTCTCCCAAGGTTCAGCCATGTCCCACCCCACCGTCTCCCCAGGACCTTTATCAGGGAGACGGCTCTGCTCATTAAGGAGTTAATTTTCTCACTCCTATCTCTGATTAGTATAGTCAACCTAAAGCACTGTGAATTCTTTAAATTTTCTTCCTTGTTATCAAAAAGGGAGAGGGAGAAAAAAAGATGGGAATGGGGGGATATTTAATCGGTTAAGTAGTCTTCCTGGGGAACTAGATTTCTCTCTCTCTCTTTTTCTCTTCCCAGCAATGTAAAGAAATCTTGCTGAAAGCCGGCCCAGCTCAGTAATTCAGTTTTTAAAGCGTGAGGATGGAGGGAAGGGGAAGGAGGGCGGCGGTGGTGGAGGAGGAGGAGGGGTGGGGTGGGGGGGTGGTGGCAGGAGAGGGAGGGAAGAGAGAAGGAGAGAAAAAAAACGACTTGATGAAATTCCGCTATCAGCTCCGAACCAATATGCAAAATATCTCGCTGGAAATCAAATAGCTATTATGTTTTCATTTCCACGTCGGCGTATTTGCTTAATGAAGAGGAGACAGATCAGACCGGCAGAGAGAGTCTGCAGGAGCCGATAACCGCCAACGGCTCCCAGCTATCCGCACAGAGTGACGCTCCCAGTCACTACGCTTTTTCACTGAAAAAAAGAGAAAGGGATAGAGGGAGAGAAAGAAAGAGAGAGAGGGAGGGAAGGTGATGGAGTATAAGGGATAGAGAGAGCATGAGTGATACTGAAGGGGGACGGAGAAGAAGAAAGAGAGGTGGCGGTGGTGGTTGTGGGGGAATAAGAGGGGATGAGGAACGGAGAGATAATGACAGAAAGAGAGGAGGAAGCGAGAATATAAAGGGGAGATTGCAGGTTGGGGAGAGATGAGGGATGAGAGAGGAGACGGAGACTGAAAGAATGAGAGACCTACAGAGTGTGAAAACAAGGTCCTGAAAGTCTAAAAATTCTTTTTAACTCAAGGTTTTGAAAGGTTTTGAATACAGTCAGTTCAAAAATGTAATTTAGGGAATGACTTTAAAATGTCTCCTATATATTTAATATTATTATGTCTGTAATGTTCAACGCGTCTAGCTTGATCAATCCTGCAAAAACACACCGTGCTGTGTTTCTGCGCTACACTGTGTTCGCGCTCTTTCAGGCCTTTGATGTTTTATGTTAAGTTAAGTTCAAGTGCATCCGCTTCTCATTGCAGTCACATTAAACAGTCAGTCGTTATCATTCGCCTTATGCCATATGTTTCTGTGTTTGTGATGGACATTTCCTGCCTACCGTATTTTTCTCTTGGCGTTATTCCTGCGTACGTATTCCTCTCTTCAGTGTTTCCATTTCTTCACACCGTCAGCTGGTGCTCTTATTTTTTGCAGGCGTAGCAGCAAACCTGCTCTCCTTCAGCGACGCTGAAGATCTGGGCTGTTTTTGTGTTGCTGCTGCTGTCACACAAAAATATTTTAACACAATATTTAGAGGGTTATTTTGTGGGAAAGCAACTGCCAGTTAAATTTGAATTGATGTTGTTAACAGCTCCTTGTTGATTGTTATTTAATAATTAAATAATAATTTAATTCAGTCTTTACATATATAAGTAGAGTGTTGTCGGACACACTTACCGTGCAACCCAGTGTTGCTATGAGAGGCGACGAGAGTAGTGGAGGATTCTTTTGCAGGCGTTCGTCTTCCTCAGCGTGGTCCTGTTACTTTATCAGCCAAAAGGTAATGTGATCATACTATTTCATTTGAATCAATTCGAGCTTAGTGCTTCACTCAAGAATTGGTCAGTTGATTATTTCTGTAATAAAAAAATAATCAATCAACCAGCGTGTCATCTATCACGACAGGGGTAGACCACACCGAGGCCCACAGAACAAAAGCTTTTATGAAGACGAATGTTGAGATATTGCTGCAGTTAATGGATATTCTCATTGTCAGCAGTTTCTTAGTGTTTCTGTGGCGACGTGTCCAAATCCCAAAGGCATTTAACCTTTCACAAGTAAATGAGTAAAAGTAGTATGAGTAAGTAAGTAAATCCTCATGATTGAGGGAATGCAACGAGGTGATGTTTGTCATGAATTATGAATTTACAGTATATAATAATACAGTATAAAATAAATTTCACAAGTTTCAGCCCTGATATGAATGTATATCAGACTTTTCAAGCTTTCCATGCATAACCCATGATTTCACTCACAGGTGTAAGGTAGTAGTTCAAGGTTGCTCATGTAATGAAAATAAACTGTAACTGTAATCTTACAACCACCAAGCCTGACTACTGTGGGCATCTGTGGTCAGTTTAATTCTGAAAATCTACTGTAGGCCACTGCATACTGTATAATAGTAATTGATTAATTGATTAGTAGATAGTCAGAAAATGTGTCGGGAACAATTTTGATCCCTGAATAACTAACACATTCAAAAATCCATCCACACATCAGCTTTTTCTGAAACTGCTGCTTTTGTTCGTTTTCTGTCATTATAATCTGAATATCTTTGATGTTTAAGTTGTCGTGTCTTTAGCTCTGGTTCTGGTACTGATGGGCATTTTCATTTATCAGTTAAAGCCTGTCCCATTAAAACTAAAAACACCCACTTAACATCTGGTCAATTTGGAATAAAAAAAGTTGTTTAATGGAAGCATTTGTTCATCAGCAGGATTATGGAAAAAAACACCTCCTGTAGAGTGTAAGACTAGTTTTTGGAAGGGTGTAGAATGACTATGTACATACATGTACACAAACTATTAACTTTGCGAGAGAGGTCATTTGGAATTGGCAGAACAAATGCCATACATCTTACACTCTGTTAGATGATGACAACAGCCTACAAAGACTCCATATCACAGTCAAGTGTATCAGGAATTCTCTGTGGTACCAACATATGACTTCCAAAAACCAGTCATTAAGGAGCACTCAGGCAGAGTGATGTCATAGGAGAACTGATATAACTGTTAAATTACAATTGTAACCACAGCATTACTCAAACGAAGATGTGTCTATGGAAACTATGATACACAGACATCATGCAATTGTAGTCTTACTCAGAATTAAATTTGAATTGTCTGTAATAAACTCTATAAGAGATAATGAGGAAACATTTTTGGACCTGCTGAGATATTGAAGACAAACCATATTTGATCATAATTACCATAGCTTTGGAAATACACCCTGACATGTTGAAGGTCTGTGCTCCTAGAATGACTGAGACTGTGCTCTAACCCTCATACTAACAACCACCATACGTCACCTATCACACCCCACTGCCTTCTGGGAGCTTGCAATATGATACAGCAGTATAAATAAAGAATGTTGCATGTGCTACGAAAACATCTGTGCAGTGAATGATATTACTGCAGACACCAGGGCAGCTACAGCTCTGCGACGCGTGGCCGAGACAAAGCTTGTTTATGTGAGGTGATCAGTTGTGTGTTTGTTTGTGAGTGAGTTGGATCAGTGCTGCATCACTTTCATATAATATCACTGCTGAACTTCACTGATTTTGAAGCAGCCTGGTTTGTTACAAATGCCAGACAAATATTAATAAGACAGGACAATTGGTTGAATTAAAAATAATTGTATTTTATGCCTTTATGCCACAATCTTCTGATACTATATTGTTAGTTACAGTAATACTTACATTTTGTACTTAAACTGGCTGGTATGACAACTTTGGTTAAAAAAAACCCCAAAACAAAACAAA
Organism: Datnioides undecimradiatus; assembly: GCA_008933995.1. Taxonomy (NCBI): domain Eukaryota; kingdom Metazoa; phylum Chordata; class Actinopteri; order Lobotiformes; family Datnioididae; genus Datnioides; species Datnioides undecimradiatus. The sequence goes on along the minus strand of WARS01000054.1, from coordinate 2,355,837 downwards.
CAAAAAAGAGACAAATTTCAAAAATATATCAGAATCAAAACAAAAACTAAAGTAAAATACTTTAATACATTGGCAGGCATAAAGACATAATTAAAATATGCTAATTCACATTTCAAGTCACAGATTATGTACTGTAAATATATATATCCAGTGTATCAGCAGGAGCATCTTGACAGCCTAATAAACCAGTCCTATAGTTTTGCACCACTAAGGGATGCATGTTTACTGTACAGCTGTAGCTCTAACTTCATAAATGCATAACAATATTGATTCTGATTGATAAATGTACTCAAGGTGATTTTTCACTTTAGTGGAACTGTTTTATTACCTGACACATGTTAGTTTAACTTAATACCAGGACAGTCACTTTGTGTTTGTTCAAAATAACAAAAAGTCATTACGAAAAGAAAAAAAAACAACTACCAAATAAAATGAAGGCAGGACAAGAGGAACGTCAGCCTCTGTAGTCAGAGTCTCTCGTGCAAAAAAAGTAAATTTGCTGCCCTGTTTTTCATCACCACATTAGATGTGAAGGATGGTCAATAAGTCCCGGAGATTTTAGATCTGTCGAAAAAAAAAATCTGTCGCTTTGCTTGAGTTTGTCATCCCCGGAGTAATCAATGGGTGGTCGTTAGCAGCTCAGATCCCAAAGGCTGAGGAGAAAAAGCTGATTTTTATTGAAGCTGAATATAAAGGATCAATACCATGGGCTGTGTGGATGGTTCCCATTGTGTGTGGTTTGATGGGAGGGAATGGTGGCCATGAAGCTGTGATAAGAGCCTGTGCAGCGTTGAAGGAAATGTTTAAAGTGCAAAGTTGATTAAAAGTATTTTGTCAGCGGTGGGTAATTCTCTTCACTCTGATCAATAAGTGTCCCCTCTCCAGTGCGTGACTCTGTGTCAGGTGCCTTAGTTTCTCTTGAGAGCTCACATATCCTCCTCTCCTTGCCACTCTCTCCTCCTTTCTTTCTCTAAATATCTTCTTTTAATGTTTCTCTGTGATTTTCTGATACAAGTATGCCCCCCCCCCCTGCTTTCAGGTCTAATATATTTTTTGTACAGCGGGTTATTAGCGTGAGAGCGGCGAGGCTTGCGTCTGTTTAATCAGGCTTGTTGAGCATGCAGGTTTGATGTGTGTTGTCTCTGTGTTTAATCAGCGAGCTGCTCACTGCAGGTTTGATGTGGACGGAGAGTTAATAAAGCAGTATCTTTGGTGCCTTCATCAGCTGCGCTACTTTGTTCTGCCTCTCCTCGCGCCTCTAAGACAGGCAGCTGAAAACTCTGCGCCAGAGCTGAAGAACTCCTGTTCTTACCAACTGAATATAATATCAACTGAAATACATCCATTAGGGCTCCAACCAACGAATCATTCCATGTCTTGAGTAATCGATCAATATGTGGCCCAATCTATGCAGGGTGGCCCATGATAATGGTATCAGTTTGTTTTGTCTCAAGGTAATCAGTTCGTTATCACATAAAAACAAAGGTAACTCATAATATAATAGGAGTAAAATAATAGTACTATAGTGTAATAGTGTTTCCATTTTTGTTGAAGACTGACATAAAATAAATCATTTACTCAGTCTCAGGTTGGTAAATGGAACATTTGGAACATGGAAATGTTTTTTGTTGGTTTCAAATCAGTTGTAGTCCAGATGATCTGGATCACGGCGTTGTTTATTCTGACTATTGTAAACAATCCAAACCCAAAACTGAATTTGTTCATTCAAACTTTTTGCAGGTTGTGTCTGTAAATCAGTGGTCCTTCCGTGTCCAGGAATTGATGTGAAGTATTTCCTGAAGTTTCATCTTTCATTATTTTAAGTTTTTCGTGCCTTAGAATGTTACGTTTAGAAATATGAATAAATGTAAGCTTCAGGCGTTTTTCATGAACAAGATTCTGGTTCCTTAGTCCGTAACGTGGAAAGTTGAGTGGTGCTGTTGGATAAGTCTCGGCTTAATTGATGTCCCTCCTACAGAGATACACATGTGGACCGTCTTTTTATTATTTCTCCATCTCTTGAATGAGTTCAGTCCAATTTTCCTGTGGATATAACACTGTAACAATTAATAAGGCTTTAACTTTTAAACTGGCAAATGAAGTAGAATGTGCTGCACTTATCACACGGGCCCCCGCTATCCTTTCTGCCAACTATCCGAGACAGGAAGAGAAGTGGAAAGAGAGAATATTTCTCCTTGGATAAAAGAGGGGAGAAAGTGGAGCTGAAACTTTTCCACACCATTTGATGTCTGAAAGCAGTGATGTAGCGATTGATTCATTAAACCAGAGCTGTAATGAGGAAAGAAATCATAATTCAAACTTACATTTTAAACAGGAAATATAATTGGAATTTTGTACAGAGAAGTCCTTTGTACAATTATGATTAAAGGAAAATTAATTGTATGAAAATGTCCTTATAGATACTGAAAATTAGATCTAGCCAGGCTCAGGCGACATAGACCTAATTCTAAAAATATTGTGTACAGGATCGATCTTTTTTTTTCCATTCTCCTCTACTCCTTTTTTTTTTTTTTTTTTTGTTAAGGTCCAAATCTAGCTGTGTTAATTTTATCTGAAATTAGAGTGAACCATGCAGGCGTGGAAGTTGGAATTAGCCTAAAGATGTTTCATTTACAAAGACAGAAACACTTTGTCAGCCGGCGATTGTTTCCCAGCATTATCTCTGCCTGCTTTTAATTGCTTTGGAAGTGAAATTAACAGAATTAGAAAAATTGCCTCTCCCTTTTTCTACAAGCTTCTTTATTCATGGGTATTGTTGTGTGCTTTGTATAGATTATAGACTCCTTTTGTTCCAGTATTGTAAATATATACGCCCCCAGTCACGGCTTTAGCTCCGAAACAATCCCTCCGTTCGTTCGACACAACCTAATGAAAATTAATTTACAACCTGTCTGGACTGGGGGAGAAAGGCGGGAAATAAAAAAAAAAACCTCCTGGTTTCCTCTCAGTATTAATTTCACTCTGATTTAGTTATTCAAAAACAATGTGCCCACCCTCCTTGACTTTCCAATACATCATTATTATGTATGTGAATGTTTTCTCCCTTGGCAGTCTGCGGCATATTAACCATTTCTGCTTCACTCTAGTACTCCCTAATCCTCTTAAAAGAAACGGTACCCTGAATTAATAATTCTGTCATGATATCCTCTCGGGGAGCTGAGAATGTCATCCAATGCAGATGAACATAATAGACTGCCTTGCATAATCAGCAAGCCTTGAAACACTCATAACTGTAACTCAATCTTTGATACAGAAAAACAGCCAATAAATATGACAGTATATTCTAAGGTTCAGAGCATTTAATATACCATTAAAGCAGTCCTGTGTATTCATCTTATAGAAAGAGTACTATTAATGAAGCAATTTAAAAAAAGTCACATTAAATCCATATTAACTGACTCAATTTTTGGGGGATGTAATCTTCAAACAGGCTAAAATAGATCAAAAGTAGTGTTTAATTACTATGGTCAGCAGGGATTATGAAACTGTAATTGATACAGATCAGCCCTACACTAATCACTCTTTTAGCTACAATTTTAGGTATACTGTAATTTGGCTTTAAGGTCCCCCTTGGCTTCTTGCTATTAATCTTCTGGATTAGACCGTTCAGTGTGTCCAATTCTTGAAACTGTTTTTTGAATGAGTTCAGTTAAAAAAATGGATCAGTGTGTTTAGGGTATTTTCCTCTTTTCCGCAGTTCATACACTCATAAGAAGCTTGTTGAACAATCACACTTCCTTTTAGTTTTCACCTCTCCCGCACTAATGTGTTAGACTCAAGGCCCATGGGAAGACAATTAAACACAAATCATTCTTCTTTTCCAAAACAAAAGTGTAACGCTGTTCTATAACTGTGTCAAAGACAGAGATCTCTAGGGGTCTGTACATTATGGAGCTCTGTTTTTTTTTTTTTTTAAATTATGTGCATTTTCTGTGTCGTGATCACTTGCTATAATTGATGAATCAAACAAAAATGTGTCTGCAACCAGCTATTCTCTACTGAAATGAAAGCTGTTTTTTGAATATAACTGCTTGAGACACGTCTTCATCTGTCCAAACAGCGAATTTTTTTTTTCAAGGTCCATCAGAATTAAATTCTTCTTCAGATGTTAATGGTATCTTCTTAAACCCAGCAGGAACTAGAATATAGTTCATGTGATGATCATTGTTGTTTAATTTCTTTTCTCCTTCTCTGTCAGGTTCCCTTGGGGATCTTGACGGTGGTGAGGAAAACACACCAGACAACCTCAGCCTGTCCGGAGAGGAGGGTGGAGGCTCGGACCCAGATGATTCAGCAGAAGGTGACAGCTCTAGTCCTCCTCCGTACACGCCACCGTACAATGAAGGTGAGATTGGGAAGAAAGACAAAGGTCAAAAATCCAACTCAAACAGAAGACATTCGCACAAGATTCAGCTCAAAACTGTAACTGAAAAAGGAAATGAACAGCAGTTTTAGGCTTCCTGTCTGTTCCTGAGGAGAAGCTCCTTCTATTAAATATAATATCTGTCGTAGCACTTCTTATGAAGCCCCACAATAGGTTCTGCAAAAAGATAAATACTGCTATATGTGATTACTGGGGGAAAAAGGACACTCTACTTTTACACATGGTCTTATCAACGATTAGTATCAGTAGCATTAGTAAACAATAAAATGTTCTTTTGATTCATTGATTAATCATTTGGTATACAAAATGTTACAGAGTGCTAGTTTTTCCCCGTGTTGTTCAAAACCAAAAGATAATCATTTGCTGTCAGTCACTTTGCACAGTTATTTTTGGCATTGAATATTCATTAATCTATTCAATAAATATTGATTGTAATCGTAATCAACAAGTAATAGCCACTATTTATTTTAATCAACTCACCACTTCATGTCTAACCCAAATCTGCTAGAAGTCTAAACGGTGGCATGGATGAAGTCCGGGCAGAGAAGTGGAGGTCTGAAATATGTTCTTGTGAATTCAACATGTTAATGTATTATTCAGTCAGCAAACGAGAGCTTTGCACCGAGATTCATGCAGTACCCATTTTGCAAGGACACACAACACCACTTTCAAATGTCACTGTGCACTTACACTTGAGAGTCCACAGACCTTTAGCGAAAACAGTTTTGACCAGATGACTTGCTGACATCTACCCTCGCGCTCATTCTTTTGCAATATAATCAGGAAAACGCCAACACGTTCAGCACCCTTTTGTGTGTGTTTTCTTCATTATATTATACTTTATCTCACTGTCTATAATGACAGCCGTGCACTGACAACATGCACCACTAAGCACCTCACTAAGTAAAATAATCCAGATGTCTAGTGCACTGGCAGTTATTAGTGGTTATTACCAGTTTTATCTCCTCATCAAGACGCAAAGTCTTTCTTTCATCCACTGACGTGTACCTGTTATCTGTCAGGAGACGGTTAACGTACCCAGAGACAACTAAAAAAAGACTGAAGAACCATTATGAGGTTGCAGCTTTCCACATGTATCGCTCTTTTATCTCTATTGTGTCTAAACGAATAAAAAAAAAAAGAATTTCTTCAGGTTCAATCTTGGCTCCAGTGAATCTGCTCCCTCATGCACCTCTTATCCCGAGCCTCCCCCTTGTACTGTGTGATAGCAGAGTTTTCAGTCATATTCTTTTGACTTATTCAAGATTTCACTAGCTGTGTTTTTTTAATCTCAAAAATTCCTGCTCTTGTGAAATTTTGGGGCTGGAAGTGATAAGCGTCTGTTGGTTGGCTTGGTTTGATAAACCCATGGAAATTCTGTCAGGTGCTAATCGAGACGAGATTAGAGATTAGCTGTAGATGTGTGTGTGTGCGCGCGCGTGTGTGTGTGTGAGTGTGTATGTGTGTTTGAGGTGAGGAGTGGGTTACGTGTGTATTAGATTGTATAAGAAAAAGAAGATGAGAAAACTCAGCCAGACTGAGCCTGCACCCCGTAACCCCAAATACACACACACACACACACACACACACACACACACACACACACACACACAGACTCCATCACACTGTTGATTTACTCCTCTCTTCTCTGGGGTTCGTCGGTTGCCCAGCGCTGCCATTATCAGTTCTCTGTAAATCAGCCATGTTTGACGAACCTGCTCTTTCAACCTGGGATCAATACCAGGTCTTTATCTGGCCAGCTCTGGCTAATAAAGGCAAGGCCTCTTATCCACCATCTGGAAGAGAGAGAGAAAGAAAGAGAGAAAGAGAGGGACACACACACACACACACACACACACACACACACACACACACACAGTAGATAACTGCCCTGATAACTTAAGCAAGAAAAACACATTCTACCAGTTACAGGACCAAGCACTATTTTCTCTCCATCACACCCTCCTCAGCCAGACAGACAGTCAGTGTATTAATAAATACTAATACAATGGTCAGTCACATGCACATAGACACTACTTTATTGGAGAAGACTCAAGGATCTGTTCAGTATGTATCACTCTCTCTGTTGTGGTGTGTGTGTGTGTTTTTTTCCTTCCCTTTCTCTTCTTAGAACTGCTCTACAGTTGCACTTGCAGAAACATTTGAAGGTCCTTTTTTTTTCATAACAAGGCAATCTTACTTACATCACAGGAAACATGATAAAATCCATTTCTGGGCTGATTAGTCAGTATGTTACCTCCTTCTGACCTCTAATCGTTGAATCCACATTTCTTCTAATCAGATAGATTTTTGTATTCTTGTAAACCTCCATTTTTTATTTTCTGAAAATCTGATTAGAGTGGATTGAGAAAGTGTATGATGCATAAACTGACAAATGAATGCAGTCACAATCTCTCTGTGTATCATCATTATGGATATGTATAAGATGCAATCAAAGTGTTTTCAGACTTCACCTATAAAAAATAAAAACATTACCTGATGTAAATTAGGCCGCCACCCCCTTCAAAGTAGTCTCCTTGCATTGATACGCCATTCCCAGTGCTCTTGCCATGCATTGAAAGCACCCTGGCAAACACATTGTGTGTCAAAACAGTGACCCCTCAGGCTGAATTTCATTTTTGGGAAAAAGAAGAAGCAACAGGGAGCAAAATCTGGTGGGCAGAGTGTGTAGGATGTGCTGATTGTCATGGCTTAGACACAAAACCTGTGTGTTTTCAGCGTGCCTTGCAATCATGATGGAGATGTATCTCATGATACATCTGCATGGGCAGCATCACACACACATGGGTGCCAGTGATCATGTAATAGCCTATAACTCTGGTTCAGCTAGTGTTGCATGCTCGCTCTCAACACTTCTAGTTAGCGGCTGTTATTTCTTTGTCACAGAGCCGTCCTGCGTTTACTTCTGAAAACAGTCTGATGGCACGGCGTATGCAGCAGCGCTGTGCAGCAATCGTTTTTTTGATTGGTCAGTCAACAGAAAATTGAAACAGAGCAATTGTTTAATTGATGTATCAAAGAAAAATAATGATATTCATTTCAGCTTTTCCAGTGGAAAGTAAATCGAATAGGTTTGTGTTTGGACTGTGATGGTTATGCCCCTCACTGCTTCATTCACACATGACAGCACATTTATGCAAGGAGGTGTGAGCTTGCGCCATGTTTAGCACAACTGAGCGAGAGGGACCAGTGGCAAATTAAAATGTGGTGTTAGTGAGAAAGAAGACTGTTCTCTGTTCCTCCACAGATGACCTTTTAACATCTTTTTGCTGTTGACACCTTCCCAAAGAACCATCATGAGCTTACGCTCATCATCACTTCCTATATTAAAATCACCAATGCGCTGTGTGTGGCAGAAGTGTTGCTGAATAAATGCTGTGTAGACACAGACAGATGACTGCAGCTGCAGCTGGCTTGCTGCTTTCTCTAGCAGGTGTGTGTAAGGTGGAAGACTTGAGCCTCTGTATGCTGGATTCGTCCAGTTCAGAAAATGTAAAGAAATGGTGCTAAAGACAAATGCAGCATTAAAATCTGAGAGGAATGTATGGAGGGTTGAAGAAGTTAGAAGGCAAGATTGTTGGGTGACTTTGCCCTGCAGGTGTGACAGGGGAAGTTCAGCTTATCAGATTGATGGAGACTGTCTCGCTATGGGGGGAGGGAAGGTGGGAGAGAGGGAGTGGGTAGGAGGGGGTTTGGCAGAAAAGTGTCTGTCGACTCCTCCTGATACCTGCCTCCCTGTCTGAGATGATATGGGAGATAATATTGATAATATTAAACGCAATAACTGTGTCTCCAGCTCCCCTCCCTCGCCTCAGTCCCTGCAGGATAAAATCAATGTGCCATTCAATGTGATTTATAGCTGAAAATAATGGCACTGTTTAGGCAGGGGGGAGGTGTGTGTGTGTGTGCATATGTGTGTAGGTCTGCTTGCTTTAGTGTGTGTACAGTATGTTGCTGTGTATGAGTTTTGTGTGTGGATGAGGTTGAAAGGTGGACGTGATGTGAAGATGGATGGTGTGTGTATGTGTGCATATGGTTCTCTTTGTGTGTGTGTGTGTGTGTGTTGATTTATTTGACGATGCAGATCAACTGTACATTAATAACAGAAAGGGTGAGTGTGAGGGCATCACGTGGCTGTGGGACGTTTATGGCCAGTATTGATCGGGCGCTATCGCTGTTTATCGGAGCGGGAATGCAAGGGTAAACATGGGCTTTGTGCAGACAGCTCAGGTGTTATCGGGGTGGAGGCTGAAGACAGGGTGGTATGAAGGGGGAGGGAGAGCACAAAACAGGAGCTGGGAAGGAGGAAGTAAAGAGAAGGGCCAAAGTTAGGAGGAGGAAAGGGATTTAGACAAAGGACAGAGGAAATGAGATAAAACGTGCTAACTTTTATATCGAGTGATAATGTCTTTATAACAAAGTGTTTGGCTATGATTTTAACAGTGGGTAACAGATGCTATACAGTTTCAAAAGTCACAATTAGGATTTAGCTTTGCTAAAATCAGTTTTGACCTCAGCAGTCTTTCACCCAGCATAATTTACATTCGAATCATAAAACTGTGATGTATAATTTAATAAACTTCACCACCAACTGACCAAGCTTCAATACTGAATCCATTATGACAGTTAAGTTCAGATCCCACAATATCTCTCAAGATATTATTGCTTTGTCTTAGCCTAGTTGGAGCTACAGGGCTTCCCCCACAATTTCAGGGTATTATGGTTTTATCAATAACACTCAGTCATAACCAACATACAACAACACTCTATTTATTTATTTATATTGCCTGATAACTGCATTAAATTCTTTTGATGAATAATGAGTAATAGTGCAAGTTTGGTACTGGTTTTAATAAAATCATTTAATGTATTGATCAGTATTGATCTAATCATCGTCATCTAATCAGCATTAACACATACATTTTTGATGGAATAAGTATTATTTTATACAGCGTGCTGACTGAGATCAGTCCTAAGCAACATTTTGAACTTTAGTGTTCTCTGATGAATAAAAGAGATAAAACATCTCTACCTGAAAAAACATATTTTGCATTTCTCTGCCTATCAGCAAATGTATGTGATGAGCTAATAACTATGCTGCTGTTGTTAAAAAGATTTATTTACTTCTTTATACTCAAGCCTGTATAGATTATCATCATAGACAAAAATTTTATTTGAATTTCATGTATCTTAGGAAAGAACTGAGCAATAATTTATGTGTAAAACAATTTATCAATGCATAATTTATGTTTTTGTCCTAAATACTGTGCACCATTGAGTTGATGGTTTCACCCAGTATGTTATTTTGATACACATGGCCTCTGTCACAATGATTGTGCTTTTTTACTCTTAAAAGAATTTAACATAGAAATCCATTACACAACCCTAGCTGTCCATGTTTGTCATAATTATTAGAATTATTTCATTTACTCAAGCACAAATTTCCACTTTCTTAAATAAGTTCCTCATGTATAAACTGAAGATTCTGCCTCAAAGATCTGAGTCACTTTATTTTGTTGGAATGACTGTGAGTTTTTAGAAAAGAGATTCAGAGTGACATGTTTGTGCTCTGTATGCATATAGTCAGCTTTTTAGTCACCCTAACCCTTGGTCTGATGATGATGCAAGACCAGAGAACAAGAAGAGAGAGATCTTGAGATCAGATAGTCTGAGGTGCTGTGATGTAACTATTAATCTAATCTAACTAATCATGACTCCTGCTAATAGGGAGGGACCCGACAGTGTGATGAACCGTCTGATAGCAGCTGCACAGGCAAAGTTCAGGGTTCACATATATGCTTGCTGGATAAACACATTACACACACATGGACACAGGTCCGGCCACGTGCAGAACCACACACTGATCTCTTTGATCAGCAAGCAGGAGGCTGTGTAATCGGCTTGATCAATAGACAGAGTATCAATGCTGATTAGAGGAACACAGAGAGCCTTAGTTTCTGTTGAAGGTGACAGGCCGAGTGGATGATGAGAGAGGAGATGGAAAGATAGAGGAGAAGAGAGGGAAAGGAAAAGACCAGCACTGTAGGATCCACGTGCATTTGGTGGAGAAAAAGCAAGAATGGGAGGCATTGACAACGAGAGCATGAGAAGGTGCAAGATGGATGAAGAGTAGATGGAAAGAGCTTTACAAAAAGGACAAACTACATGTAGAGAGGGAAGATGATGAGTCTCTAGTTCTCCAGAGTTGCAATAAGAATCAAAGGACCCATTTTATGCATTATGAGGTATTGTATTTCACAGGCTCAGTCATTTCACCACTGCCTTTGATCAACAGGCAGAAACAGCAACTGCCCAGACACACACACAGGCACTTATACCAACGTGTAGTCACACACATAGGTTTCAAGCTCTGAGAGGTTTTGAAGGCTGATCCTGAAGCTTGAGTTTGAAGGTGCCAGGAGTCTGTCAGAGGGGATTTCAATGTGACTGTTTGTTTTGTGCAGAACCCAGGACACAGGACTCTCAAGAAGGCTGTGACGATGAAGAAGAGGATCGGGAGGAGCAGGGTTCCACACACAGTGGAAGGGAGGAGCGAGACGAAGTGGTGGAAGAGGAGGAGGTGTTACAGTGGAGGGGTCCAGGTCAGTATGCTCACAGGGGCGTCACACAGCCAGTAAACTAACCACAACAAATATACTGACAACAAATGTGAACTGTGGGCTCTAGTTTGAGGGGAGACACTGCACTGTAAAACCTTTTAGTTGTCTGTACCTGTATGTTAAAATCATGAGGTGTCCAAATGGAAACAAAATCTTCACAATACTTAAATGTGGCGAGGATTCACATGCACTGTACTTACACACTACCTTTCCGGTCTGCTGGACACCACTTTACAATACATGTCAGCAATTACCCATTCATACACAGATGGCTGCTGCTCATCTGATATTTAGCATTCACAGCCATTGGGAGCAATCTGGGGTTCAGCGTCTGGCCTGGAGGAGCAGGAATCAGACTGCTAGTCCTCTGATGGACGGAATCATATTTTCTTACGAACTCTGATAATATTCAGAAATATCTGTACCCTGCACAAATAAGATTTTTAAATGACCTACCGAGAGGGGCTTGTAGTTAATTTCAAATTCACTCAGTTGAGATCTTATAAAACTAACCAAATAACTCCTGCACACAACAACAGACCTACTGTGTGTGTACAGAACATGTTCACCTACCAATCCTGACAAGTGCTCTGTGCAACCTGCCAAAATCCTGAATCTCCATTGTTGATGTGCCCGTTCACCAAATCTTAGCTCTGTGTGTCAGTGTCCAAGTACACTGTTGTATTGTTTTATGCCTTTGTTGCATCACTCTGCTGTCATTCCAGCCTGTGCGTTAGCTACATGTGCCTCTTCTAATTTTCTTGGACTGCCTTGAATCACTAAAATACAAGATCCACACCATTTCTTATTTTGTCCTACCACGTATATGAAAAATAAATATGTGGGAATTCACTCTGGGCAAAACCCTACACTATCAGTGTTATAGTCTGAAGTGACCACATATGTCTAAAGTAGCCACACGCACATGTGCATGTGTGTGTCTCGGACATGTTCTTCTGTGTCGCTGCCTCTGACTGTCTTTGCAGGTTGGTTGTGTTGTCCTACTGTTCCCCTGAACATTAGATGTGAATGTGACAGGCTGGGGGGAAAATTTATTCAAGACAAAACAAAAACACACACACATATACTCACACACACACAAATGCACACGCACGCTAAGAGGAGATAACAAGTAAATCGCCATAATTTTATTATTTATTTCCTCTCTTATCGAGGTTTGTTTGGTTATTTATTTCTCTCTGTCTGTTGCCTTCAATGAGTTAAACAATGCAAGAAGATTACCGCACTATCTCACATTATTTCCTTTTCAAGCTGCACACGTTTTATGTATGTCTGTGCATGTGTGTCTGTGCAGCGTTGAGTGTGTATGTTTACGAGTGTTAATGTGTGTCTGTGCATGTGTATTTTAATTCCTGTGGTGGGGAAGAGAGGATGTGTTCATTATCGTCCTGTCCCAGCCTTGTCCCTTTAACAGTAATTGGAGCGATATTAATTGCTGCGCTGTGGCTGGTTGATGGTAGCACCATGATGCTGCACTGATAGGGCCCTTCTTTTTTTTCTTCCTTCTCTCCTCCTCACAAACTAACTGCTGGATGAGTGAGGCGTAGGGATGGAGGAGGGGGAGGGAGGAGTAAGGGAGAGAGATAGCCCCTCTATCAGCTCCGGAGCAGGCGCTGTCTTTATCAGGAGCACGATTGGCAAAAAGGAAACTTTGACCGGTCTGAATTTTTCTCTTATCGTCAAGCCCCCCTCCTCCTCCCCTTCCTCCCCTCTCTCCCTCCCTCCTTGCTCCCTCCCTCTATCCATCCACCTTCTCTTCCTCTGGTCTCTCCATCACCACTAACAACCCCACTTTTGTCCACCTTCCCCCCTTCTCTCCATCCACCACCCTCCGACACTGTACATGTTCCTCTCTTTCTGTCCCTTATTGTTTCCTCTCCCTGCTTCGTCTTCATCCTGCGTGCCACAGTGAGACTTGAGTCACTGGCTAATGTGTTTTTGTTCACATAAAATGTTCACCATGTATCAGACATTCCCCATAAACAGATGAGAGGAAAAGTGTGTATTAGCAGGGATGGAAATAAACAGGGTTTTATCTCCTCTGGGAGCATTGGCATTCCACTCATTTCTCACTGTTGTTGCCCTTAGATACTTCTGCTCCTGGGACTAGAAGTTTCTAGCTTTTCATCTCATGGGCTTTGGTTGAGTTAAGGCCAATCATGCCAGTGGCCACTGGACTTCTGGAATGATTGTCACTGTAATGTTTCATTATAACATTGCATGTTTACGTGGTTTCCCCTGCATTTCCCTGGAGACAAAGGTGACAAAACCTGGAGAATGTGTATAGCATGAGCAGCAAACACAGTCTGAGAACACCTTCACACACAATTGCAATGTGCTTCAGTGAAAAATCACAACTGGACAGAGAAAGATGTCCATAAAGATTCAAATTGTATATTACGACTGGAACAAAAACATGAAAATGTAGATTTACAGCCTTTCTGTACACACTACACTCTCTATTTTTGATGAAACAAAAGGCCACAGAGGCTTATGGAACAAATAAAGGCAGAATAATGAAATAGTATCCTTTTCCATCTTGACCAATGAACAAAAAAACAACAGGTGGGTCACATTACATGGAAACTATTAACAAAAATGCTACATTTGATTAAAAACATATTGTGCCTCATTTGTCCAGTGGAGGAATGCAATTTGGTATTGATTTGTAGTCAGTGGGACACAGGAAAATACAACTATTAAACAATGGAATAAACCACTACTAAATATTTAGGTATATTTAATTCAGCGCACAATAGCAGTTTAGGTGTGATGTATGACACCAATTTAGTATAATGTTTTGAAATGACGTGTGATTGCACAATATATGCAAGTCAGCAGCAGTTTATTAAATATGACACTGGTTTTGTGTCATTCAGTAAGTAAGTTATTGTCCCAGAGAGAAACCCCTCTAGTTAAGTCCAGTGGCCCGAGGAGAGTTGGGAAAGAAGATGCTACTAGATCTAGACTGAATACCTGGCCAAAATAAAATCTACACTGAGGTGACCTTTTCCTTTCTAAGCTGATCCGTCAAATACCAATATTTGATTTAAGAACATTAGAATAACCCTGCAATACCATCAGCATTTAGACTGGTTCCCTATTAGCATTGTTTTCACTGGGGGCAAGGAGAAGATGTCTCTATCAACTCTAAATTAAACTAACTTACAAATAACGGAACCATGTTGCATGATGTTGCAAAAAGTCATTCCCCTTGCCTCCGCACTCAAAACACTTAACTTTGCTCATAAAAGACACGGTAGTTTGGTGTTAAAACAAAAGCTGATGCTTTTTTTGTCAGAATTTCAATAGAGGCAGTGACTGATACTACAAAGGCAACCCACCTTTGAGGTAGATCCATTAATCCAACCTGGCTAACGTTGGATCGAATCGTTTTTTTTCCCTTTTTTTGATTGCTCCATGGAACATGTTGAGCAACAGTGTTGTTTATTATATTTGTCAGTACAGAATTAAATCATGCTCCGTTCTTGCCTCACTGAAACGTTTATTTTAGTGTTACTTGGAAGAGAAGAATGTATTTACAGATTCCTTTCTAAAAAAAAACCCCCTCACATTCTAACAAGTTATCTTTGCTTTTAACACTTATATTTATACCAGCAGGTCAAAAACAACTACTTTAAGCAGTTGCTCAATTGACCGAAATGTTTAATGTTGCTAGTTCCAAATGTGAGCATGTCCTGCTTTACTCCTGAGCTGAGTCAACTGATTGACAGAGTTCAGATAATTAATACAAAATACAAAACAGCGATGAGCAAAAAGAATGGTCCCCCTCGTATTTTAACAGAAGTTCCTCGCTATCATTCTGAGACTGTTCATCTTCATCTCTCGTTCTTCACAGTTTTTAGCATTTGTTCCATTGTACATAATGTGAATGTAATGTAAACGTAGGCTGTCTACCTACGTCTAAACTGTCGACAGTCGTAAGTTCAAGTCTTTAGTCCATCAGCCCATCACGCTCTTTTCCTTTGCTGCCTACAAAGATTCAATATGAGGTCTAACTTTTACTTCATATACTATATTATAAACTGTATACACAAATGTCTTACTGATACATTCCATGGAGTCCCATGTATGTGTACAATGTCTTGCTGAATATGAATCTACTAATTACATTTCAAAAGTTGCAAAATTGTGATTTTATTCTAGTTTGAAATACAATAGTTCCTAGATCTGATTTTTTTTAAATTTCCCTTTCCAAGCATAGTTTGTGTTCAAACCTTGTGATAATAATCTCTAATATATTCAAATAATTTGCTTAAATAGTTCTTTGTCGCTTCAGACAGACTGATATTGACATGAAACAGAAAACAACAACAGAACATTTTAATTCATCCCCTGTGCCAGTTCTTTTTCTCTGCTAAAAGATAATGCAATCCATTACTGGACACAACATTTTTCAGTCGACATATTTGACACCGTCTCCTCGGCGTGTAATGAGTTGTTTATGTGTCAATCTGAATAAATTCCTTACTCAAATAGATAATAGTCAAAGCAGTTCTTTTTGTGTTTTTGTCATTTTTTTGCTTCCCTTCCCCTTTACTGTTTTCTGTTAACAAAACATTGGCTTTGTGGCTTTCATTGATACGAAAAAAAAACATTCAAATTAAAGAGATGATAAACTTGGAATGGATTAGAGGCTTCTGCAATTTTCACTTTCTTTTCTCCAATGTGTATTTTGTCTTAAAACAATCAAGATTGTGTGTGTGTGTGTGTGTGTGTGTGTGTGTGTGTGTGTGTGTGTGTGTGTGTGTGTGTGTGTGTTTGTGTGCGTGTGTGTGTATGTGTGCGTGTGTGCGTGTGTGTCCTCAGTCAGTTTGATGAGGGTGTGGTGGTGGCACGGTGTCTAGGAGAAGCCTAGTTGGGAGCTGGTCCCTATCAGGGATGCCATGATATGCTAAAGCCGCCTTTTTAATCTACAGTGTGTCCATACCGCATGATATGCAAAATAAATTATGAAGAGAAGAAAAAAAAAATCTTTTGAATGACCTTGCAGGCTGGAGGGTTCGATATTTTCTCCTTCGCTGCTTAAAATTCTTGATATGCAAATGGGTGTCACAGTAATCCCTTGTCATTCGCTGGCTGGCTGGCTGGCTGGCTGGCGGTCCTGGCACATTTTTTCCTTCCAGTACTGTGTAGAAACCCATTGTCAGTGGCCATCACTCTAAGGAAGGTTCAATAGCTCTGCTTGCTGGGATGATCATTTTTCTTTGTCTTATGGAATAGTAAATGTAGCATTTTTAGGTTTGTTGGTTGTTGTTACAGTTTGTCGTCAGGGTTTACGATCCATTCCATGGGGCTGCAGCCAACAGTCCATCGTAGTAATTATCTTCTATCTTATTGGTTTTGCCCATAGAATGTCCCAGGTGACTTATTTGTTCAAATCACTGAAAGCTCTTAAACTCTCATTATCACAGAAGACAAAGAAAAGCAGTCAACTCCACAATTTAAAAACTTGAAGGAAGGACATTTTGGCATTTTATGCTTGAAATTTGAATTATGCTTGAAACAATTATATTCAAATGGTTTCTAATTAATTATGTGTGAACTGAAAAGCATATCCATGTGTTTTAAATGTTTAATTTTTTTTTCATCATCAAAAAGTAGTTATGCTTTCCAGCAACAGAAAAAACATTGCAAGAGTGCATTGGTAGTAACAGAGCAGCTGGGCAATTCCACCAAGAATTCCCAGGTGCTCCCTGTTTCTCAGCCTATAGGTGTGACATGGTTAACAAAGACGGTCCTCTCTGGGCCAAGGTGTTTCAACCTCTCTGACATCTTGTCTGCTCCAGAGGCCTTGGGAAGCCTGCCAAGTGAGGCTAGTGTTTCTTGCTTGCCCAACACTCTTTGCTTCTTATCCTCCCAAGCAGAGTTATTGAAATTACCTTGAATAAAGCATTATAATGGCAGGCATAATAATGGTTATTATTATTTACCAGAAATAGTGTGTGTGTGTGTGTGTGTGTGTGTGTGTGTGTGTGTGTGTGTATAGTGGGTGGGTGTTGGGTTATCATACTGTAGTTAATTATAATGGGAGCGTGAAGGCACACTGTATGCATATTATCACAGCTGAGAGTCTCATTTATTTGGGTTGAGGAAAGCAAGATGTGGCACGGTGTCACATTTGCATACTGTGCACGGCAACTTTTCCCCCATTGCACTCATCACAAACCGCACAAGGTGAACCCGCATCCCTTTGTCCAGGCTGTTTTTCAGTATGCTCTGTCATGGATGGATGAATGTACCATAAGATGTCTGTGTAAAAGCCTCCGTTTTCCTGCACTGCTCCTGGCTTTGTTCATCTTTTGGTGGAGTTCTTCATATAAATCCAGGACCTTCAAAACATAATTTCTCTAAAATGTTACTGCTGAAGAAATACAGGAAATAAACATTTGCTTTTCTGTTTAACCCATTTATTCAATCAGCTTTACTTGGATATACACTCTCTGTCTTCTCTGTAACCTTCCTCCTGATGTATCATCAGGAGGAAACTGCATTGGTTTTCCTGACATAGACACGGTGTTAAAACTTAAATATCTGTTTGTGTGTGTGTGTGTGTGTGTGTGCGTGTGTGTGTATGCGTGTGTGTATTTGCCTTGTGTTTCTGTGTGTGTGTGTGTTATCTGTTATCTCGTAAACCAGGAGCACAGACAGTTAACTCCCAGTGTTGAGACAAGATGTCATCTCCAGTCTGGTTGAGGTTAAAGGGGGTGAACTTGGGATAGAGGGATGAAGGGTTAGAGATCACAGAACAGAGAGAGAATGGCATGAGGTAGGAAGAGAAGAAATAAAGGGACAGGTGAGAAAAAGGTGAGAGAGGGAGGAAGACCAAGGAATAAGGAAGTACAATATTGAGTTTAGAGCGCAGAGATAACTAATGAAGGGTGAAAGAGGGGTGAAGGTTTAAGGATCAATGAAAGCAAGAGATGAGGGGTGAGAGATTTTGAGAGGTGCAGTTCCGATAGTGAAATTAGAGGTGAGGGAATGGGAAGTGGCTAAGGTTAAGCGATAGAAGGGAGATATAATATGAAGAAATGACATGCAGGCTGTCTTTTTGGCTCTGCGGGCTGTGGTTTGAGTTTGGTGTAGAACATTTATAACATGTCTCATTGTTCAGAACATTTTGGTGTATTCAAAGCTGGGCATCCTAGGTTCATATACCAGTAAGTAAATACATATAGGGAGACATGTTATGCTAAGTTCTTAGCTATGCCTTTAGTGTGTCAATGTCTCCTAGTCTGTTCAGCACATTAATATCTCCAAAGCTATTTGATGGCTTACCATGAATTGTGGAAACATTCAAATTTGACTGACTTTGTGTTTAGTGCTAACTTGTCAATGTTAGCATGCTAACACGCATTAAGTCAGCATTGCAAACATTATACCTGCTTAAATCAAGAGCCAATATCTATTAATATCTAAGCCCCCATCCAGCTGTGAAGTTACATTATATCGTTACACATCAACTGAAATCTCCTCTTGAGCAAGGATGGGCCACACCCATCCATCCATCCATCCATCCATCCATCCATCCATCCATCACACACTTACATACTTTACTCTCACTCTCTGTCTTCTCTGTAACCTTCCTCCATATCTCCAGCCAGCAGACTCCCACATCTCTCAGGAGGAGGGTGTCCCTGCAAGCACCGTGTCAATTCCAACTGTCATTTAAAATGCTTTTGGATGATGATTGGTTGTCATGTGTCCAGAGGGTAGTGTAGTCAGTGAGGCTAAGACACCTCTGACCACAGTCTGCAGATTAAAATGAACTCAGTGGAAGCTTGCTTTTAAACACAAGCATACATAGAGGAAAGGTTGGGTGGGTGGGGCAGTATGGGTGCATATTCCTGACTTCATGGATCTCTGTCACCGTTTGTTTACAGTGACAAATCTTAGATATGCACTGACTGCCTTTCTCAACACCCAGTCACATCACTCACAATTCTCCCAGTGTGCTGTCAGAGTACAGAGTTCGCTACATGCAAGATCATCATGGATGGAAGTCAGGTTATTCTGTTGTGTGCTCACCAAGAGCGCAGTTACTTTTGAGTCAAAGAGCTGGTTTACACCTGGGATGTCAGATGAATGTACAGTTAAAACTATAATTAATCTGGCATGAATTAAAACCCAAGCAAATCTCTGTTGTAAGTCAATTAATCCAAAAATATAAGAACATTTCTTTTCTTCTGGGTTTACTCCTACTTCACTGTATAGCATTTCACACCTACTGAGGTCAAACTGCTTGTTTATTCAAACAAGCATCCATAACCCAATGAAAAAAGCAACAGATCAATTGTTGTTTGCTTATTTTCTGCTGATTGCTGATTGATCAGTTCTAGATTAGTCTTTAAATCATTTATCAGTTGTTGTTAAAACACTACCCACTCTCAGTTTAACAGGAGTGAGGCAATCAGCTCTGGAACTTAGAAATGTGTCGTTAAAATACAATTTGTTAATTTGGAGTGCCGTATAATACAATAGAAATCATTCATTACAGTCACACTACACCACCCACACCAAAAAAGCCCCTGTACAATAGTATTTGTTGTTTGTATCTTGTTTTAAAGCCACAGCATTAGAGGTTCATATATGCTTGTGCATTTTCTGATCTGCTATTGTGTGTCATTACCCATCAAGACATTTTTCCTGAAAGCAATGCAGCATCCATATGAAAATTATGCTTAAAGCACATAACACCAATGTGTCTGCTTTGTTACATGTTGCCCAGCTCAACTGCTGAGCTCTCAGTCTCTATCAGTATTAGTATCTGTGTCAGTATCTATATTTTTGTTTCATAAATAAATGAATCATCTTGCTACTTCATGATAACTTACTCTCTTCATCTTTAAACTGTAATATAATGTAGCTTAATATATTACCAGCAAACTTGAAAACAACAGACAAGAACATGTGTGCAGTGAGAAGCTGGAGCTCATATGCTTGTGAACACAGCACTCCAAGCCAGCATCACCCTCTGCTTCCATCACACACTCTTGATCTACACCACATATTCTGACTGACACACACACTCTATCACACACACTCTCCTCTACCATCTCTTCTCTCCAGCCTGTCTGTGATGTGTCACTCCCCTCCTCCATCCCTGATGATTGATAGGCATGAGGCCCTAATCTAAAGGAACATTTCTCCATGCTGTCCGGCTGCTATCAGCCCAGCAGCTCCTATACAGCCAGTGTGTAAGTCCATGGCAGGGCTGGCACTAGTGGTGGGACATTGGCAAAGCTGATACCAGTCATCAGACCACACCACATTTTTTTTTCTTTTTCTTACACATAAAAAAAACCCAAACTTGATTTTTGGGTCTGATGCAGGTATCACAAAGTATATATGGCTTATTTTTAATTTCCCCGACTTTGACATCCTTCTTACTGCCGGATTTGAACATTTTAGACCAGCATGCACTGCAACCATAGCTCTGGCACCTGACAGCACCCCTGTGAAAACAGAGCCCTGTCTCTTATTTTCCTCTAAGTCCTTTGTGACTGGTTTACCATACAACATAAAACAGCCCCAGGTTTGGCAGACATGTAGTGTATATGTGCATTTAAACCACATATTTCAAACGTTAGGTAAAGGTAAAGGTGAATTTAAATTGACGTAACAAATATTTAAATCCTCTTTGTTCTAACATTTGAGATCTTGGTGCAAAAAAGTGTTTTTGAAGTGCCTAAAAACCACCAAACATAAATCTCTTAACCATGAACTGAAACCTTAAACAGCGTTGGATCAGCCATGGTAGGATCAACAATTTTTCTGTCCTTATGTCCTTATGATGCTTGCACCATGTAGGAATAGAAAATGGAGGGGAAAACCCTCACACGCACGTTCCCCCGCTTTATGTTAATTTTCCCTAAAATGTCTATTTCTTATCACATTCTGTCTTTTTTCTCTCTGTGTCCTCTGCAGTATCTCTCCCTCACCAGTTTCCTTCCTTTTTAGATAACGATCACCAGTTTTCCAAAGTTTTAAGAGAGTTGTGTCTACAGCAACAATAGGGAAAAGCCTATTTGGCCAAATGTGCCAGTGTAATTTTGGTTATAAAATCAACTGTTAACGATGGGTTCTATAAAATAAATAATATATTATTATTATATTATATAATATTATAAAGTTGTTTTTCTTTGTCTATCAAGAGACTTTTAAATTAACAGTTCAGCATTACAACCTGCCTATGAGTACTTTATCGGTATGAAGAGAAAAGGAATTATTGTACACCCAAGAAAGTCTTGGGTTGCAGCAGGTGCGTAGAAAAAGAACCAGAAAAGTAAACCATAACGAATTCTGTATGTCAGCCACATCCATTCATTCTGCTGTGTTCAGACAATGCAGACATTTTTTTAAGTAATTGAGAATAGCTTTGCGCCATTTGTTTATTTTATTGATTTTCAACAGCAGGGAATATGTGTTTATAGGACAGAAAAGAAAGGAACGAGGCTGAATAATAACAGCTTCACAGTTTCCTCGGTGACGCTTCTTTTCCCTGCAGTTGTTATCATGAAACAGATTAGAGAAAGATGCTTTGGTGAACACTATTTGTGTACTCTTTCTGGATATTGACACTGACTACATAGTCAAAGAATCTGTGTTTTCCAGCACTTCTAATGTTCCCAGGAACACTCGCTGATCTCTTCTTGCTCTTCTCTGTTTAATTGGTGAACCTCTAAATGACCCTGAGTGTGTCGAGCAAGTCTATCACGCTAACTTTTCCATGTCTCCTTCCGCAGCCCGCATTGCCGATACCGGCCTGATTGAAATGTCCTTTTTTCATGGGAGCCAGAAGGAGTTGTTAAAGCAGACATGAATTAATGATTGAATTAATTATCAGAGTCACATACCGTACAATTAATTTTGTGGCTTTGCCTCAGTCTTTTTTCCTCCTCCCGTCTGTGTGTAGAGAATGTCAAGAAACATTTTCTAATTAATTTATGTGTGATTATCAGGGATAGTTTCTGGAAGGTCTCCACTTTCAATTTGTGACAGGCTACAGCAGATGAGAGCGGGAAGGCTGGGAGAGATGGAGGTGGGAGTGTGAATAAGGGAGTGACTGCTCATGAAGTACGTGCCCTCTCACGCACACTTGCTGAGGTGCGCACACTCATGGACTTGCATTTTCTTTTTCTTGGTGATCCACAATCTCACAGTAGGCTTACTCCCAAGAATTTATTGTTTCTTCTTGGGTCTTGACTCTCTGCTCAGTGTCTAGCCAGGAATCTGTGTACCTTGATAAATTTCCTTAAATGAACATCATTTTATTTAAATGTTTATAAAAGGTTAACCTTGGTTTATTCCTATTACAGAGTTTATATTCAGTATAACATTAAAAAATAGCAAAATTGGGGCTCCTGTCTTTGTTATCTGACTGCAGGTGCATCTTGTGGCGCAGAAACTGAGGGAGAAGCCACAAAGCAAAAGCTCTCAATCTACAATGTTCTAACAGTACATCAAAAGGCCCTGAAGGTTCAAATATTTTCGCAAAGGAATTTGCCCTTCAGTTCCTCCACTGTTATGTATGAACTCTTATTTTCCATTATCAGTATAACTAAAAGCAACTACAGATTGGCATTTTAGTGTGCACCCTTGAAGCACCTTGACATCTAACATTGCTGTAAATTGCTTAGCGGAGTGCTATTTATACATTTGTCTAATAGTGATGAAGACACCAGCATACATATAGCAAATTTACTTATTCTATGCTTAGGGATAGGGCCACATTATTTTCATTTTCAGATTCACACATTTATTTTGGTTGTATTCTCTTATTGGTGTACTGCCACAAGCCTTGGAGCAGGACTCTAAGCTCAAACCTCCATAAATATCACCAAATTAGCCGCTTCTTTACCAAAAACTCCACCACTGCATATGTTCAACCAAGAATCCGATCCATATTAGTCTTTCCCTGATAGAACTCCTGTTACAGCTTTGTAATGGTGGTTGTATAGTCTGAACAAGCCTGGTACTGGGTGCTGATCAAAGTCAGACACCCTGGAGAGGATCCCTACAGCGACTGAATGTTTTGTTAGTGAGTGAGATCTTGTTGTTTAACCAGAAACACCTGTTTTCATTATTGTAAAACACTTCGATCACACCAGACAGAAACGCATTAAACTCACCGAAGAGTCATTTTTAGTCCTTTCACCGATCCAGCAATCATATGTCTTGTTTTGTCAAACTAAGCCCTTAATTCACTGAGTCAGATGTAAAAATGTGACAGGAATAAGAGCGAGGGTACAGGGGACCAGTGCGTTCAGACAGAAATTGTCACATCCAAGATGGTTATTTAAAAGAATTTGAAAAAAAAGAAAAAAAGAGACTGACAGTGTCCAAGTTTGAAGTTGGGTCACAGACAGGCTGTTTTGTGTCAGACAGTAATTTTATTTTCATTGTTTTCAAAATTCTGACAAAACCATTTTTAAAAAAGCTTGTTTTATGATAGAAAATGGATCGAAACAAAGGCATGTGTATATTTTTTTATTGCTTTAAACATGCTTCTCTCCGTTTTAGCCATAAAAAGAAACTGCACTGCCAGAAATAGGTAAGAAAATCAAAAAGTACATTCTACAGCCAACCTTTCAGCTTGTCATATGTACATGTTTAGCCTAAGGGATAAGGTGTTAATAATAATAATTGGGGAGTTAATTGGGCCCTGGCAGCTCAATGGGCCATTGTGACCATGTGATCAAAACCATGGTCAGTCATGCATGGCCATGCACTGGGGCTTAAAAATGGTATGTGACTTCAGTCAAAACTGAACAAATATCGTGACTTTCTGTAAACTGCATAAGACCATGAAATGTTGTGTGTAAGTTATTTGACCTGAAGATAGCACCTCAGTTCTTCATTATCCTCTCCAGACCATGAATGTGCTTGTTACATTAAAGGTTTTTATTTTTCTTTCAAATAAATGGGGTTGCTTTGACTCAAAGGAACCAAAGGGACCAAAGGAAGAACATCCTGGACCAAAACCCCAAAACACAAAATGACTGATGAAACATCCTTTTAAAACAGCGTAGGAGACACGTGTTTTCCCTTTACCTGTCTTGTGACCGGTTGGGTAATGTTGGATGCTCTTTCTCGGACATGCATACAGAAGCATATTTTTTATAAGCAAACAAAGAAAACTTTCCTTCAGCGGTCAGGTGATTGAACTCCGAAATGAAGTTTTTGCATGTGAATGTCAGTATTCTTTGCATTTGTTTGTCTTCAGTGAGGATGAGGAGGAGAGGGAGGAGGGCTCATCTCATCAACAGTAGCCCTGTCACTTGTTCTGTTTTCACCCCCTTCGTCCTCTGAACAGAAAAAAATGCTTTTAGTTTTTTTTCCCCCCTCATTTTATCTTTCTTAGCATATTTGTGAATTTGCATGTTTGCTTCTTGCTCTTTTCTGGTGGTGTATGTATTTTGTAGATAAAAGTTCAGCAGTGCAGTTAAGAGAAATTAGTTGGGTAAACAGTGGTAAATGTCAATGATAAAGTTCTGTTGAAGCTCATCTGATTAGCAGGGCTACGCAGGTGTCTTATCTTGCCTGTGCAACAGAGGGTAAAATGGAAATGATTGCGTGGTCCTGAGCTGTAGATGCCTATCCCAGAAATGTCTATCTGCTGCTGAGCCGAGCCTGCTGGACTCCAGGGACCCAGGGGTGCTGCATGGAAGATCATGGAGAGAGAAACGAGAAAGAGAAAAAGAGGCGCAATCAGGTCTTGCTTGTTGTTAGACTGAAGTCTTTTATCTGCCAGCATTCTACATGATGTGAGTGGTCAATAATGGGGAAAGCTGCGTAGAGCTAGTAAATACAAATTTAAGACTTCTCAAGAGCAAGATAAAATAATGAAACAAAGGTGGTAAATTGAGACATTTCTGATTAACCATTGATAATCAAGGTTATAAAACTATAAATTAGAAAGGCAACAAAGACATCGACAAATTGGTTTTATTAGATCCCAAGAAAACCAAAGAGATAATGCACATAACTATTTTGTGTGAAGACCAAAACTTGCGATGTCTTTGTGAAAAAGGATTTCCTGTAACTGTTGAAAACACATTTTACTATGTTACTATGCAGATCTGTTAAAGTTGTGTCACTGCGATAATGCATGCATACATACATACATACAGTATATGGATTTTAATAGGTCTATGGGGGGGGGGGGCGACAATTAAATTCAGAAATACACAGTAAATGTGAAACTGAGTCCCTCTTAAATCTTAAATAATAATTTGAAATGACTTGAAAATCATTGAAAAGATTCCACTTAAAGCTGCTTTAATCCTTTTTTTTTTTAGCTCTATCTGAGAATAAAATACAAATTAGACCAAAAAATATTTCTCATATACTGTTTTGCCTTTTTCTCTCACAAAATAAAGCCTTTGTATATTTGTCAGATTCTGCATAATTAGAGTTGACATGTTTAAACACAGGTCAAGGAAACCCCTCTTTTCTAACCTTACCAGAACTTAAGTATTTGTCCTGTGTTTTTCCCATGAGGACTAAATAGAGAATAGGAACCAGGGCGTTGGGATTTGTCATTCAGCAGAGGTTAAACCCCACCTATTAGTACGGGGTCGGAGTAGCACGCAGATAAAGATTTCCTGTTGTGTGGTGTCAAAAAATCAATAGCTCAGCTGCGATGTGTTCATTTGATATCAACAATAGTCTTTTTAAAAATCAATTAGGCCGGATAGAGGAGAACATCAGTGTTGGGTTACACCTTGTTTCTTCCCCTTTATTTTTTATTGATATCCAATCAGACAGGCTGTTTGTTATGGGTGCTCATTCCTATTGGATGACCAGTTATGATCAGGTATGATGTGACTCTCAGCACACCAAGCTTGGTTCACTTTGAGTATGTTAGTTGGGAATGCTACTCCCATGTGGGGCTCCACATACTGGGATTATTTGCTTTAACATATTTTTTTTTTGCTTTTCTATACATGGATCGCTAATGTTAATACATTTTCCAATTCCAAAACAAGACAGAAATTGATTGGAAACCAATTTTCAAAGAAAACCATTTTAAAATGCACTTGTAGCATTCCAGTCAAGCCCATAGAAACAACAAATCTTCCTTTCAATCTTTGGGTAAATCTGTTTTGGATTCTTCCCAAAGTTGTGGACAGTTTCCACTAAGTAAATATTTGTTAACAGTTATTATATTATTAGACATCTTAAGTTGTCTTTTTTGTAAAAAATTTTGGAAAAATAAATCCTCAGCAGTACTTGATGGCTTCAAAATCACATAAACTTTCACTGTTAACATTTTATAGCCCTAGTTTTACCTTAAAGTGGAGGTATCTTACTGAAAGTCTGCTCGATTTCTATGCTTCATTTTAAGCTTTATCTCCTTGAAACATAAAAGAAAGATAAACTCATCATTAATCCATTATGCAGTGTTACAATCACTGACCTTTGCAGACTTGAGCATATCCAACCAATAACTATATCAAGGCATCCATAAACTGACTTTCTATAATTTACAAATATACAGTCTCTGTTCCTAACTCAAACAGTTTTGTCTTCCTAATGATTTAGTATAATCTGGTGTGTAAAACTTACTGTTCACGTTAAATTGTCTTCTCCTTTAATATCAGTTTATTTCACTTTAACAAAGTAATTCTTCAATAATTGATTAAATGTGTAAAACATAACTTTGCTTTGTGAAAAGCAACAGAACAGTGGGTATATGAGCAAGACAGACAACACAAAAAAATAAAAAAAACAAGGAAAAAGGCAGTGACCTGAAAATTCTGTGAGAACATTATCAACACGCACACACACACTCACACACACTCACACTCATTGGTTAATTGCGTTAGTCTTTTCATTAATGACGGACTGATTGCTTTATTGTGTTGGCTTGTCAAAGAGGCCTGGACGCCCCAGTGGCTGCTGAAGCATCCGTATTGATAAGCCTTATTGTGTGTGTGGCACAGTGTGTCTTAAGCTGCTGTGTGCAAATGTGTCATGTTGTGGACCTCTGTGTGTTTTTGTGTGTGCGGATGTGTGAGAGAAAGAGAGAGGGAGAGCTAAGTAGAGCTAAATTAGTGAAGCAGTGTGGATACTATGGAGGTGGATGATATTGATAAGCCCATCCAGTGTTTTTGGGAATAGGTCATCTAGCACTGACAAAATTAATGATAATGATGACGGTGATGGGTGTGTGTGTGTGTGTCTGTCTGTCTGTGTGTCTGTGTTTGTGTTTTTGCATATGCACACACCTACAGGACAGCATTTAGTGATGAGGTAGTACCACACAGCAGTAATCAGTG
Organism: Datnioides undecimradiatus; assembly: GCA_008933995.1. Lineage (NCBI taxonomy): Eukaryota > Metazoa > Chordata > Actinopteri > Lobotiformes > Datnioididae > Datnioides > Datnioides undecimradiatus. The sequence continues at coordinate 2,328,466 of WARS01000054.1, read as the reverse complement.
AGGATAGTACCAGCCAGTGCAGCCATATTGATAAGGTCCTCTGGGTTATTAAGGCTGTGGTGGGCCAGAGGGATAATTAACAGTAATTAGTATAATATAGTATAATTGGAGGTGTCATGTTTCCCAGCTGAACACAGCTACTGGGATTACCAAGCAGCACCCAGTGGTGGATGTGTTCTGCTAGCACTTTTTCTCTACCAAAGGAAACAGGCCGTGGTGTTTATATCATTCTGTCCGGCTAAAAGGCTCACATTGCTATTCTGACTTTGGCATCTGATCCACACCATCTTACCTTGTCAAAGTTAAAGAATAATTTCTAATTGCCTGGATGTCTTTCAGGCTACTGTGACCTGGCTCAAACATTGCTACCTTTACTGATGCTTCCCTTATTTGTTGTTGCCATTTTCATTTTCTCTGGTCTGCGGGCTGGGGTGGTGGCACTACTGTCATCAATAGTAAATGATAGCAATTTTGAATGTTCTTTTCTGTGTTCCTCTGCTTTCTTACTTTTGTTTCTGTTTTTCATTTATTCATTTTCTGAGCTCCTCTCTTGTTGTACCAAAATACCGAAATAATCATCCAACAAACTAAATATTAATATGTATTTTTCTTCTAACAACCTTTTGTGCAATTTCTTTAGATCTTATTGAGTTAAGTTTAGTTTCAAACAAATTGTTATAGGTACCACACAATTGTACACATGCAAGACGTACCTTAGCTTTGGTCCATTGTATGTTACTCTGAGGTGGCATGGAGGTTCCATATACATAGAAAACAAGACAATACACCAGGTTGAAATTGATTCTGAGAGCGTATATTTATCTGTGGCCGTTCTGTGACTGTTCAAACACGTACAACTTTATATTGTGATTGGTGTGTAAGTAATTTTGCATTTGATTGACATTAATCAGCAATCTATCAACACTGCTCATTTCACTTAACACCCTCTATTACTAGAGAAACCTAGAACAACCACCTTACTGTTGAAGATGACTCTTGAACTTTTACCTTTAACCACCAACATCTAACTGCTACATCTTTGAGCCCAAGTGTACATTAGCGTCAGATATAATGGAATTCCCTACATGTGTTCCTGATTTTGTTGTGCAAGAACATGAGGTCACTCTAATCCTCACCTTTGCCCACCAAAATCTAATCACTTCACCCTTGAGTCAAAATAAATATGTGTGACAGTTTTGATAGGATTCCCTTGATCCTTTCTAGAGATATTGCTTCCAAGAGACAAAAAACATGTTTTGTGAGGACACAGGGACCTTGAATTTTGACCTTTGACCTCAAAAAAATAATAAGTTTATTCTTAAATCCAGGTGGATGTTTGTGGCAAATTTTGGTGTTCCTAGCACAGAGGGCATTTAGAACAAAATCATGATTTAGCAAACAGCTACAGTATAAAAGCAGCAAAGGAAAAACTGATTTGAATTAAATAGATTGTGTTTTCTGCTTCAAACCATCCATGTTTTGCTGCCACTCAGTATTTATTGCTTTCACTTAACTACAAAGGACAAAATTTAAAGAAATAGGTCATCTGGAATGTACACAGCCACAATGTGATTAGTTAAGGTGGGCCCTTGTTGGGCCCTAACTAATGCTTGTGTCGGGCTTGTTTATATGTTAATATCTATGTTGGCTCACTCAGGTCAAATTGTCACAGCATTTCACAATAAGGGTCAATTGAGCTGGTCAGGCTGATAAGAGTTCCATGTGGTGAGGACTGACCAATGGCATTGAGGCAGACTGGACAATTATGGAGTGCTGTGATAAGGTGGGTCAGAGTGGCCACACTGAGGCCCCATAGGATGATAGGAGATAGGATACTGGCTGGACAGGCACTGGACTTCAGACTCTCAGCTAGCGGGTTAGATTGTCTGAGGAGTCATGTTTGGGTTGACACTTGACCTGGGACTCAAATGTAATGCTGACCCGACTTGAACCTCAAACATTTGTGTCCAAACCCCAACAGAATCTGACAACAGTGTTCCAGGAGAACAGATTCCAACAACCTGAATATATCCTTTTTAAATTGCTAAATGATGCAACAAGGTTTTCTTAAAAAAAAAAAAAAAAAAAAAGTGAAATCAAGCTTCTCCCAAAACTTGAGTCATTTAGTCATTTGAGCCATTTGAGCCCAACCTGACCCGAGCACAACAGGTCAGCTCAGCTCCTGTTGCGTCTGGCATCAGTGTCACTCTCTCATGTGCGCCGGGATAAGAGAGTGAAAAAGTAGGCTTGGTTACAGTGTGATATATACCATGGCTGGTTTTAAAAAAAAAAAAAAAAAAAAAAAGGCATGCTGGCACCTGTTTGCCTGTTGCTACAAGTGCGAGGACTTAATGAAGCACATGAAGTTACTTTTCAGGATGGACTAACTTTGTGGATCAGTGGTCATCCATATAAAACAGGTACCATCTGGTCAACTGTTTCCATAAAGCTGTATCCCTCTTGACCTGTGTGTTTTCCATTAAAGTGTGCAGTGTATAATTGCAGCTTGGAGCTGTGAGTTAAGAGAAACCACATCCTGTGTGACGGTGCCAAAATAGTCTTTCAGATAGTGAAATAAAATTTTCAACCGCTATTTGGATTTTAAGGACTCATTTTATTAGAACATTAAATTAATGTCTGCGTCTCACCGCCTTGCATCCCTCCAATGTTCCTCCCTCAAACCGCACTCCTTCCTGCTGTCTCCTCCCCTTCCATAACCCAACCACCACCACCACCTCCACTCCCCACCGGCTGTGGGAAACCATTTTATCAGCGTCTGTCCGTTGTTCTCTGGTGGGGATAGATACAGAGAAGATAGATGAGTGTTTTGACATGGAGAGTGTTAGACAAACACTCTTATCAGGCCCGCCACTTTAGACCGACCCCCGAAACAGTCGCCTGAACCATGGATGAAACAGGGGGGAGAGGGGGTGGGAGGAGAGAGCTGAGGTGGGAAGGCAGATTTTGTATGTGCTTTGATCAGAGAGAGAGGTGGACAGTCATAACATAGACGGTTCTCAAAAAGTAGACCCTGAGCCTGTCCAGACTGTCTTGTTCAGTCACTGGAGTTTGCCACTGCAACACTCCCCAGTGTTTTTCAAACTTGTTCATTTATCCTCAGTGTGCAGAGTCTTAACTGCAGACTACTGCTTCTCCTGCAGTCACTGCTGTCTTAAGTTTTTAAATAGATAGATCAGTCCTCAATGCCTCTGGGCAAAGGGGGCTCTATCTGGACTGCAGCTTGCTTACCACAGCCGTCACTGTGATCATTCTGCAGTTATCACTTTGAGGAAGTACACGAGAAGTTTCCCCTGTTTGAGCCGGCCAAGACAGAAGTGCTCAGTTTGTATCAAACTCCCCCTGCTGTTGAGCTGTGGGTGTTTTTTTCAGGCGAGGGTACAGGTCAAGCTCAAGCAGGCCACATGCTGCTTTTTCAGATGTTTTTTTGTTTTGCTTTTTTTTCCTCTTTCTGCTAAAAATACTCAGTCCCTGCTAAGTTCTCTAAATCCTGTTTCAACTAGTAGGGATTTTGAAGGCCAAACAGATATTTTAATAATATAATGCAGTACCTCAGTGTCTTTAAATGTGATACTCTTGATGCCATAAACAGTCCCATGTAAATGCTTCATAAAAACTTAATAGTGAGGTTGGATTTATAGAAGTGACCCCAATCCATACTGAAACAATAGTTAGAAATTAGGTAATGTTTACAAATGTAAATAGGTTTTCCATCATATCTGACAGCACCTGATTGATACCAGGTGTAAAATGATATGGTCACTTGAACACGCTAACATGTTTTATATAGTTGTCTAACCTACAGCTGATGTATTTCATCTCCCCCTGATGTTAATCGTTTCTGTCTGTCACCTTCTCTCCAGATGACCTTGAGTTAAGTGAAGAAGGCAGTGAAAGCAGGGTGGTGGCTAGCAGGGCCCTACATTCAGACACAACATGGGGCCCCTATCCAGGTATACTCCAATCAGAGGACAGCACAGATGATCAGGAGATGGAGGTAAGAGCCCTAATGTGTCCACTGGCAAAATAAGACTTATTTAAAATGGTTATTCATTCTATGTGATGTCATAGGAGAGCTATTAGATTAAAACAGTACTCAAAACTAAAACTAAATTTTTTTTAAATGTTTTCTCTGCCTTTGATGGCCATGAGTTAAGAATACAACAGAGAGACTACAGGTAATTTAAAGTGCATTAAGTTATATTATTCACCAATTTGTATGCAGTTTGAATTTTTAATGAGGATTTAGTAAAAATCAGCGTTGTCATGACTACAAACAAATTGTTACACAGCTGACAAGCTTGCAGGAGAGTCCGGTCTCATTATCTTTGAAACAACAGTGGTAGTGCTCAGCTAGTCACGTCACAGAAAATTAATCAGAAACCGTTTTGTCATTTACCTTATCTGCTTCCAGCTTCTCAAGTAATGATTCACTGTTTTTGTTGTTCTACACTCTTTTAAATGTAACATATTTGACTTTTAGTGTGTTTGTTGACCAAACAAGCAGACTGGAGATATCCTCTTGGGCTCTGAGGAATTGATGAGCATTTTTCTAAATTCATTTGATTGAAAGAAAATGTTGGCATATTAATTAATGATGAAAATAATTTTTAGCTGTAACCCTATTTTTGATTGTTCCATATTATTACAGATGGAATACTAGCTTCTTGTAGTTTTGGATTAATTAGACGGGATTCCTTATTAAGGTTCAGTCAATTACCTAAAAAAAAAAACATTCTCTCCTCTCATTAATTGATAGTGAAAATAATTATTACATGCAGCCCTAAAGAAAGTTATTCTAGCAAAGGCTGTTACAGTGAAAGCTTCATTTTGACTTTAAAATAATATAGGTTATAATATCTTGCATAGTGACTGAAACACTGAGGAGAGAGTTTCATGTTGTTTAACTGCAAAAGGCTGAAGAGCAAGTAAAGGTCAGAGGTCGTATACTCTGGTAACAAGGAGAGACAATGAATAAACACGTTTTCACATATATGTGTGTGACAGAGAAATAAAAGAGAAAAAAAACAGCTCTGCGTGTGTGTGTGTGTGTGTGTGTGTGTGTGTGTGTCTTTGTTGAGAGAGTGTGTGGGACCGGATGGAGCCCTGTCAGAGCCTGGGTTTTTGCATCATGTGCAAGTCCATCTAATCATATGATACTGATGTTGGGAGAGGCTTCCTGGCATGGAGCACAAACTGAGACACGCACAAACACACACATGCAGGCCTACTGACGCACACTCATTCTTACCCCATTTGTGCAACTGATTCATCTTACTATACCTGGTTAGCTTGTCTTATCTTCAGTCATTTTCAGGTGTTTTTTTTTTTTAAAATCAAAGAGTTGAAATATAACTTAATATAGTCGTAGTGCAGCTCAGCTCAGATTAAGCAGTTCACATCTGGGATCAAACCAGTGTTTATCCAATGCCCCAAAAATACTCAGTTCGGATGAAGTCAGATGGCTTTTATGCCACATATTCAGGCCTTTCTCCATCAGTTCTCTGCTGTCTCCTTCCAGCCCTCCCCAGACTCCTGTTCCATCCTCTCCCCTTTTCTCCTTTTCTTCTCCTCTCCTCCCAGCCCTCCCCAGACGTCCGCCTGTCTTTTATCTGCACATGGCGCCATCCTCCTGGACAACAAACCCCAGTGATTGATTCCTGCTTGATAGGCTCTCATTTCTAAGATTTCGTTTATTATCAGTGAGGTTCAGAGTGTACAGATAGATGTCTGTGTGTGTGTGTGTGTGTGTGTGTGTGTGTGTGTGTGAGAGAGAGAGAGAGAGAGAGAGAGAGAGAGAGAGAGAGAGTGAGTGCTCACACACACATATTCACCCACCTATCACCTTTTGTTCTTCCCCTACCCTCTGCTGCTCATACCATCCTATTCCTCCTCTAAACTGAAAAGTCAGTTTCCTCTCATTTGAGGGCTGTGCATCTTATTGCATCTCCCATTAATGCAATACCCATTTTCTGTCGACTTTGTCATTTTCTGTCGCCCTCAAATTCATGAACTGAAGAGGTGAGGAGACGGACCTTCAGGACCTTCAGCTGGAGATAGTGGCCGTATCTCACATTCCTCCTGTGTGTCTCCCCTTGTCACTCCACATCCTCCCCCTCCTCTATCCATCCCTCCGTCCCTCCTTGCCTCCCTCCCTTATGGGTCAGCAGGGGTCAGGGCTATCCTCTTCAGTGTGTTGGAGTGGGGAAATGTGCTCATCCCCTGCTGCACGGCTAAAGCCTGAACCATCTTGCTGCCATCTTTAATCAGTTGTCAGAGAAATCTTTTTCCAAAAACACAGTGGACAACATACTCACTTGCTTGCCATTATACATGCCTTTATCACAAAAACCATAACTATTGTGAAAAAGCACAGGCTAGAGGTAAAGACTACAGACACCGCATTTCACACTTTACCTTACAACCACAGTCTGAGGTGTTCTGCTCAGTCATTATTCTTACAGCATACTAACTGTAGTACGTTACTAATCTTTCAATGCTATCACCAAACAAGAAAAATGATTTTCAGCTAGGCCAGTTCTGGTATGGTAATGGTTATGGTTATGATTATGGTTATGTTAGGGAAAATTATTTTGTAAATGGCATGAACTGCAGCCTGCTACACCAACCCTTATACCTACTATCCCTCCATTCTCTATTTCTTCCTTTTTATCATACAGTGTATATGAAAAGTCTGAAACACCAGTAAGTGCTACCAAGACAAAAATGAGTCCTGATTATACATACAGGTATAATTTTTCTGTCAACTATAGCACAGTATGCATCAGTAGAAGAGTATGTATGGATTACAAATATTTAAACGTTACACATTCAAGCTTATGAAGTAGAAGGATTTTTCCTCTGGCTTGACGTGTCGTCCATTGCCATTCCTTTCCTTTACCATTCATCTCCCTGCTTTGAACATCCTTACCTCTATATTCACCGTGAACATTGTTTTTCCTGACCAGATCTGTCCAAGCCCTGTCTCCTTCTGCACCTCTATCATTTTTATACCACCTGTCCTCCTCAGTCCTTACTAGTTTGTGTGAAGCCCCCGGGCCTGACCCCCCCAACTCAGTTGAGATTGGCATGCTTCATTCAGCACTGCTGTGCCTTCTAGCATCGCCCTGTCTCTCTCAACTTCTCTCAACAAATTTGCTTCTTATTTGGGCCTGACAGATAAGCTATCATTTTAATATGAGGCCTACCCAGCAACTCAGCTATATTGTGAAGGATTTTGAATGTACAAGCACACACAACCCACATACACACAAAGAGACGTATCATGTACAATGATTATTTGATCTGAAACAATATAGAATTCTGTGTTTGATGTTGTCTTAGCTTGTGTGAGTGTTATTGTATCAATGGGGATGAGTTTGTCAGTTCTGAGAAATCAGGGTGGAGCAGAGAGAGAGGCAAAGAGAAGCAGATGAGATCCAGTCCTCCCTTTGCCTCCAACAGATCTCCTTCATTAGATTAGTGCCGTGTTAACTGGCCTGTGTCATATGGAAATCCTGCCATTTGCATCTCTTGAGAAAGAGGCGTAAAACCATTTATCTATTTAAATATATTCTAACTGATATGGCTGTTGGACTTTAGAACAGGGTATAATAATGTTTACTGATCAACTGATCAGCTGAGCTGCTGATTCCTCACAGTTTTTGGTTGAGTGAACAACCAGGTCCTCCTTGGCGAACCTTCCATGGCAACCCAGGAGCAAGCACGCCACTGCTGCTATTCTGATTGGATCGCACATAACAAATCTGATATTATATCTCTTCTCCTTTTGATTGGATCCTACTTTAATTAACTGATAGTGCAAGTGCATGTGATTGGACCGAAGTTGCAGGATTGTTGGGAAATTTCAGTGAAAGTGAAATTGTCAGAGTTGTGACTAAAGTGTACAAAAACCTAGAGTTTGTTGCATGTGTTGCATCTTCCCAAAGGACAAATGTCCACAGTGAAGTCTCCAAACTGTACCACAGGAGAAACTCCACTTACAACATCATCCCCATTGTTTTCCCTCCTTAAGCAGCACCCAGCAGCTCATCCCACCCCAATCCTGTCTTTCGTGGAAAGGCAGCCTGAAGGCACGATCCTAGAAGGAGCAGAGTAGGGGAGTTCAAAGCGTTATCACGCACCGAACGTCTTTTCATCATGTTTTAGAAACAAGCGTTCGCACTAATCCCCCAATAATCTCTCCAGGAGAACTGGGGCGATAAGGCGCGCCACCCACGGCTTTTCAAACACTTTTTGGGTAGTCTCCTCTCACTCTCTATCTCTTCTCCCCTCTACCTCCTCTACTCTCCTCTCCACTTCCTCCTTTCCTCACTTCCCTGGAAGGACGAGTGAAGGTGATCACTGTCTCCTCCTCATTCTCTCTCGAGCTGTTTTCTCTCTTTTTTGCATTGACTCTAAGCTGGTTTGTTTACATCCTGATTCTGATCTCCATATTTTATCTGGACTCATCAACAGTGTTTCCCTGCCTCTCTGTTTCTCTCGCTCCTCCGCCCATCAAATTAGAATGTTAATTAAAATGGTGCTCCTTCAGAAGATGACAAATAGATGATTGCGGTGAGTGTTGAGACACCTTCTGTGATGCCCCCCAGAAGAATGTGATACGTAGGGAACATTCCTTAAAAGGAACTAGAGAGCAAGAACACGATTTTCTGCCTTCAGAGCCATAGTAAGTCCTTCTTCTGTCTTCCTTAAAGACATTGAAATATTCTTATAACTTATCCTGCACCATGACCCATGTACATGAATAGTTAAATGTGACTGTAGGCAACCTAACCTCTCCCATCATATCAAACACTTCAAATGCTTATCTTTGTTAGCTTATGGGTATATGCGACTTGCGATGTATTGTAATTGGTCAGGCATGTGTGTTTAAGTTGTATTCGGCATAGCCTTATTTATGTTGCTCAAGGTGCATATTTGCTATTGAATTAATTGTTCTGTTTTAACAACATGGATCAGGGAGATTGCAGACCTAAAGGGTAGAAATGGGTGCCATAGCCTACCCAGCAGCCAGACACAGCACTGCCTTTAGAAGCTGAGGTTTTAAATGCTGTTTTACCAATCTGACAAGTGCTTCAGCTGAAACATACCCACAACACCCCTGTCACCCTAACCATGAATAATGAATACGTATGAATAAATATGATTATCAGGGCCTATGTCCATGTGCACACATTCTCTAACCTCTGACCTATGATACGGTTTCACAGATTGCTTTAACCCACTGGGGAATATCCCACATGTTGGGCCATGTAATGAAAGACCTTTTGGTGTAAATAAAGGAATTTATTAATTCATGTTGCCACTTTAGTGTCAGGGTCCAGAAATAGTTCACACAGACTCACTGTCACTTGCTGTCATGGCTTACATAGACACTTGATGTGGAAAAAATATATTGTTAATGGTACTGGTAACTCCTGGGCTTTCCTACTGAGACAAATGAACAAGGTTGCCACGAAAACAGCTTGTTGCTTATTGCTGTGCTTATAAGCTTGGCAGTCACTATTGCCTAATTGTGTTAATGCAAGAGTGGGTGACCCACAGTAATCTTCTGAGCACATTACACAGAAAACAAAACAAATCAGAAATCAGATTCTCACAGCACAAAGTAAACTGAATAATGATCTCTGGCTTGGAGGTGAACAGTCCTCTATAGCTGGATAGTGTTAAAATAATTTGGGTTGTCCAAAGGCTGCCCAGTCACTTGTTCATTCAGTCAGAGTAAATCCCTGAGAGATTTTATTTTTAAATTATTCCCCTTGCATTTTCTGTGTCTCTATGAAAATATGCTGATATAGACAGATAGATTCTCTAAGTTCATGTCACTGGGACATCAGGCATACTCTCTTTAAAGACTCTTTTAAAGACTGTTTTTGGGCAAGATCCTCATCATCCTTTGAGTGATGGACATATTGCCTCAGAATATTGACCCTGTGCAGCATGGACATAAGGAAAGCTTGCTTTTTGTCTGCAGTGATTGAATCAATGTGCTCATAAAGGCTTTTGTCATAGACTTGCCCACATCATGACAGTAGATGTCTGAATAGTCTGTAGTCTGTCAGCCTGACCCAGACATTTCATTCTGAGAAAGGGAGGAGGACTGGATGGAGGAGGAAGAAATTGAGGAACTTCAAATTCTGCACAAAGAAAAAAGAGAGAGGTCCTACAAGTGAAACAAAACATGACAGAGAAAGAGCTGGAAGAGAGGTGAGGCCAGTGTGGAATAGGAGGGCTAAAAGAGACAGAGGGAGGAGGTGTTCATCACTCAGTTGCTCTGACTGGCTGGTATCTGCATCTCCCTGTCATCTGCACCGGCTTCTGCAGGGTGGAGAAGGAGGAGGAGGAGGTGTAAGAGAGGAGAAGAGGAGAGGGAAAACCTCTATCCTCTCTATCTCTGAGCCTCATCTCCGGCAGTTCAGGAGCCTGCTTTCCAAGAGTGCCTCATTTTCAAATCTCTTATCTCAGCCCCCGTTTTAAGTATCGCAGTTTTATATTTTTACATGTCATTTGCATGCAGCTCATCAAACCTGGCTCCCTCTATTTTTTTCTCCTTTTTTTTTCTGCTTCTGTGTGTGCTGATATGAGCATGCCTGCACAAGGGAATAAGCTTTCACTCTGCTGCCAAGTCTTAGCCATGTACTGTATTGACGATATTTGTACCTCGTGAGCGGAATATACAGTGTAAAAAAGTGTCTTGTGTCTTTTGAATGTTAGAGAAAGACTTTGTGAGTGCACAGGAGGTAAAGTGTGTGTGTGTGTGTGTTTGTGTGTGAGAGAGGCGGATGAGAGTAGGTTTCTGATTTTTATCTGCCTTCCTTCTCTTCTTTGTATTTTTGGAGGATTCACACAGTGACCTCTTTGTTTGGGACAGTGAGTACACCCCTCCAACCCCCTGGATCGGGAAAGTAACCATTTCCTGTAGCAGAGAGATAGAATGAGAGAAAGAGGGAGAGATAGGCTGGAAAAGGAGGGGCAGCCAGACAGACGGGTAGGAATGAGAGTTGGGGAGAGGAAGAGAATTGGAGATTAAGGAAGAAAGAAACAGGTTTATAAAAGGAAGGAGGTGGTGCTTGAGGGACAGTGTAAGTGGAGAAAGGAGGAACAGGGTGAATTGGAAGATTGAATGAATGATTTTGTGAGAGGAGTTAATGAATGAATGATGGTTGAAAAGGTCAGGAGAGGAGCAGGGTGACTTATTATTTTCCCAGCTAAAGGAGCATAAAATGCTTAATGCAGAGGTGGATTTTTAGAGAAAATAAATTCTTGTGGAATGTGAACTATAACATGTTCATGCTAAAAGAGTTGGCGATGTGCTCACCATGGATGTATCACACACGACTGGCTGCTACTGGTATTGTTATAATGATCCTGACAGTAGCTATGGTCCAATATTGACAAGGGAGGAATTTTTATTTTTTTTAACATGAACACACACAAAGAGACACAGAGAGACAAAAGAAAAAGAATATGGATAAGCCTGTCAGAATGCTTTTACAACGTGAGGCAGTGAATCCTTAAACATTACCACAGCAGTGACCTAATAGCAGTGATATGAAAGCTGAAAGATATTTTAAACATGAAGACCTGTTTTTGACAGAAGTGTCCACCTGAAGCCGCATCCTGTACGTAGGCATGCATTAACATGGATTATTGCATGTTTTGCATTTAATGACCATGAGACAGCTCTGTTCAGACTATTTTTAAGCAGTGTAAACCATATTAGACAATGTGAAACGGTATACACCATTGAGTCATAGATGTTCTAGATGTACCAGTAGTGATTTGCATATACAAACATACTTATTCCCCAGTGGCAGCAGTAAAACTGTGGCAGTTGACAGCTGTACAGAGAAAACTTAATCTGTTGATCTGCAGGGTAGGGAGGTGGTGGTGGGGTGGTTGTTGGGGGGGGGGGATCTATATTTTCCCTTTTAATTGAAGTGTATATAACATAAGGCTACATGAGAGGGGGTTAGTCATTAAGGTAAGTTCTCTGCTTCCCATTGCCGTTGCCATCATCATCATCATCCTCACCAATTTTTGTCTCCCCAGAGAGAGAGAGAGAGAGAGAGAGAGAGGGAGAGTGTACAAGAAGTCATTCTGATACTGAATGAGGGAATGGAGGAAGAAAATGAAGAAATGAAATCAGCCTGGCATCATTTGCATTCAAGTTTTATCTGCGTCGGAGGAGGGCGTTTTTGGGCCTGATAAGGAGAGGGCGTCGCAGGCTGTGCTGGAGGTGGAGGGGGTGTTGGTGGAGAGAGAGGTGTGTGTGTGTGTGTGTGTGTGTGTGTGTGTGTGAGTTTGTGTGTGTGTGTGTGTATGAATATGTGTATGAATGTTTTATGTGAACTGACTTTGGCAAAAGATGGTGGCTCTTGAGTTCAGTTGGTGTGTCTCTGCAATAACACACATATATGAATGTTACTGCTGCTATAGTGAAGAGGGCATTGGGGGTGGGAATGGTGTGTGTGTGGTGGGAGTGTGGGAGCGGGGGGTTAATATCAGACCAAATAATTAGATTCGCTATCGTCTCGGCGGCAGCAGTGCGGGGATCAGGCAGATTAAAGCCAAGCTCGGGGCTGGTTAATATTCATGAGGGGACCGGGGTCTGGGCGAGGGGCTTAGACTGCGGCTCAAAGACTCTCCTCAGGCTGATGGGACTTAAGGCAGCCCTCTCAACCAAAATGGAGCTCTGCTAGGGCGGCCTGACATCCCACTGATAGATGGAGGGCTGGGTGCATAGTTTCAATGAGACATGAGGAAGTGTTAGAGCAAGGTGTGCTGATGCTTCCTTCACCTTCATCTGTGTGGATTTATAGACCTTTATTTGATCCTCTTGTTTTTCTGAAACACAGGGAACACTTCTGCTCACTTCATACCATTCCTGACAACGGCAGTCTATCAAGAGTGCTTGTCTTTTTTTTAGTGGCTAGTGAAAATGGGGGATCAAACAAACACAGGATTTCTAGGTTCTTTCACAGTCAGTGTTACTGATCTGATGCACAAAACTTTGAGGTGTGCAAAAATGTAACCTGTAGAAGAAAGAGGATCAGAAGCATTTTAAATCAAACAACTGCTGTCAGAAGAGGCTGTATATCATGGAAAAAGTTCCAATTCTGTTGCCAGTATGGTACCTATTCCTGATACTCAAAAAGCCTTTCTGATACCAAAGTTTAAATAGTACAAAAATGGTTCAGCTGGTGGTTCAAATTTGTTAAACTGCCAAATGCATCAGTAAGGAATATAAAACTTTCCCTAAATGAAATATGATGTATTCTTAAAAAAACACACAGCAAAACATTCTAGGCCAACGTTTGTTACTTGACAGTGTTTTCATTACATATCTCTCACAGAAAACACTGTTTGGCTGCTTCAAAAACTTTTCAAACTTTAGGTTTACTCTTTATGGATTCAGGCACAGTCCTCCAGTCCATAGTCAGGTGATTTTTGGCCCATTTGAGTCAAAGAGATTGACGTCAGATGAACAGAACTAAAAAGGGTTTTGGTACCATCCAGTGGCTTCTCCATTTTTCTTAACTGCCCCCCCATCTCTGGCATCTGCAGTCTTCACTGGCCATGTTAATTACACTCATAAAAACACACACTATAAGTGCAAGCTGGCCCTGTGCCTGTTTCATTCTCATTATCTCTTGCGAAGCAGTGTTGTGTTTTTCTGTTGCTCTGCAGTGTGTTAAGTTGCATTACATGTTTTCCATGTTGACTGAGTGACGTTAAGGCTAGATTATCTGATTTTGTAAATAGCGTTTGAACATTGGAATTGAGTTCTTTGGGTTAGATCCTCAACTTTGTATGGACACTGGATTTATGGTAATAGACAGTATAATACAAGTTTTAGCAATTAACTGGTCATTCTAATAGAGCTAGATCACTATACCAGCATCCCAACGCTAACTTTAGGTCCAACACGGTAGTGGAATTTTTTAGTTACTTTGCAGGTTAGCCAGTGTAGCTGAAATAATCTTTCTGGCCACAGACACTAGCTCTGTGTGAATGGCATTAAGCTTGTTTGTGACTTGCTGGACGGTTGCATTTAGTGCCTCACGCAGTAAGGTTCTCACTTCTGTGATGGATTTAATATCTTCACCTTTTAGAGCTTTAGCTGCCTGTCCTCTTAACTTTGTTACCACACGTCACTGAAATTAATAAATAAATGTGTAATAGTGGGATGTTGGGCTTAAAAGCAAAGCAGCCACGAGGTCTGCACAGTCACAATTGACATTTGCTTTCTTGAGGTAAAACCAACAGCGTCTGCAGCGGGAAAATATAATCAGTATCTGCCCTGAATCCAGCTGTGGTCACATTGAGGACATGGTGATCGAATGATTGATAGATTTCCAAGTGTTCCCTGAGATCTCACACAGTCTGTAGGTGCATTTAGATGCATGTATTTGCATGCTACGGTAGCTCTTGCATTGTTTCCTGAATCCTAATGCGTGTGGGGGGCTAATGGGCAGGGCACCTAGACAGAAACATTTTCTTTGAGTCCTTCATGTTTCCTGTCTTTATATCTGATCTTGAGCTACATTTAGCTGAAGTGTTTATTTCTGTATGTCACTGCTTGTTTATTTAAGTGGCATTATGAGAAGAGAAAGGCTTCTGGAGTGAAATTAGACATTTAAATAGGTCCGAATATTAAAGTTTTGAACATCTCGCCTTGAAATTAGTTATCTTCAGTATAAGTTGCTCTAAAATACATTTAGCTGCCACATCTTGATGATCACAGACAGACATCAGATATAAAAAATAAGCAAAATTACATGCAGCCTATTACAGCCTCAATGTAACTCAGCAACTGTGTATTATGTTTCTTTTGTACTCAAGGACAGTAACATGCGACTTTACCATTAATAAAAACAAGTTGATATAGCTGTCATACCTGACATAGCTGATCAAACTCAGGGAGAAGTAGGGTAGGGCAATATATCAACAATGGGATGTAGTAAATTGAGAACATAAAGTACATTGTACTTTACTGTTGTATAAATTTTTTGGGCTGCCAACATAACACACACAGTATGATGTTTCACTCCTTCACTCTCCTCTCTCTCACTTTCTCCCAGTATTCAAAATTTGGTTTAGGTTAGAGATGATACTTGGGATTAGCATTCAGAAGTCACAACATCACATGGTCATGATGATGAGTTTTTTGTGTGGAGCTGCTCTGGTCAGCACGGGTCCAGTTGGCTTTAATGTTTGGTTCAACTGACTGACATTTGCATTCTTACTTACAGCTCCACAACAGGCAGTGATCAGAAGCTGTGAAAGAGACTTAACACACTCAAAGCTGTGCATGTGAATAAGTGGGCAGGACGGTTGTGTTTTGGCCATCAGCTACAGCTCACAATAAGTATGTTTGTGTCCTGGTTCCAAGATGACAGCCTACTTCTAAATATAAAACTAGTATTTCATTTATTTTTCATGCAATGAAAAACTATATAAAAGTAGATACGAAGCATATATGCTAAGACAACTACTTGTTTAAACTAATGGACCTAAAACAAATATAAATGGAGCCTTTCTGAAGTCCTTTAGAGGAGATTGAGTATTGAGATATTTATTGTGTATTGTGATATTTTTATTGATATATTTTTAGCCTTAGGGAGAAGTGGACAACATGATTTTTAATAAAAATGTTATTAATTCTCAAAGATAAATATAGGAGAGTATCATACTCACAATGAGTCACAAGTAATTGCTTAGTATTTTTAATCTTTGAAGAAGGGGACTGTGTGAGTGTTTCTTTTTTTTTTGTGCTTTGTGTGTGTGTTTTCCACTTGTGCGCTACTGAGTTCTCCCCATTGCCCTATCATGGTGAATTCCAAAGCTGTGGCCGTGATGAATTAGTCTGAAACAAATTAGCAGTACTTACAGCTCAGACGGCTCCAGCATTGGGTTACAAATTAAAACAAAAGCAGCCATATCTCCACATCAGCGCTAGTTCCCCATGAAATCCAATACGCTCTGCCTCAATCTTCACCGTACAACAGACTGAGTGGCTTCCTTCCTTCTGTCCTTCCCTTCTCTCTTCTCACCATCTTCCCAAGGCAGCTCATAGACACTGTCCATCTTTCTGAGGTATTTCCAGATTCAACCATGACACTCTGTCTGACTCTGTCTGATCATATATACATACACATTATAATTCAATGTTATGTCATAAAGACACCTTGTAGAGGGGCAGGATGCAGATTAGCAATCTATTATAACGTATGGGTTGGTGAAGTCTTTTCTCATGCGTCTCCATCTTGTTTTTTTTTTTATTTGTTTTTTTGTTTGTGTTTTTATTTGTTCAGTAGCAGAATGAAAATGTAGTGAGATGTTTGGCCATTTGAGGACCGTGCTGATGGTCGGTACATTGTAGCTCACTCATTCCTAACCTTTTTGGCTTTGGACCATTCTCTTATTTCAAATACAGAACACCTGGGCACACCTTTTCTTTGAGTTGTCAGCTGTTAACTCAAGAGGGACTTTCCCTTTTGAAATTATTTCATTTTAGTTCATTAATTTGTCTGGAAATCATACATACCTTTATATCACAATAAGTCTATTTTTTAAACAATACTGTTTTGTTTATATTCCCACTCTTTGGAGCCATTGGTTTCCATTCAATACATTATTCATTTTAGGAAAGCTGTCGTAGTGCTGCTTGATTTGATTTGGAACTGCATCACTCAAGCAAGTTTCCAGAGTCGACAAAGAAATTCTCATCATCTTCTCAAGTGAATAGGAAACCAGCCATTGCCTTTAGCCACTAATAGTATCATATGCAAGAGCAGTCACAAGCCACTGTATGTACTTACACTTGTAAACCTGTATCCAGTGCAGATGCAGATTAAACATTTCAAAACGTTTTATATTAATCAAACTGGTGCAGAAAATTGTGTCGCAGTTTTCTAATGAAGGGCCTTTAGGGAAGAATTGACTGGGAGAGGAACCAGATTTTTGGTTGTTTATTACAGATGGAAAGAATGGAGGTCAGATACATGTGCAATGAGCATACTCATCAGTCTGGGTAATCAATTTTTGCCAAATGCATGTAATGTGCCAGTTTGTATAAAACACACTTTCTGCTCTGGTCTCTCTCTGGCTTTCCACCACATAATATCATCCACTGCTTATTTTCCTTGTTAGATTCTTCTATCACTTGCATGGAGGCTCATTTTCACATTGTTCAGCCTGTTTTTAAATTTAAACATAAAGGAAAATACTCACTGTCACTGGGAATCACTAGTAATTAGAGTTTAATGATTAAGTATTTAATAGTTATAGGAAAGAATGTTAAAAAGTTCCCATTGCTTTTCTGATTTGTCTCCAGATAGGAAATGAACATCCATTTTTTAAAAACTATTAGCTTAATTTAATTGTGGAAATAAGAACTTAACAATACACAATTAAACAAAAACGAAACAAGACAAATTGATGTATGACCATTGTCATACTCAGGCTTGTTTTAAAGCTTACCTTTGAGTGCAATGACAAAAATGACAAAACAGAGAGGATTCACGATGATGTCAACTTTGACGCACATCATCAGTAACTGCTTTTTAGGCCCAGCGTTAGAGCTCTTAGGACCAGTGCTGAGGGAATGCTTCCTCCTGGTGGACAATGCACAATACTGCATCAAAGACTGTTAGAACAGTACTGCTCTGCCTTTAAACAATGGGTTTGATAGAAAAGAGAGACAGCCATTTCATGCAAACACATAATGCATATCCCCTTTAAAATGCTGAATTTGTTGTATTTTATATGATAAAGAAAAAACATCCAAATAGCTGAGCTTCGAAGATTTCTAGAAGATCAAAAAAGCCCTTATTCACTTTCATCTTGTCATTTAAAGTTAGAGCATAAGCCAAACTTACTTTATTATACATGTGCATGTACCAATTTGATGAATGGATGGATCTTCACAGACGTTGCTGTTAAAAGATGGTAAAACTCCACTTTTCTCACTAGTTTTTATTTGTAGGGCAGGTAGGTGGCGTCTCTGCCACAGCAGTGCTGCCATCTAACAGCGCATAATGAACATCAGGTGTGCTGTCCTTTCTCTTCACCATCAGTTTAGTTTATTTATATACAATAAATAGAATGTCCCTCTGTACTCGTAATCCAGATTTCCCTGCAACTCAGACAACATACCATTATCGAAAAACTAATGAAGAGATTATTGAAGGAGTTTATATTTAATGCTGTTTGCTGAGAATGATATTGTGGTTAAAGTTGACGTTTTACACAATTTTGAAGTACTGGAAAGAGTGCAGAGAATGTAGAAAGGCAGAATTAGAGAGAGAGACATGGGATAAGCCTGTGTCCTGGGAGTGATCGTCAGAGGGATAGGTCCTGGAGCCTCATATGAACAAAGACAAGATTGTACTCAGGATACACAGGTGTGTGTCTGTGTGTTTAATGTGTCCCCCACCCCCCACCATGTCTCTTTCTCTCATACCTCCACACATAGAGACACTGGATGTTGACTCTCCACTCTTTGTCCAGTGTATCCACTGTGGATCTTATTATGGCAGCCGAATGAATAGCAGGCTGTCGACCTCATCAGATATTCCTCTTCCTTTCCTTCCTCACTCTCTCCCGGGGTCTCTTCTCTACCTCTTTTATTCCTCTTATCCTCTTTTCTTCTCCCCCCTCCTTTTTTCTATGCAGCTTTGTTCAGCCTGTGCTCCCCCCATTTCCTCATTTCCTTCTTGGGTTGTAATAATCCTCTACTTGCTGGCATTCCTTTTATAAATGGGTGTTTACCAGTGGCCTCACACTGGACAGTACTGTGTCACTGTGTATTCCCAATTGACAGCAATTAATTAATCTCATTTCTGTTTGGGGTTTTTGTGTGATTATCTCATGGTCTGCATAGTATGAAGCAGCACAGTTGAGGAAGAGAATGAACACTTGAAAGTGACAATGTATTTTAAAAGCATCTCATTTGATTTGATTAGATTTCTTTTTGATCTTTGTAGTTGATGTAAAGGGGAGTGTGAGAGAAATATGTGAACCCATTTGATCACAGTTTTGAGGAGAGTGGGGAAAAAGAGTGTCATGTTCCAGCAGCAAGATGGTGAGCAGTTTCTTCAATCCTGTCCTGGCTCTACCTTGATCCTGGAACAGGATTGATCTATATAATATCAAGAAATAACTAAAATTCTAGCAGTTTTTCAGAGTTCAAGATGGCATCTTTAAACTGTTTCTGTCTGACCAACTGAACCTATAGATATTGTACAATTTACAATGACATAAAAATCAGAAACAGTAAATCATAATTCCTCAACTGAGCAGTAGACCTTTAATCTCATATTACAAATAATTGTACAAGGAGTCACCTGTGTATCCTCTGCTTCAGTATACATAGTGTAAATCTGCAGTGATCATTGTGACTGAATGATCATTCCTAATAGGCCTCTGTCTTTGTGTGTGTTTGTGAGCAGAATTCTAGGTTGACACTGGTGTGTGAAGATCCTGACTGTTGGATTAGTCTGCTCCCTCTGACCTCTGACGCCTCAGCTGCCAACTGTACGATTTACAGCCAAGGTGAGTTTTTCTGCTTGACAGCCTAAAACTCCTCAAGCATTATGTACACAGAGTTTTACTTTATGCTGTACAGTAATATTTTGTGAATTAATTATAATGTGTGCAGCACCCTCTATCACTGATGCTATCTTGTCACCTGTCATGCCTTTTAGCAGCTCCCACCACACAAGCTGAGGAGTCAGTGTCATTGTTTGGGGTTAGGAAGGTGTTCTTTGTTTAGTTTTCCTGTAACACTTACTGTAACTATACTATGTGCTGCTTTACTCTTTTCCTTTGGGTACCATAAGTGAATAGATGGATAATGAATAATAGAACATTCTTTTGTATCTCTTTTATCAATTTACAACTGCTTTATAGTGAATTATAACCTATTCATCATGTTAAACTACATACTACATAGAAATGTTGTGTATTAGCAGTTTTCAGGTGTAATCAATTAGTAATGATAGCTTCATTCCATTCATTCCAATTTCCAGCGTATTGCTGCTTTGGACTTCATTAATGGGTGCTTGTTTCCAGGTCAAAATGTCTCAAAGCCACCACTTCAAAACAGGTTCAATTCAGTATCTTAACTCGTATGAAAATGAAAAAAAAAACCCAACTAGGTGTTACTACATCTTACTACACAGGGGGTGTAGTTTGAAAAAAGAGTTACGTCTTCCTTGTCAGTTAACATTCAGAACTATGTGATTTCAGGCGAAGAGTTGTTCTGTAAGGTGACCAGAACACTTGTGGCTGGTGAATGGCTCTTGGCTTCGCTGACACCTCCTCCAGGCTCCTCCTCACCATTGGCCCAGCAATCTTCTCCACTCAGCCTTGCCACCCAGAAACAACCTGTGGTGAAGGAGGAACCTCGGTATCCAGCAGCGCTGCACTCAGACATCCAGCTGCTCCCACAGCAAGCTGGCATGGCAGCCATCCTGGCCACTGCTGTTGTCAATAGTGAGTACTTTAGGAATTAAAATGTTTTTTTAATTTGTTGGCAGTTCAGCTGCTTTTTGTTTATGTCATATGAGCATTATATGATGTATATTGGTTGTTGAGATGAGTTGAGGAAGTTATAGATTAGAAGCCAATAAGTAATGGGAACGGCACCAGCAATTTAGTAGAAATGCAAAGAAATTTCTTTTTTAGGAATTTGTATTCAAAATGCAAAAAGATTACATCCATTACAGACACACCTTTTAATCATGAATGCTTCACAATTTTTTCATGGCAGGCTTTACTGTGTTTATCCCAACATTGTTGTTGTAAATACAGCAATATATGATACAGACTGCAGGCTGTTGACTGTAATTAACATTTGTCCTGGAGTTGTAATTTACTCATTAGCCACAAGATGACACTGCTGCTCCTTAGCTGCAAGCATCAAGGCTCAACTGCAGAGTATTTTCTCTCCAGCTACTGCTACACCTTTAGGTTTCCTACTGACCATGTGCTGATGTCTACAGTCCAGCATACACACACAAACACATTTGCTGTGACCACTGCTAATCATCCTATATGATTATACATTCCTAAATCTGGTGAGACTGCTGCAAATAATTGGATGTTACAAAAAAAGGCTGATAAGATATGTGGTAATTATTCTTAATCATTATCTGTACCATGTTGCCTTGGATACTCATAGCAGTGGAATGTGTATGTGGTGAACATGAGTGCTTGTTTAAACTATTAGAGCTGTAGATTGACCTCTGAAAAATGGGTATGTGATATGTGCATATATTTTATGTGTAATATATCGAAGATACATATATTTTATATGTATTTGCATTTTTAGTAAGGGTACAGGTAAAGGCTAATAGATTACAAGTGGACCTAAAATGTAGCACTTCAGGTACTTCCACACTCCCCTGATCAAGTATGTTGTGTTTCTGTGTAACCAGCTAAATCTAAATATCTAAATTTGTGTTTTATCAGAGGACATTTTTCCATGCAAGGACTGTGGGATCTGGTATCGCAGTGAGAGGAACCTGCAAGCACACCTTATGTACTATTGTGCCAGCCGCCAGAAACAGCCAGCTGCAGCAGTGTCCCCGCCACAAGAAAAACCCAAGGAGTCCTATCCCAATGAACGCATCTGTCCCTTTCCACAGTGCAACAAGAGCTGCCCCAGTGCCAGCTCACTTGAGATCCACATGCGCACACATAGTGGTGAGACCAAGATTTATATGCATACCAAATAGGCAAAGGGTCAATAACATTGGTCCTTCCTTAGTCTAACTTTTTATCAAAGATTTCATTAGGTCATCTGGTAGATAACTGCACTGTTTGTTCTTAAAACTTACTGCCCCTGTCTGTCCTTTTACAGGTGAGCGTCCATTTGTCTGTCTCATCTGTCTGTCGGCTTTCACCACTAAAGCAAACTGTGAGCGTCACCTTAAGGTCCACACGGACACACTGAATGGAGTGTGTCATGGCTGTGGCTTCATCTCCACCACTAGGGATATCCTTTACAGCCACCTGGTTACCAGCCACATGGTTTGCCAGCCTGGATCTCGCAGTGAGGTCTACTCCCCAGGGCCAGGCCTTCCAAAGCTGCCTCTTTCCACTGGTAAGTCATACCACCATTGTGATAACTTGCCTTCCACATAATTTTAAACTAGCAACATCCATATTAATATTTTTTCATTTTGAAATAGCATTTAAAAAATAAAACTATCGGGCCAGACGAGAGGCCGGTTTCAAAAATAATTTCTGTCAAAACCAGAATGGCTGAAAATGCATATCACATGACTGATCACTAACAAAGGGCTTGTGTCTTTGTTTTTGGCTCTCTAAAACACCAGAGACTTGTAGATGCTACTCATATAAAAGTTATTCTTTTTAAAGCTGACTAATCTTGACTCCCTTTATCAGGTCTCAGTCCAGGAGACTCTGGTGTGGTGCTGAAGTGTCAAGTGTGTGGCCACAACTCTGACTCCCCTGCCCAGCTTCAGCAGCATGTACGAACACACCTGGAGGTCAGGGTTCCAGCTGAAAGGAGCCCCACCCCTCGCCAAAGTACCCCATCGTTAGTTGACCACCCCACATTCCAACTGTCTCCCAAGGAGAGGGAGCCCCTAGGTTGTGTCCCTAAACCAGACTCATCCAGCCCAGGTGCAAACGGTGGCTCAGCCACACCTCGAGACTGTAGTCCTACTGACCTAAAGATTAAAGAAGAACCTCATTCAGACACCGAGACAGAGGAGCAGCAAATGGAGATTCAGGAGGATAGAGAGGAAGAGGAGGCTGGTGAAGAGGAGGAGGATCAAGAAGCAAGAAAGAAGACAAAGGATGGGCAAACTGACACCTCCTCCTGTCAGACATCAAACTCTCCAAAAAGTCCAGCCACCACAACTGTGAAAGCAGAACCAACTAGTCCCACCCCTGGTTCTAGCCCTGCCCATATGGGAGGTTCAGGGTCAGTTCTTCCAGGAGGAGCAATGTTCTTGCCTCAATATATGTTTAATCCTGAGGCAGGGATTTTGCCTCAGGCCTCAGAGATACTGGCTAAAATGTCAGAGATGGTCCATAGCCGTCTGAAACAGGGCCAGACAGTTCCTCAGAACAACCCAGCAGCCTTCTTCCCTTCTGGACCGACTGCACCTTCAGCCACAGCCACTCCACCTCACAAAGGAGCCACCTGCTATGAGTGTGATATCACCTTCAACAACATTAACAACTTCTATGCACATAAGAGGCTGTACTGCTCCAGTAGGCATCATGGAGAAGTTGCGACCTCAGCCTCAGGCCCTGGATCAACAAGGGATACAGCCCCAGCCAACGTGCCTTCCAGTGGGGCACATGGCTTGACTGCATCTCCTCCAGGTGGCGCAGCAAGTAGAGCAGCTTCTGCCTCTCCCACTGACTCTGACCCTCCGTCAGGGAATGGAGCAACAGAATCTAGGAGAGTCATGGAAGTGAAGACTGAAGCCCCTGGTGGCAGAGAGGGAATATCATCCTCTTCTGAAGGGGAAGGTGGAGGTATTGGAGGAGCAGGTGGAGGAGGGAGAGCAAGTGAAGGCAGCCAGAGTCCTGCCAGTGGTTCTGCAGAGGACTTAGAAGACGATCCCAACAGAACCTTCTGTGAGGCCTGCAACATCCGCTTCAGCCGTCATGACAATTATACTGTTCACAAACGCTTCTACTGTGCATCCCGCCATGACCCATCCAACCAGCGATCTGTACACATGACCAAGGCAACCACTGCAGCAGCCTTCCTTCCGCAGCCCATCCGCACACGCAAGAGAAAGAAGATGTATGAGATTCACATGGCCAGGACTGAAGCCTTAGCTAATGCTGCCGCTGCCGCTGCAGCTGCTGCTGCCACTGCTGCTGCTTCTGCTCCATCGCCCTCTGTTCTGGGCTTGGCAGTGAAGCAAGAAATCTCTCCCAGTGGGGCAGGTAGTTCTAGCCCAGAAGGAGATGGCCCTATTGACCTAAGCAAGAGGCCTCGTCTAAGAGAGGCTTCACGGCAAAGCAGTAGCAGTATTCTCCCTGCCCTGCCCCTTAGTGACTACCACAAGTGCACCGCTTGCAGTATCAGCTTCAACAGCATTGAGAACTATCTGGCTCATAAAACGTACTATTGTCCTGCCACCACCCTTCAGCCCCATACGTTGGAGCAGCTTCATCGGCTCAAAAGATCAGCCTCTACCTCTCCAAAAACTAGGCCTCAACAGGAGCGCTCAGATCTTCTTCACCCAATGGAGGCTAAAGCTCTCCCTGCTGAGTGGGTTGCCCAGGCTCAAGGTACATCATCTAGCCCTCACCCTTCTGCCTTACCTGCCTCCAGTACCACATCTCCGTCCCATACAACCACCACACTTGCAGCCACCCCAGGAGCAGGAGCTAAAGGTGGGGGCAGTGGTTCTCCTCAGGTGATCTGCCCATACTGCCCTAAGAGGCTAATCACCTGTGACCTGATGGAGCACTTCAAGACTATCCATGGCCTGGTTGTAACCATTCAGCCACCTTTGGAAGCCCTGCCCCAGCCAGGCATTGCAGTGAGTCGCAGCCCCAGCCTTAGCCCCAGGGATGGAGCCACTGCAACTACCTCCACGACCCCAACCAGCCAGCCCAGACAGGTCTCCAGAGTGCACAGAGACAGCATCAACGGGCAGGGAAGAAGCAGTACAACTTCTCCTGCCTCTCCACTGGTAAATGGCAGTCCTTCAGCTGGGGATGGTTCACCTTCAGCTGGCTCACCTCTGCCTGTGTCTCCCCCAAGGGTTCCCTCTCTGACTTTGTCACCTGTGCCTGAGATCCTGAGGGAGACGGTAGGGTCATCCCACCTTCCAAATAAGGCCACCACAACTGTGGCCTCCCATCCTGTCCCCACACTCCAGCCTGCCCCCATCCCTGGCCCTAAAACCACAGTAATCTCCCCCGTCCAGAACGGTAACTCCCGTTTCTGTCGGCTTTGTAACATAAAATTCAGCAGCCTGTCCACATTCATAGCTCATAAGAAATACTACTGCTCTTCTCACAGTGCCGAACATGTCAAGTGAGCCAAGTAATTTTCTTTTCCTCTTCCTCTTCCCCTTCCTTTAGCTCCGAGAAGCTCCCTGTCTGCCAGTCCACCCACAAGGGTGCCAAAATGGCACTCAACTGGCACAACCATGAATGACAATGAATGACTGTTACTCACCTGCTGGGGCCTAAAGCCCAGGCTGCTCCAGAGCAGAATTTGCAGGTGGTGTTACTCACATATATTAACTGATATTCCTCCTCCTATGGGTCAAAGTTTTGTAGTACACTAAGAGCTGAGACGGATGCTACCTGCACACACTGGTGTGCCCTTGTCCCCTAGATCACTGTCTGTCTCAGACCCAAGTTAAACATCTACCACTTCCAGGCCACACCGTATGTTGCATTGTGGGACGTTAAAAAGATTAATGTCAGCAACTTTGTTTCTGTCTCTCTGTTGAACTGAGTTTGTGATGGCAGTAATTAAATCTGACTGTTGGAGGCATTTCTGACTTATGATGATTCAGTAATGATGATGCTGACTATGATGATTCTGCAGTCTTTTCCTGAGCTCTTAATGTTCCAGACCTAAGCGGAGGAATAATTTATGTTGTGTGGAAAAGACTTGATCATTGTTAATGTTTTTATTATCTGTGCATAGTGTATGATGTCTGAAAAAAGAATTCTATAATGCTTTTGGGTTCAACACTGGCTCTTTTTTGCTTACTAGAGAAGCAAACGTGTTTTTAGGTGAGAGAGAAATATGCGGTATCACAATGTTACTAATTACTGAAGGATAATATTTCAAAATGGACATCTTTTCTTTTCTATCATACTCACAATTTTTTTATTTCCTCTTTAAAATACAAGGGAGAAAATGTGAAATATTTATCTTCTATCTTTTAGTCCTTACTGATTTCATGTCAACAGAAAACTACCTACCTGGTGTCTGAGAGTATTTGTATTTTTTATTTGTATATTTTTCATACTGTCAGAAGGAACTATTTGGATCTGGGTGTGTTGAAGTGTATTTTCTAAATGTAGATATGTAATATCTTTTCACAGTAATCACTGGAATCACACTGAACTTTATTATCGCATTAGCATTTGATGTTCTGTTTATGTAGTCTTTAATTGATGGTTAGGTCTGAAAACCAGCACGGTGTTTATTTTTATCTCCCTCTGTACCTTACTGATTAACAACATAATTAGATCAGAATAGCTTCTTCACTTACAGTTTTTAATATCATAAAGATTAACAGTGGGCTTCTGACACTCTTGTGGTTTTATGATCATGAGAATGATGTAAGCGCAACCCCCCCAAACACACACACACACACACACACACGTACACCTCTATTTTTGGTGGTTCAAAAATCAAAAATCATATTTTCAAACACAAGTCTATGTTACCAGCATCCATATCATGCAAAGAATACAAAGATAAGGACGCAAAGCTTTACATTCTTTGTTGCAAACAGTCATTTCAGACTTATACTGAATACACAAAGCACATCAGTATTTTGGTGTGTAATACCCTTGGTTGTTCTTTTGCTTGTTTGGTTTTTTTTACTGTTTTAACCGGCAATGAAGGCTTTGCAAGGAATAGTCACATCTTAGTATAACACCTCACAAACTAGAAGAAGCACATATGTAAGAACCATTTATTGTGACCTGTGTATGTGTGAGGGAGAGGCTGTCTTCTTCCTCTCTCACTTTATTGCTCTCTTGCTCATGCACAAATGCTCACACACACTCACAGTTTACGCCACAAGTTCCCTTGCTGCTGTTGCAGTTTTAATACAGTGTTTAATTGAACTGTGAAACATTATTTTAGGACTCCTCTTAATTCTTTGAAGAGCCAGAGTTTTCAAATTGAAGCTACCACTAACCAATACTGCAACTAAATTTGCCACAAATTTGTTCATTTTAATCCTCTAAACAAAAACACTTCCCTCAGGATTTTTAATGTGTCATTGTGCAAGAGCTGGTCAGCTGGGGGGGGACTTGGACCAACTGCTATTAGTCATTTTCAATAAAATGCTATTATCAGTGAAACTGTAAAATTACCAGCACACGACAGATCTGGACCTGTATAGCTGTATCTGTATATTCAGTAGTTAAAAGACCCCCATCTGTTCCCAGAACCAAATGTAAAAATGAAGGATTTTTTTTAAACATAATTCAAAATTACTGATTGATTTCCTGCTATGCTGTGGTTTGGAGCAGCACTTTACCAGACACATCCTACTACTAAGTGTTTACAATTGTGCTGGTCAAGCTCTCTCAGTTCTTGAAAAAAGAGAGAGCAGGAGCAGAAGAGAGAGTCATGTCACTTAGTCAGTTTCCAAGTTCTTGAAAATTATCCTTTAAACTTACCCCCATTTAATTGCACTGTGTTGTAAAAAATGTGCTGAATGTTTTAGTTTTAGGGATTTTTTAAAAATATATTTATGTTATGCAGAACTTTTCCCCATCCAAAATGAGTCATAGTTCTAACTTGAAGGAATTTATGAAAGAGTTTAACCCCTGCAGAAAACTTTTTTTCCTTTGTTGCAAACATGTTTTAATAATGATTCCTCTGATGTCCAGTCCATAATGGAGAAAATTACAATAAATGTCAAACCTTTTATTTCTTTGTTTTTAATTTCATTTCAGTTCCACTACACACTTGTCCAAACTATGCATGGGAAATAAAAAAGTTCTGAGAGACACTGATGAAGAGTGTGAACTTACTTCTTTCTCATGGCTGCAATCTTTTTCATGTTAACTTCTCTGTACATCTCTTGTCACAAACGTGAGTAGGAGTCCTTCACCTCTGGAGCTTGATTCACTGTCACATTTGTGTAGTCACTTATAAATCACTTTCTTTCATAAGAAAGTTTCAAGTGCACTGTTTTTGTTTGATACTGCCTCATGACGAAAGGCTGAGTGACTCATCAGCTTTCCTTCTAATAACATACATGAGTAACAGTACCTGAAAGAAAAGCTTTCAGTGCCCAATCAGAGCTCCAAGGCCGTTCCAATCAATGGCAAAGTGCACTGACAAAACTCTGGTACCTTAAGCTCGCATGCAGACAAAATTAATTGCCACATATTTCCAACTGACTCGCTCTCCACTTATGCTATTTAAATTGAAATTATTGAATGTGAATTCACATCTTGATGTATTCAGTCCCTATACCTATATTACAAGAGTCACGGTAGCATCAACAAAACACTAAAAATAGAGATGCCATAATAACTAGAAGTAAACCAGACCCATATACGTATGTGCAGCATTTGGTTGGACTAATGCAGGCATTGTTTACTTTATTGATTTTAAACTGTCCATATAATGAATTGTGATATTTCAAAAACACAATGTAAATTTTATGGGGTTGACAAAGGTGTGAATTCTTTTGTATAAGCCTTGGAATGTCACTAGTTTTCAAGGTATTTTGGTCATAAACTAAACTAAAGTCAAATTACAATTTTGAACTGGTGATGTTAAAGGAACAGCAAAGGGATCATCCAGACTATAGATCATCCTGAGGGGAATGTAAAAGTCTGCTAAATCTGGCTGCATCCAGTAGTCCATTCAGTAGTTCTTGATATATCAGTCTAGAACAAAGCG
Source organism: Datnioides undecimradiatus (assembly GCA_008933995.1). Taxonomy (NCBI): domain Eukaryota; kingdom Metazoa; phylum Chordata; class Actinopteri; order Lobotiformes; family Datnioididae; genus Datnioides; species Datnioides undecimradiatus. Next base: position 2,299,800 of record WARS01000054.1, on the reverse strand, counting down.
GTGGACAAGCTAAGAATCCAAGAAAGTCAAGAATGATGAAAGTTACAATGAGGCCTGAGAACTACTGTTCTCAGGCCTCATTGAAGTAAATGTGAGCCCTGATGAACTGTGATTGGCAACCAGTGTTTTGGAAACTTTATCCAGTAATTCTTGGTTTTATACACACACACACACACACACACACACACCAGGCCACTTCAATTGCGTTTACAGGGTTTTCATGCACACTGGCCTTTTCAATCTCTATTTCAACTCTTCATTGGCCAAGTAGTTATCTGCTCTAAGTCTGTGAACACAGTGTGCTCTACACTACAATGTGTCTCTCATGTGGACGAATAAAAAGGTATTAGGGGAAAGAACAGTCAGAAGAAGCCACATTCACTCTTACTACTTCACTACTTTCACTACAGTTGAAAAGAGAAGAGAGGACCACTAACTCATTCACACAATTTTAGTTTGACCTTAATGAGAAAAACTAATATTGATACATTTGTTAAAATATAAAAATTAAGATTTTTGCAGGAATTTTAAAATTTTTATCTTGAAATATTATAAATTTATTCCTATAGTATTATTATGTGTTTTTTCTTAACATTATCACATTACTCTTCTTACATTATGACTTGTAAGTTGTTGCTGTTGTTTTTTTCCTAAAAATTACACTTATACTCTGTTGTACAGGAGTGATTTGTGTAGTTTCTCTATGAACACATGATTATTAAGCAAATGTTTTATTTGCCTAGAGTAGTGCAGCATTGTACAGCCCTGGTTGTGATGTCGTTACCCTGTTTGTATGATGAATGACAAGCACTATTGCAAGGGGGTTGTAGGTAGTGCCAAAAGGTTTGAGATTACATTGCCAGTGCACACTGGACTTCTAAATGTATTAAGTAACTTTCAAGTTTTTAAACTTTTTTTCAGATTTTATTCTTGCATTTGTGATGCTGAAACAATACCTACTGTTATTATGAGTAATTACTTATAATAAGTAATGTAAATAATGGGCATTATGTCTTGCAAAAACTTCCTGTGTCTAAAAATATTGATATTCCCTCTAGATTATTATATCTAGATTATTAGTTCAGTTCATGTATTGACTACATAAAGGTTAAGTAGGGTCATGACAGTGTTGGTATATAATGAAATTTTAAGTTGTCATATTTCTGTTTAAATGTGTAATAGATAGATAGATAGATAGATAGATAGATAGATAGATGCACACACACACACACACACACACACACACACACACACACACATACATACATACACACATACATACCTGTCCTGGGTGTACCCTGCCTCCCACACAATGACTGCTGGGATAGGCTCCAGCATCCCCCACGCCGCCAAAAGGGACAAAGTGGGTACAGATAGATAGCCAAAAATACTTCTTGCTACAGAGGCTTTCTGCCTGCAGATATCAATTCTCTGACCTTCTATAAATTTCATTCAAGCTTTTGTACAACGAGACTTGTAAAATGATCTTCAGTCATGGAAGGAAAGCAACATACAGTAATAATCCTTTCCATCTGCAGCTATCTGAAAGCCCCGATGACTCCAAATGGAAATGGCTGAATGCTTCACTACTATTCGACCACACAGAATTTAATGAAATCAGAATTTTATCTTAGTATCTCTTGCTGCTCTTTTCTTTCCTCCCCTGCAGTACTCTTAACAAGACTGATTAGGCATGCAGTCTTTGGACAGGTTCAGGATATACCCTGCCGACCGTTCAGGAACAAAATGGCAGATAGTAGTTGTTATGATTGTTTTCTGATTAATTCATCTTCAGTGAAAGTGTAGAGGATGGAGGAGCATATCACTGTATATGTGGATATAGCCTGTGAATGAGAAATACATTTTAATATGTTCCTATCAGACAATTGCTGCACAGACAAAGACACTTCCATACTTGATTAGGGAGTTGGATTCTTAGCTGATTCAGATTCATGGTGAAGAGATGAGAAAAACGTTATTTGCATAAAAGAAAATCCTGTGAATGGACCTGTGTCATAAACATTACCTGAAGGTATTTGTGAAAGAACAAGCAAGTTTGTTACTGAAGGGTTAAGTTTTCTTATCTGTTGGAAAATAGCAAATGAAGAAAACTTTCCCCTAAGCAACTACTGTCAGCTTAGTTATCAACCAACAATGGGCTGAAATGAATGCATATTTTCTCCACAACATAAATGAAAAAAAGAAAAGCCTTTGAAAACAAATCTAAGATTTACAGTTTTCATTAACACACAAAGACTGCATGCATTTGGGTCAAACAGCATCATTTTGATGCAAGACAATGTTGCCTCTATCTGTGTCATTGCAACTACACTGTTGCCCATAAAGATGGAATAATTTTGTTTTCAGACACATTCCTCTTTTTATTCCTAATTATACACATCAGTAATCACGTTTAACCTGGTGCAATGATGAGTTTTGAGAAGATAAACACTTTATCTATCAAGAATAAATCACATTGTCACAATCAGTTCATGAGAAGAATACAAAAATATTTTATTCCAACTTTATGGGCAACAGTGTATTTCACTTTTCTGTTCTTCTTAAGCCAAACCTAAGCAACATACTATATCCTGGTGAACAAGATAGGAAATCCAACAATATTCAATTTACCAAAACATGACTAAAATTAATATACATTTTTGTCATCAAGTACAAACAGTCCAAATATGCAGCACTATGTCACTACTGGATTATGATCCTGATCGACACAATTTTTTGACCCCAAAATGTATCTGAATACTGTATCTGTCTGAAAGGTTGTGGCTCATCTTCTGTGATTGAACACAAAGTGTTCAGAGCAAATTTGAAATGATGTGAGGGAGAGTCACAGTGTGCCGCTGAAAGGAGACAAATCATTCTGTAGGAGAGTAGACTTTTACTCTGTATACCACATAACTTCTGACGCACAGCAGTGAGTGCACTGCACACCCTAACTCCTTCACTCCATTCCAATACATCAACTGAGTGCACTGAGTCATTTATGGAAATGGGAATAAAAAGGAACAGTCATTGAAATAAAATCAGAAATCATTGTTCACATCTGCTGCCACAGCAGCTTGCAGCAGTAATGTAAATACCTTGTATGTATCAGTATCTATTAGCAACAGCTAATGAGGAAAGCAATGTTTGGAGAACAAAGTCAACATAACTGATGCAGGTGTTTTACCACAGAATGAAAACATCAACTTCATTAACAGCAAAATTTTCTAATTTATTAACTAGCTTTCCAGTTATCCACAGAATTTCAACAATTGTGCCTGAAGGTAACATTAGCAAATGTAACATGACCAAATATGCATAAACAGGAATTTGGTGGCTGTGTTTCATATTTGAAAACTTCTGCACATACTCCTTGGATTAGTCTACACACTTAAATACACACAGTAGCAAAGGCAGAGGTTCATTCAAATCCAAACTGTTTAAACTTTTTCAGAGCTCTGATTTTATACACTTCATGTACTGAAGAACAAAAGGCATTGTCTGCATCTGCTGAAACAATCTGCCACTTAAAAGTTTAATACCAAGTCAGCTTTGGTGAAGGCTTTTTATTTTCTCTCTGAAGGCTGGCTTTGACGTTTCCTTTCCAGCGGCCTTGTTTCTTGCCTGCGTCCCTCTTTGGTGAGAGTGCTTTTAACTTTCTGAACTAAAGAAATGGATGTCATTTTTTTATCCCTAATACTGGGTGAACAAAGGCATGCATGAAAGTAAATGTCTTACGAAAATAATAGAAAAATATAAAAAAGGAGAGAATGGAGAGAGAATGAAGGGATGTGTCTACAAAAGAAGGGCATAAAAATGTGAAATGAAATGAAAGAAAGAAATAATGTAGCAGCACTGTCTTAGAAAGACTCCTGCCACCTAGGGGATTTCTTCTTTAGTCTATCATTTTTGATCCCTGCTTCCCATCACCCTCTCAATCCCACATGCACAGACATACATTTTGGTAAAACCCCTAATAAAACCGTGTCCGCGGTAACACCCACCCATTTTAATATTACTCTCTTAATGCTTTGTGCTACTCGCTTTATGCTTCATCAGAATAATTGGAACATGGAAATGTTCATTTTTTTAAATTGTAGTAAAAGTCCATATTGGTTTTTGTCTCTCTGTCTGGCATAAACCCATCAACCACACGGTGTTAGATCAGATCAGGTATAATAGCAATGTCAGTGCCAGCTGTAAACCAGACAAAACCTGAGTCAATCAAATAGCCTCAATGACTCCCACACACTCTGTGAGTTAGTGGTTAGTCACTGCCACCCACCTCGTCTGACAAATGGAGACTTCCAGCAGAGGAGACTTTACAACATCCTATGGCTCATATATGTCATTTAGATGATTTCCAAGTGTTCATTTTTGGGTGGGAGTGAGCCGTTCCTTTCCTGTTCTCATGGATGGGGTCCCCTGTCTAAGTGTCCCTCCCTATTTCTCTTATTTTCACCTACCTAGACCAGCGATGAAGGTCAGAGCAGGTGCTAGTTTTCCTTTTAAGAATGATCTCAGATGTTCTCCTGTGTCCTTGGGAAAATCATTTTTGGAGTTCTTAGCTTTTTAAATAACTTACTACTGTACCTGAAACACTGAAAGACTAACCTATCCATTACCTGACTGTCCTTATTAACTTATTCTAATACACTGAATTTGCTAGCTGTAACTAATCTATAGAACATTTAGCACATACAATTAAATAACAATTAAAAAAGCTACTTAAAGTTCTCATACAGCGCAAAGTAATAATTTACCAATACATGACAATTAAAGATATGAATCTACCGACGGAGACTTTAGAGAGACTACAAAAATCCTAAAGTAGAAATGATGCTGATGGAGGCCATCTGCTTTTACTTTGCTTCCACAAATGTTATGTGATTCACTTTGTTGTTTGCTACTTTTAGTACATATTTAAACTATACATACACATACATTTGCAAATGACAGGATGGGGATATCTCTTAAACAAGATAACAACAAAATGACTAGACTTGCTTTATGATATGTATTGTATTATATGTAAGTCTATCAATCAATCAATGCTCACAGACTTCATTTTTCTATCACAGAGTTCACAGTCAGCTACTGATCTCTTTTTTTCCACGGTACAGAAATAGGCAGCCATCCCTCCTTCTCTCCCAACCTCAGTACTCAACCCACCCCACCTTCATGTGGTTGCCATGGAAAATATTAACAAGTGATGTTAAAGCCTCATACATTGATTTTCTTGCTCTGTCTTCTGATGTCTTTTCTCATGCTCTTTGAGCCAACATTATGTATAATCAGCAGCGTTGCAGCTCCCCGGTGCTTTCACCCCCTGCAGGGACGGAAAGATGTGTTCCACAGTGTCAGTGCGGCCATGCCAACAGAAGCTCACTGATGCTTCCAAATGTCAAACCCATCAACGCCCACACTGCATGTCTCATATGTGTACAAGGTGAAAGCATGTGGTGTATGTACTGTACGCCAGAGGCTGCTCTGATGGCATCAGTCACATGTGTCCATGCAGTTAATTGTTCTGCTCAAAAACAGATAAAAAGAATTAATACCGGGAACAGACAATGAATTTAAATCTCAAAGGAAATAAAGTTAATGATTCTGCAGCTACCTCCTTGTCTGTTATATCTAAATGAATCATCAAGTATGTGTGCAAATAAAAAAAAGGATTTCATCTAATTTAAACCCCCAGCAGAATATGAGCTACACTCAACACACAGTGCAGCAGAAAAGTATTAATTGTTAAGTGTTTCCATAATTACATTCATTATAATGTGGTAAGTAAGTAGTCTACGGTTATATTATAGTGGCACATATGAATGAATGTTAAACATATGTTTTGTGATCTGATGTGAATCTGCAGCAGCATACGGCCGCACAGTGAAAACCTAGCAACCCAGCAACTTTCAAACACAGGTTGCTGTTGTCTTTGGCAGGGAAATCAATAAGTAGCTTTCTACCCCTGCCACTAACAGTGGAGAGAATCATTAGATGCCTCCGTGATGTAAGGTGTCTGTCTCTGGGGAGCCTTGAAGAAAAAACGAAAGCAAACTTTGTCTGTATATTATTCCCATTAGAATATTGAATGAGAGGAAATACAGTGGTGATCATTTTGTTAAATAAAGCTGCCATGCTACATTTTGATGGATCTATTTTATACTATGAGTTCCTTAAATGTATAGAGTTTGAATTTTGGTACAGGTATAGTGGGAGGTGGGTAGAGTAGTCAAAAAATGTATCACATAAAAGTAAAAAAACAAACACAAACTCAAGTTTGAAATTAAAGAAATCATCAAAAAAATAGCATTAGAGTATTAAAGTATTTACTGAAAACTGACATTTTTTTAATTGACTAGAATGACTCACTGTCTCACAGTGTGGACTTTTAACCTGGTCTAAATTTTCCTGCTCCTCAATCCTCTATGTTTCATTAGGGGCAGATTGGTCAAATGCTTTCTGAACTCAATTAGCCCCTTCTGCCATCCTGAGCTTTACTGTACCAGTCATTTCAAAGTCACATGGCATAGAAAAACATTGTTCAACTGGACAGAATATTCATTTAAATTACTGAGATCGCACTGTTTGCAGGGATACCAAATATCTTACCAGGGCAAATCTAAATTTGATGATTTGGATGAAGTGGATGATTGTGTATACATGTGACACTGACATACAGTCTGGACATTTTCTACAGTAACATAAAGGAAAATATCATGTTTGAAGTGGTTAGCTCATGGCAACACTTCTTTAAACAGGGTAGTCAATTCTGGATACCTCGCTGGAGAAAAAGTTTGACACAGTGGCCTTAAACATGTAAATGTGCATGCATACCTCTTTACATGCACATATTTGGGGCACATCCTCAACTCTCTTAAACTGAATCCACATTTTCCTCAGTTGTATGTTTTTTCTGGCACCTTAGTCCATGATATGAGACTATGATTGAGTTAGTTTCAGCACAAATGTGCGCTAATGCAGCTAATAATAGTAAGGACAAAGTTATTAGTGTTTATCTCTGTAACCTGTTAGCTGTTTGACAAATACCTGCACGTGAATAACAACCTGCACTATGAACTTATAATGCCTCTGTAGCCATTCGTATTCTGAATTCTTTATTTAACCAACTCTGATGATTACGATTATGGTGTCTCTGGGACATGAAAAGACTCAGTATTACACTGAAAATTACAATTATTTCAGTTACATCAGCCCTGTTGCTTGAGATCGCTTTCATGTGCAACAGTATGGACGACTCAATAAATGATATAAAAAGTGTTTCTTAAAGACTTTCTCACTCTCTCTTTGATTATTTCCTTAAATAAACCAAAGTTTCTTTTATTCATACTTTCCACTGCTGAGGATTTTGGTGAATTAGAAAAGAAAACATAACCCTTGACACTGATACACTTGAGTTTCGTTTTGTCTTCAGCTCCACTAATGTTGTGACGCATCAGGTGAGCAGCATCCAATCAATAAGTCATATCTTGGAGACATATCAGCCAGCAAAAGTCTTCCATAAAGGCTGCTCTTGTGTTCCCTCAGTTATGGCTGTCACAGTGGTAGAGCAGAACAAAACCTGGTTCAAATGATGACCAAGTAAATAGAGTAGAGACTTAGATGCACACAAAGCAGCTAATAGACTTGCATTCACCCAATATAGGGCACAGCGGGTCATTTACTAAACACACAACAACTCTGGTGTTAGTTACAACACCAGAGTTTTATTAAATGTTTCTGTTTTAACCAATAATATCATGACTTCCATCCATCCATTAATCAGTCTTTTAGCTGTAGAGAGGCAAGATTCACTAGTTAGCTAGCTAGCAACAGCATAGAATATCTCTACTTATCCTTGAGGCTATCATCCAATGCTAAATCTCTGAACCTCTCTGTGTTTGACTCACCCGGTTTTAAACATTCCAATCAAATTCCAAATAGCTACTTCCTTGTTCGCTAAAAGTCAGGATATTATGCGGTGTTCAATGGCATAAATTTGCTCAACAAAATTGTTAAACAAACACCACACATTGTGCAAAAAGTGAGATTTCTGGAACTCATGTTATTGCCTTTGGAGATATCCCATTAATTGATACACAATATGACAGGCGTGTCTGCTTAGCTGCTATCCATTATCTGGCTGTTCTTAACTTATTTCAGTGTCAGCATGAAACAAAGTAATGTGTCAAAGTGCTAATGATGTCTCGGCTTAGCAAGATTGAGACAAACAAGCATCTAGACATTGTTTTGCAGCCTACTTTTAATGACCGGTTGCCTGTGGATAGACACAAAGGTATGCACAAACAACCTCACTGTCACCTTTCCAGTGGCAATCCAGAAATGTACCAGAGGAAACATACCAGAGTTTTCTCATTTAAAATGATTGACTGCAACTGCATTGGCCAGAGCAGCGACACCTCTCTAAGCTGTATTTTTACATCTTGATGCTCTGTCTTTACTTACAGTGAGGTAAAACTACAGCAGAAGATTCCTAAAAACAAGGGCTGTTTTTGGAACTTCTCAATTGAGCAAGACTGTGTAGTGCAGTATAGTCTAATGTATTTCATATGACATACCATACATTTTAGTCTTGTTGTTAAAAGGGTTTACAAATGTATGCAAAACCATAGTATATACTGTTGACAAAATCAAATGACATGTCATTCTAATACCTGTTGTAGCTTTTGAATGTGGTTAATGCAATGAAGGCATTAAATTCTTATTTGACTAAATATGACAAACCATGTCTTATGCCTTTTAATAAGATAAGGGTACATGAATTGAAAAACTACTGATTAAGAAAACTGCTGAATAATTTTGAATGTGGTTAATGCAATGAAGGCATTAAATTCTTATTTGACTAAATATGACAAACCATGTCTTATGCCTTGTAATAAGATAAGGGTACATGAATTGAAAAACTACTGATTAAGAAAACTGCTGAATAATTTCAGTAAACAATCACCAATGTGAACTAGCAGTGTTTTGTGGAATCTCTTCTAACTTTAACCAACCACAATTATACATGTATAAAAATTGTTATGACCCCAAAGTCATATTTTGTTGAATAATAAGTCTAAGATGAATCTTCCGTATCCATGTCATTGCTTTCAAACAAAGACACAAATGTTGTGACTTACAACAATAAGACTTATCGCTTACACCTGCTGCGTGCTCATTACTGTGCAGTGCTGTGTCCAAGAACAACAGCAACAAATAAGTGACTGCCAATAACTGTTCACATAATGATGAAATACATCATGACATGACATAAGAGTGTGGTATAAGTGTGTATAAGTGTACCACACTTATAAGTGTGTGGTAGAGAGTTGAACAATGGAAGAATGGAGCTGTGGCGTGATGATTGGTGTACAGTAGAACACATCACCACTGTTAATTTCTAATCTATACACGACTCTGAGCCTCCCCTGCTTCAAACCAGTACGAAGCACACAGGCAAAACTCTCTTGTGTGCAAAGTTGAGCTGCAGCTGATGGCAGCTTTACAGATGGAGTGTTTTCATGCATGTTACTCAGTACGTCGGTCATGTCAGGAATCAGTTAGCAAACATTAAATGACTATGTGATGACTTTGACCATTCAGTTATTTAAGTTGCTCTCCTGCATGACCTACACTTTAATAATGATTGGATTTTCAAGTGCACACTGTGGCCATTGTCAGTTAATGTAAAGTGGTCAGTAGAGTGAAGAATAATTGGAGGTATATAATTAAATACCTCCAATTATTTTCAATAGAATAAAGACCCTCCATGAAGAAAGCTCCAGAATCAGTTACACAGTTACAGACAACTAGCACAGACCCTGTGGTAAAAGCATATGTACACACCAATAAAACTCCAATAAAATGAATGTGTTACTTCCAACACTTTGGATGGATTGCTTCATTTTCTCAGTTGAGTACACAACACATTATTACTGACTCAAGGACAACATGCACATTGTCATGGGAGTTTTGGCAGAGGGGTGTTATGAGATTCTATAATTCAGAGATCACTGGCGCTGCCTGGCTGTGGTTCATTAAACTGAGCTGTCACAGAGAAAAATGCACCATGATTCAAATTTGTGCTCATATAAAGGGAGCTCTGAGATACCAACACAGGCTTCTGTCATCCCCAGATCTTCTCCAAGATCCTGCATAACACACTTATGCCCACATATGTTCATCAATGTTCTCTGAGCAGATGCTAGTCCTGCTTGTTTTTGTGTGTTATGTGTTATTGTTTTTGTTTTGTTTTGTTTTGTTTTTTTGGTGGGGGTGAGGGGCTAACATCAGAGTTACATGTTCATTTAGAATTCTAGGAGCACTCTCTTGCCCATTAAGTGTGAAAGGCACTGTCCCAATGGCATGTAATATTTCATTAAGGAGACATTAAATGGAAGTGTGTGCCCCCTTTTAAAACCAGTTCTGCATGTCTGGTCCTTGTCGGTCAAGGCCAAATGCAACATTAATGCTAATAAGCAGAAAAAATATATTAAGCCACTGTAAAAATCAATTTCCAGAAAAAGGCTTTAAGCACCATAAAGACACTGTGCTTCTGATTTCACAAAATTGCTCCTAGTGGCAGAAAATTCCACTTTCCCAGGCAACATCAAAATGCTCCCTCGGTGCTCACTGAAAGGTTGGACTGCTGCCTGTGCTACTGAGAAAGTCTCAGTGAAGCAACAAAATGATTCAGTAATAATTTTATAGAAGACGACAAGCCAAATCTTCTGATCCAGTGTGGTTAATAAAGATGTCAGACACAGAGAAACTAGAAATAAATATAGAGGTCGAGACAAAATCAGGGCATGAGTAAAGTTTTAAATGAATCACACAGTGTTGCTGACAAATTATGAGCTTATCCTCCAAAAAGCACAAATGCTCTTTGTCTCTGACTAGTTTAAAGTTACAAGAAAAGAATGGCTCTACACACTATTGCAGGAAAACCTGACTTCTCCTTGATCTGGACATATCCTTCCACTGACACATAAAACAAATCTTAATAATATAGTAGTAATAGTATAGTGATAGTATTGGACTTGTTATCAACTATGCAGTGACTATGACTGCATCCTTAAGAGCACATCTGTCTTTTCTAACAACTACGGAAGAAAATCACCCAACCTGGCTGTGCCCTCTAGGCCATTCACAGACTTTCATCATCAAAGTCTGACAATGCAGCTGTCTGAATTTGTGTGGATCATGTTGTTGAAGTTAAGGCTGTGGGTCAAATGTTATCCTGCGCAATCAGGACTAACAAGAATTCACACTGAGTCAGACAGCAGCCATAGCATGAGTCACACACACACACACTAGACTTGAAAGAATATTATATATAGTTTCAAGCAGCCATCCAGCAGCCAACAGCTAATTAAACTATTTTACTTTTGCTTGTTAATAGACACTGTTTACATGTGTTAAAATGAAAGCGACAGTTTCTGATTGTGTTATGTTCTGGTTGGCATTTTGTGTTTTGGTGGTTCTGTGTCTTACCCTTTCCCCCTCCCCTGTTTCTTTCCTGCAGATGCAGCCTGTGGACAAGTGGCGTGGCTGGTTTTCTGACTGCAGCAACGGCGCACACCTGTTTCCATTCTCTCATCAACTCTTCTATAAAAGCCCGTCCCTGACTGCACCACTTTGCCAGATAATTCCGTCTTGTTGGTTGTGCTACACTTTTGCTCAGTAAGTTTGGAAGAAGTCAGCTTCTGAATTGGTTGGTGTCTAATGTTTGGGGTTTTTTTGGTCTGTCTAGATCCACCTGTGCCTTGCTAGAGGTTTTGAGTGTGGACAGTGCCAGCCTTTTTCCTTGGGAGTCCAGGTCTCCAGTCGTCTGCCAGAGCAGAGCTAGCCACCCCCTTCAGCCACTGCTACCTGGTTTTGTTATTTAACCACAAATAAACTCTCCTGCATTCCTGTCTCTGTCACCAGAACATAACAGAATTATCTGGCCAAAATATGGACCCCACAGAGGCAGGTAGGATAATTCAGGCCTTGTCCTCTGAAGAGGAACAAGTTGGGCAGCATGAACAAGCTCTGCGAGAAGTTATGGAAACTCTTCGCAGTATAACCACCAGTGTGACTGAACTTGGCAGCCGCATGGATCAAGTTTCCTCATTACTCTCGACACTCTCAAGCCCTACTCAACCCCCGGTTCCAGTTCATCCACAGTTCCTGCTCCTGCTGTTGCTCCTGCTCCTCAGCCCTGTGAGCCTTTCATCCACATTCCAGTCAGATACTCAGGTGATTCAGGGACTTGTAGTCAGTTCCTTCACCAGTGTTCACTAGTTTTTGAGCAGTAGCCCCAGACATATTCCTCTGATAGGGCTAAGATAGCATTCATTATGAGTCTGCTTACAGATCAGGCTGCAGCGTGGTCCGTAGCTATAGATAACTCTCCCTGTTGTCGTTTCCTTTGTGGCTTGAGTGAGGAATTAAAAGATGAAGTGGCAGCTAGGGATGAGGCCAGACACTTCACTAGAAGACCTGATTTCACTAGCCATCCGCCTAGATGATCGTCTCCGGGAGAGACGCAGGGAAAGAAGAGCTAGGTCTAGACTCTCCAATCCTCCTACCCTGTTTAGGCCTTCTCAACAACCTGCATTATCCCCTTCATCTCCTCACGAATCGGATCAACCACCTTCCAACTTTTCTCCTCCTTCGCCTGCATCTCCTGCGACCTCTGAACCGATGCAGCTGGGAAGGACGAGGCTGACTCCTGCTGAACGTCGTCGATGTCTTCGCCTGAGGCTCTGTCTGTATTGTGGCCAAGGCTGTGTTGTGGTCAGACTCACCAGCCACAGGGATAGTGCTTGTGAGCCATACGGTAGTGGATTCTTCTCCCATAAATCGGATTCTTCTTAAAGGTACTGTGTTCTGGTTGCAGAGTTCTGTCCCCATAGAAGTGCTGGTTGATTCTGGGCCAGATGATAACCTTATTGACTTGGGGTTTGTGTCTCAGTTCAATTTACCCATCAAGCCATTACCTGAGCCCAAGGACGTGTTAGCTCTTAATGGAAACTTCTTGCTAGAATTACTCACTGCACTCTTCCTGTGTCTTTGCTGTTGTCGGACAGACAGTTAATTTAATAAACTGCATAACCTGAGAAGGAAGCTATGGAAAAATACATCACTGAGTCGTTAGCAGTAGGGGTCATCAGACCATCCTCTTCTCCTTTGGGTGCTGGGTTTTTCTTTGTTGATCTTTGTTCATGAAGCCACTATCTTCTCCAAATTGGACCTACGCAATTCTTATCACCTGGTCAGGATTAGAGAAGGAGATGAGTGGAAGACAGCATTCAACACTCCATTAGGACATTTTGAGTATTTGGTAATGCCTTTGGTCTTACTAATGTCCCTGCTGTGTTTCAGGCTCTAATCAATGATGTTTTAAGAGACATGCTCAACAGGTTTGTCTTTGTGTACTTGGATGACATTTTAGTTTTTTCTCGCACACCACAGGAGCATGTCCAACATGTAAGACTGGTGTTACAGAGACTTCTAGAGAACAGACTCTGTGTAAAAGCTGAAAAACGTGAGTTTCATGTGACCTCTATTAGTTTTTGGGGGTTTATTGTGGAGAAAGGGCAGATTAAGGCCGATCCTGCTAAGGTGCAGGCAGTGGTACAGTGGCCCACTCCAACAAGTAGAAAACAGCTTCAGAGATTTGGGGGTTTTGCGAACTTCTATAGAAGATTCATAAGAGACTACAGCTGTGTGGCTGCCCCATTAACTCAGTTAACATCACTCAAGGTCTCTTTTGTCTGGTCTCCCACAGCACAAGTTAGTTTTGATAAGTTGAAGGGGTTATTCTTGTCTGCTCCTGTTCTGTCACCCCAACCCAGCTGTCCAGTTTGTGGTAGAGGTGGATGCGTCAGATTCTGGGGTGGGGGCTGTTCTCTCCCAGCGTTCCCCAGCTGATCAAAAGCTTCATCCCTGTGCGTTCTTCTCCTGGTGTCTGACTCCTGCAGAGAAAAACTGATGTGGGGAACCGGGAACTCCTGGCAGTAGTTCTGGCCTTGCAGGAGTGGAGGCACTGGCTGGAGGGTGCATCTTATCCCTTTATTGTCTGGACGGACCATAAGAACCTCGCCTATCTCCGTTCTGCCTGCCACCTTAATTCACGCCAGGCTCGGTGGGCCTTGTTCCTGGGGTGGTTAAACTTTTCCCTCACTTATAGACCGGGATCCAGGAACATTAAACCAGATGCACTGTCACGCCAGTTTTCTCCACAGGGAGAGGAGACTTCTGTTGAGAGAATTCTGCCCTCGTCTTGTGTGGTGGGAGCAGCTAGTTGGGACATTGAGAGGGTGGTCCAGGAGGCTCAAGAAAACCATCCAGTTCCTGACAACTTTCCCCCAGATTGGTTGTTTGTTCCGCCTTCTGCTAGATTTCCTGTACTCCAGTGGGGGCACTCTTCTAAAGTGGCATGTCACCCTGGTTTTCACAGGACCTTGACTCTCCTGAGACAGCATTTCTGGTGGCCCTCAATCACCTCTGACACTAAAGAGTTTGTTTCTGCCTGCTCTGTCTGTGCACGTAGTAAAGCTTCACACCGGGCACCTGCTGGCCTCCTTCGCCCCCTACCTATCCCTCATCGGTCTTGGTCCCACATCGCAGTGGATTGTGTTACTGGACTACCCCCTTCTGCAGGTAATACCACTATTCTGACTATTGTTTATCGGTTCTCTAAAGCTGTACACTTTGTGCCTCTGCCCAAATTACCATCTGCCCTGGAGAATGCTACTCTGTTGGTAACACATGTGTTTAGTTTGCATTCCTCAGAACATTGTTTCAGACCGTGGTCCTCAGTTTTCTTCTCAGGTGTGAAAGATTTTTTGCTGGGCATCAGGGTACCACCCACAAACTAATGGGCAGACAGAGCGGGCCAACCAGGACTTGGAGACCGCCCTTCGGTGTGTTACTGCACTGAGTACCGCCCAGGGCAAGAGGTCTGGCTATCTTCTCGGGATCTTCCTCTTCAGACTGAATCCTGGAAATTGACCCCCAGGTACATTGGACCATATAAGATTGACCGTGTAATAAATCTCTCTAATAAATCTCTGCTGTGAGACTCAGATTGCCTCCCACCTTGAGGATCCACCCAGTGTTTCATGTATCCCTGCTCAAACCTGTTTCCCCCAGTCCCCTGAGCCCATCTGCCAAAACCCCCCCACGCCCCGGATCATCGATAGTCATTCTGCCTTCACTGTCCGACAATTGCTGGGTTCCAGTACTTGGTTGACTGAGAGGGTTACGGGCCAGAGGAGCGTTCCTGGGTTTTGCATTCTCTCACCCTAGACTCTGATCTCTTAAAGGACTTCTACACTCAGCATCCTGACAAGCCTGGTAGTATTCCTGTCGCTGCTTTGGGGTCCAAGTCACCAGAACATAACACTGGTATTTCCAACAGTAAACAATGTATGCCATGCAAGGAAATACAATGATATGAATTACAGTTTAGACATTTTGTGCAGAAAGAAGTGTTTTGATATAGTCAAAATGGTCACTAAATGCTAGTGTTATACTTACACAGAAACATGACACACCTCTACAGTGTTTCTCTCATTAATCAAAATACTCCAACCTTCCCAAAGCCATGGATGATGACAGGTCTGCACACACACTGAGGGGATGTAGTGCTGTTTTTAGATCAGGTGACAAACAGGTCACCAGTCCATCAAGAGCTAACCTGAAGAGGGTCATCAAGGGGGCCAAACAAAGCCACAAGTTTTGATAAGCACTTCAACACTCACACTGGTCCCCACCAACATTACTGCTGCTGAGGGGTAACGCATTAAAGGCTACTGACCTTGTACACATGGGCAGGAGGTAACTGGGAGTAAACCACCATGCGATGAATGTGTGACTCCCTTATATCTTGTGAGGCGCAGCAGTCACAATGTGCCATGCATTATGTTTTTATATGAGATATCGTGTATCAAGCACACTACTCACAATAAGTTAGGGATATTGTTATTTCCATGAGTGTTTTTCCTATTTGGTCTGAATTTTAATGAAATAAGTAAAAGTTCCCTTTGATATTACTAATAATGAATGAGAAGAAACACCATTTTCATTAGTTTAATATTTATTACCCCAAAAATTTAGACAATAACAAGGATAGCCCCAAATAACAAAAATTGACAATGTCAGTAGCAGGTGTTTCCACCATTTGCCGCAATGACAGCTTGACAGCGACATCTCATGCTCCTCACTAGCCTCATGATGTTGTTCTGAGGCAATGCGTTCCACTCTTCCACAAGTGCTACACGCAATTCTGCCAGGTCACGTGGGGGTGGGGTACGATCATCCAGTCTCTGCTTCAGCTGCTCTATGGGGTTCAGGTCAGGGGACATTGCTGGCCATACCATATGAGGCACTCCGACTTCCTGAAGTCGAGCTGTGACAATTCTGGCATGATGTGGTGGAGCATTATCATCCATGAACAGAAAGTTGGGGGTGTGCTGGTGGAATTGGGGGATGGTGATGGGTTCTATGATGTCTCTGAGGTAAGAACATGCAGTGACTGAGCCATCTACAATAACCAAATCTGTTTTGCGCTGACTGGTGATGCCTGCCCAGACTGTTGCACCTCTTCCACCAAAGCGAACCCTGGGGACCATGTTGACCTCGGCGTATCGCTCACCTCGCCTTCTCCAGCAACGCTGACGACCATCATTTCTGTACAAGGTGACCCGACACTCATCAGTGAACAGGACGGTAGACCGCTGCTGCATTGTCCAGGTCACATGGTCTTGTGCCCACTGCAAACATTCACGGCGGTGTCTTGGTGTCAGTGGAGTTACCTGCAACGGTCGTCTGGCTTTCAAGCCAAAGCGGTGGAGTCGGTTGCGAATGGTTTGTCTGGAAACCCTAGTACCCCTCACATCTCGTAAACGGGCCTGCAGCTGTGTGGCAGTTGCATAACAATGTCTGAGTGCATAGGTCCTTAGGTACTGGTCATTGTTGCGGTCTGTCACTCGTGGGGCTCCACTCCTGGGTCTGTCACGAACTCTGCCAGTAGTTCTGTGTCTATCACCCCAATACAATTGCCTCCCTATCCCAAAAATCTCTGAAGTGAAACAAACACCGTATGTATGGCATCCACTGAGTCTCTCACAATATCCCTAACTTATTGTGAGTAGTGTAAGTGAACAACATAACAAATAAAGAACTAATTAGGACAACATGCATTTTAGATGATTACTGACCTGTTACCAGTCAAAGTTTGTAAGTGAATTGCAAGTCACCATTCAAGCACAAATTTACAGATTTTGGAATTCACACACAAACACACACATACACACGTCATAATCACTTTATCATTAAAAATAAATCAATGCCGCTTTGCCAGAAACAATGGAAAGTATCAAAGATTTTCCGTCCACACCACTCCCTGCACTTCCTCTGAATCCCACCAGGCTCTGTATTAGATTAGAATACCTCAGCTGTGTCCAAAAACATATGTCTGCATGTAAAACAAGCCACACATCTCTGGCACTCCTGTCTTGTTTCCATTCCTCAGTTTGTTTTCTTGTGGGAAGGTGTTGGAGCCTGTTGTGAGAGAAGAAGACTTGGATTGAACTCCAATTTCAGTGTGTGTTAAGCTCACTTTGGTGAAAAAGTCTGTAGACAAGCAGATCTCAGTCCCCTGACAGCTCTTGTCTATTCCTATAAAATGTCACATGCTGCATTTTCAGCAATCACCACGTTTCAGTCTCTGAGCAATGTAGACATTGGACAAGTGTCCCATCATGAATCTGTCATGTTACCCTTTTGTCATCCTCTATCATTTTTGCTGCAGCTGTTGTCTGCCAGTACTAAGACAGATGAACTTGAAGGATAATAAGAGCAACAATTTGGGGAAAAAAAAAATTATAAAAAACTATATTCCCAAAGCTCAGCTTGGCATCTGAATAATTGTTTTTGGAATGCTTGTTAAAAGATGTCTAACAATGGAAGCACTAAAGCCTCAGAGATCAAAGGGGGAAAGGGTTTTTAATAAAAATCCATATGCCTCCCCAATGAGTGGCACAAATGTACAGGTCCAAGAAGAATCTCTAAAGGTGAATGAATACAAATACATTGTGAACATCTTAAGCTGGTAAGCACATCGTATTGTTCCTTTTGATTCAATAATACTCAAGGTAACAACAGCATACTTGAGTACTTTTATTTTGTTTCCTCAGCCTCCCTCACTACACTTTCCATCCCCACACAATAAGTGACATCATCCTACTGTTACACAAAAAATATTGCATTTTGAGGAGTAAACAACAGCAACAGGTCACCAGTCCTTTATAATATCACCTGCGGACACATTATAAGGTTTGCTTCACAGCCTTTTAAGGGTTTGGTGTGAAAGGCAATAAGGCTTCGCATCAACACCAAGGCATATATGGATAGCATTTATACTGCTTCTGACCACTCAAAGCACTTCACACACATTCTTTTAATAATGGCGCAGCTGCAGTGCATGATGCCAAATGCACATTAGCAGGAACTCATTCACACACACTTGCAGATTGATGGCAAAGCTTTCAGGGTTAATTTGGGGTTCAGCAAGTAGCCAAAGGACACTACAACCAGACTATGTAATTAGTTATAAAATATACTTATATCATGTAATAAACCTTACTTATTTACCAAACCATACCAGTAACCAAAATATAGCAATGTGAATTACCTCCTAACAACACAAATGTTTCTGTACATTCTTTGATCACACAGCCCTCTATTTAACATAACCATGAATTGACTCAAGGACTCAGAGGTCAAGGAGTCATTGATGGTCTGTTATGATTAGTATTTAAATGGTGAGTGCTCAGAACACTCATTTCAAGTGTACTATAACAAAAAGTTGATAGCTCTCTGCTATCCATGTCTCTCCCTCACTGCTGACTGTGGTGCTGTAGATTTGGTTGTTACCACTGTTGAAAACCACTTTGACATTTAAAAGATATATATTTAGATGTGGGATTTGGTGTATTTTTTGAATAAAAAAGACTAAGGACCCTATTTTAATTATGCAAGTGCTACAAAAAGTTGCAAAGGAGTACTGCTGTTGCTGTACTTTCATTGTGCCCCTGCTCCATTTTTAGTGGGGTTATTACGCCAGCAATATAATTTGAAATGTTTCTCCCCAGGCAATGTGCAAATATGTTAAATAACTATGTGTGTTAATTTAATATTATATTTTTTATGAGTGGTATTAGTGTGTGTGCCCTGGGGATGTTGCACGGACTTGTAATTCAAGAACTAAGGACATAATTCAATTCAATAAACTGCAAGTGAATGAAGGCATGTTTTACATGTATTTCATGTATTGCAAATGTAGATTTTGTGTACTAATGTTATGCAAAGCTTATGCCCAATATATATAGATACTGTATATAGATCGTTCCTGCAATATAGATTGCAGGAAAGATCTTGCCACATTATCATAGAAATGTATAGAATTGTCATGTTGTCCTTTATAAAACAAATAGTCTGCTGTCTGATGTCAAAGCCAGGCCTGTGTACAAACTTAGAGGGCATCCCCAAATACATTTCTGGTTCCTGTGTCTGCAGCTGCACAAAGTGCAAGAGGAACTGGGGCAATGAAATATCAGTCAGAGGGTGTGGTGATTGATCTCAGCCAGTCACATCACTGATGTTCATCTCTAGTCCTTTTCAGTCTGCCTAATAATGCTTGAGATACACCTGATCCAGTTTCTGCAGTGGTTTAGTTTTCCACGTACTGTCCCCATAAAACCATATCTAATCATTTGGTGAGAGTAACAATTTTGACCTCTGCACTTTCATTTAGTTCTGAAGCCATGCTCCCCCCATTACACTGCTAATTATGACCTGTTGCAAACCCGAGGTGAATGCAGGAAGCAGGGTGAACCGGCCTGCACTTTTTTAAAACAGCTGTTGTCAGAAACATCACCAGGACACAAATTTGATCAACAGCACCAGAGCACATCACGTCAGTACTTTGTTTCTTCATCTTTTTTCATTTCACAACTCACTGAAAAAGAAGTGCAACTTATAGATCACCTGTCATCCAACAACCATTTTGAACCTAATCAGTCCAGCAACCGAAAAGAGTGCTAATTGAGTTACTATTTGCCTCTGACTCTCAGCGCAGCTTGATATAACTGATTACCACATTCTTTTATCACCTAGGAAGTTATACAGGTCTCACTGACACTGCTGCCTCCTGGGTTAGATCACACTCACCTGAAAGATCTCATTTAGTTTTGTGTTACAAACTAGGTTCCCATTTTTAGGAAGAGGATACTCAGCTCTACATCTCCTTAAATCCTGACATCTGTCATCGGTTGGCGAAAATGGGAGAGCTACAAGTTGTAGTTTAGCACTCTACAACTTTACTAAATACTATTGCTAGTTTAGAGTTATAAAATATTACTATGGCTCGCTGTATATGCTAGATCTGACTTCAAGTTTTTTTTTGTGTATACTGCTAATTCTGCTCATCACTGTTTTATTCTTTTATTGTCAAATATTGCATTTGTAATCCTTATGGCAATGTTTATTGTTACCGTTTTGCATCAGCCTCAACATGATTAAGTTTCAAACTCTTAACTGTCCATGGCCATATACCTGGCTCCTTCCTGTCTTGGAGGAAGTGTTATTTTAGTGTGGCTTTTGTAGTCAGCTGTTGATTGACGTCTATCTGCCTCAAGAAGCAGATGACACTGATTTTTCACCAATTTATTTGTCACATTTCTTTTTCTTATTATCAATTAAATACCATTTCATTATTTGACCAATCTGTTTTTCATAATGCGTTTCTGTGGCCTTGAAAAACACTGAATTGCCTTATGTATGAATGATGCCATATAATAAACTTGCTATGCCTGACCTTCACTTTTCTAAAAGCTTTTATGGCTAACATGGCACGCGGACTGCTTTTATCAGACTTATTACAGCACAAAATGCTGTGACACACTCACTGCCTGACACCTGTTCACCACCAAACTGGTGTATCAGAAAGTGTGCTGCCCTCAAAGACATTAATTATTGCTGATTTACCAATAGACCAAGATATTGGTTCAATAAACAGGCCAACTGATCATGTGGACAACCCGGCTGCTAAATAAAAAGTCACTTCATCTAGGAAAAGCCACAACGTTTCAATGATCTTGTCCCTTTGGTGTCCTTTGCTATAAAAAACATCATAGACCAGCCTTAGTTCACAAGCACAGGCACACTATGCGTAGTTTGTGCTACTACATTTAGAGATTTTAATGTTTTTAAGGTCAAAAAACCTTCAAACACAGAGACTGGACTTTTTATTGTAAACTGTACATACTGCATTATTTAAGAAATAGCATATGAGTTAATGAGAGGTTTTCAGAACGCAATCCATCAAGGAAGCAATGCAGATAAGCACTGTCCATGAGGTATAAGGCCCGTTTTTTAGTTATTAAATGTGCAAGACGAGTTGTTCCAGGACCACCTGTATGAACTGCCTCATCAGTCCTGATGAGAACAGAGCAAGGGAAGGATTGAAAATCAAGACGAGTGTGAGCACAGAATGATTGAGAAATAGAATGATAAACTGTGATGGTGTGTAGCTGAGCAGGACAGGCTGTCATGCTGTGAGACATAAAGACAAGGACCAATAGACTGACAATTACATCCCATCAGACCATGGGGCTTTCCAGTTTGTTTGGCTGCAGACAAAGCCTTTTGAAGGTGTATTTTATGGGCTCTCTCTGTCCCTGCTGTCACCTTTTGTAGCTCAATTCATGGAATCAATAATAGTCTTTTTTGTCTCCAGTGAGATACTGCATCATGCTGTTTTTATTTTCTAAAAAGCAAAGCTAATGATAAAGAAACAGGATGGAGAAAGGAATTAGTAGAGCAACAAAACCTTGAATAAATAGTCTAATAAAAACAACCCCTTACATCTAAGGTTTGTACTTCTTTATGTAAGCAAAGTGGAGTGGAAGGACAATCAAGGTCAGTCTGAGTTCTAAGAACTTCACTGCTTATTCTATTGCCAATTGAGTCCTTGTTGAGTGTCAATAGAATGCTTTTTAATGCATCTCTCAACTGCATATGCTTTTGTTCTCAGTTGAAGAACAATGACTGATTTGAAGAGCTGCCTACTGTCCCTGGTGAGCAAACTTGTCAAATATAGCAGTAAAGTTGAACTGTCATGAACAAGTCATTTCATAAAGAATTGCAGACAGAAAAAAACTGAATCAGGTCAACACCAAAATCAGCTAGGTTTAAGTCAAGACTGAGACCAGAAGAGCACTGCAATCACAAACATTGATTATCTGAAAACAAGCATAAGTGCCAAAGCTGGTCTAAGATTTGAAAGCTAAAGAATCTCTGTGTCTGTCGCTCTCTCTCCTTCCATTAGGCACCATACTGATAGAGCTGAGGAACACAACAACCTTAAAACACATTTTCTCATGTCCCATTTTCATCCATACATTGTGCCCAGAATCCATGTTTTCAAGTCATGTCTAATTGCACCGCTTTGTCTTTTTTTCTCTGTTGTAATTTTCCATTGACAAACACAAGTGCACACACATCAATGTGTATGAACTTGAGGCATCCAAGACCACAATTTAGATGAAGATCGATTGGTGGCTCTCATTTGCTGTCACATGCGTGCATCATTTTCCATTAGGATGATCATGACAACCTTTATATTATACCCTGTGGAGCTGTGAAGGCAGCAGCTATCACACTCATCTACATTTTGATGTAACTGGGATGATTCATCATTAAATCTTATCATATCTACAGCTCAAATGAAGAATATTATACACAACGCAAATAACCCTCGAAACACGTATGAGGAAATAAGTAATGTGATTACAAGACAATTAGACAAAAATCTGTGAGCTGGAGAGGAAGCATTTGCCTAGAGTGGCAGTTAATGTGTGTGCCACTGTGTCTCCACTTGCATTTGCCAACTGGGTTTGTTACTGGACTGCTGCCCACCTGGCACTCCGTGAGTGTCTTTTGTGGCTCTCTTAGGCCACAGCCCTTGATACACACATGCACATGCAAACATACAGTACATTCAGAAGGATTCTTGTGCACTCCTGCACTGAGGGCTGCTGAACCTTTGACCCACCAAGAAAATGTATGAAGCCATATCCCGGAAAAAATATATTATTGTAATAAGGACAACATTTCAGTCCTTCTATCGATTCCCTTAATTTAGCAACAAAACCTCCAAACCATTACAAAATAGCCAAGAATGCAACCATGCCAAACGGAAAAAAACTCATACCAGTTCTTCCTGTAGGGGGCATAAATGTCTTCCATGGCAGTAATCATCAAAATGCAATAGAAAATGTCTTCGATGCAAGTAGAAATTTTGATGTAAGTTGATAGAGACTGTTAAATTAAAAAGTGTCCAGGTGGTCTGTCATACACATTAAACAGTCGACCTCCAGAGGAGAAATATAATACACCTTAAAATCTGAAATTCTTCTAAAATCTTCTTTTTTGGATAGCTGGATAGCTGCCTGCAGGTCTTATGCAGTTTATCCAGGGGAACATCCTCTGTTGCATCATCTGTTCTAACATCATCTAAAATGGAATGTATTCTCTTTTCCGTCTTTGTGACATAGACTTTGTTTCTGGTTTGAAAACTTTGTCAGGTATGACAGACTGAAATGTGAGGTCAACATAATACATAGGAAACCTCACCTATAAGTAAATTTGGGACCATGAAGGTGCTGAGTAATGTTATTGACAATCTGTTAATTAGTTCAGATTCTGGATATTTCTTCTTCTTCTTACTACTATAAATTTTGGTCTGTTAATGGTACTAGAGGTACTAATCACAAATAACATTAAGATTCATCCTCTTGGTACTTATAATATCCATATCACAATCTGGCAGACGGAATCCTTAATTTAAGTAGAAATTCTGGTTAATCTATAAATTCTAACTATTCTAATGTTTTTAGCCTGCTTTTGTACATTTTGTGCATTCAGGTTCAGGCTCATATCTGGCATCCTCAGAATAACAATGCCAACATACTGTTTATCATAGTAATTTAGCATGTTCTATGCTGCCACTTGCATATTGGTACTAAACACAAAGTAGATGGGAATGTCATTAATTTGTAGGTATTTGGTCATTAACTAAAGTATCTGACAAATTAAAATTCTGACCTGTTGGGGGTGCTGGATAAAAAGTTAAAGCATATTAAAGTTTTCATTGTTATTCATGGCAAATGATATGACACAGCATTTAAAGGTGTCAGTATAAAAAATCTGTCCCTTCTGCCTTGCTCTCACTACAGCCCCATACACCTCCTCTGCAGACTTTTTTCCATTCATATCTTAAAGCCTGTGCAAATGCGTCAGACAGGTGGGAGTGAATTGAGAGAACAATCAGGCCAACGCTTCTCTCCAATGTCCAACTAACATATCTCTCTAGACTGTCTGTGTCTTGCTTACTTGCCACTTTGTGGCAGTGTGGCTGTGCTCTGGCTTAGTGCCTACCTTTTTTAACTTGCACATATTTTCTTACCTTACAGATCAATTGCATGCTGTTACAAGGGTTTACTCAGCCCTCACAGAACACGCAGCAACCATGTTGGGCAAGTTCTTCCAAATGTTCTTTTTTTTTTTTTCAGTTGCCAGAAAATGTATATATAGTGCTTGCTCCAGTGGTCCAGCCATCCGGCCGTCCAGACCACACCAATATGACCACTCTCTCTCGTCCTAGGTGAGAGTTTTATTAACCTCTGAGAATGTAATTAGTTCTTGATGCCAAACACCTGTGCCAGGTGCTGCATCCGCTCCCTGTCCCTCTCCCACAGTTGACGCTAAACCACACTGCGCTACCACACATGCATTGTAAATCTTCTCAAGTAATGCTATTAAGCCAGTCATATCTGTGCATTAAATAAGACTTGGGAATGAAGTGATGTCACAGGGGACAGACAAGACAGGACTTAACAGTCAGAGAAATAAGTGAGTCAAAGAAAAGTATTGGCATGCTCTAAGATGGAAAGGCACAACTACAAACAACAAACCACAACTACTAAACAAAACATCTAACAAATGGCTCACTAAATATAATAATTTATCATGTCTGATAAATGCCAATGCAAAGGTGTTTCTAAACTGCTGTTTATGATTAACACTGCAGTTCATGTACTAAATAAAACTAGTGCTAGTGAACATCTTTAGTAGAGAGCCAGACAGTCTGACCTAGACAGTAGGCCAGGGTCCAGTGGCAGTCTGCCAGGTGAGAAGCAGTATGTATGAGCGCCCTCTGGGTCTCCTTCCAAATCTTCTGACACCTGTGAATGTGAGCCTGGACTGAGAGCACGGCAATATCTTGGACATCCGTGGACAGGTGTGGAGATTGGTGTCCAAGAGAGCGTTTAAACGGAGAGTGTCTGGTGGCAAAAGACAAAAGGGAATTATGGGGTGTAGTTCCTCTCAGCCGTCACCTACACACACAAACAGGCTGTTGTTCACGGTCTCACAAATGTTCTTTTATTGATCGATCAATATTCGGATGCTGCATCAACACGCGCTTGCTAGCAATTAGTTTGATGACAAACACCTGTGCTGCATCCGTGAGCCACTCCATCGTGACACGTCATTCACCTTGCGATAGTCCACACAGAACTGTATAGACCCATCCTTCTTGACCACCAGAACAATGGGGCTACACCAGGCACTGTGGGACTCTTCTATTACTCCCATCACCAGCATTGCTTCCAATTCCTTCTGAATCACTTTTCTCTTGTGTTCAGGTAATCCGTATGGACGTGAACGCACTGTCATACCAGGGAGAGTTTCCACATGATGTTGAATGAGGATAGTGCGCCCTGGCAAGGGGAGAACACATCTGAAAAACGCAGCTCCAAGGTGGCAACATCCGCTTGCTGGGACGGGGAGAGCTGGCCGTCATAAAGGAGCGAGCCGGGCACAGAGAGATGTGGTACTTCCGGCCCCAGCTCGTCCTTCTCATTCATTGACGTCACCAGAGACACTGTCCCAGCCTCCCTCCATGCCTTCAGCGGGTTGATGTGGTAAATTTGGGTGGCTCCACCCATCAGTGCGCACAACCTCATAATCAACATCTCCCACTCGTCGTGTGACCACAAAGGGCCCTTGCCACTTGGCAAGTAATTTAGAACTGGAAGTCATACAAGCACTTTATCTCCCAGTGCAAAATTTCTCAGCTGAGCACCTCTGTTGTACAGATGCTGTTGAGACTCCTGGGCCCTGAGCAAATTCTCTTGTGACAACCGCCCAAGTGTGTGGAGTTTTGCTCTAAGGTTCAGGACGTACTGAACCTCATTTTTACTTGTTACTTACTTGTCCTCCCAGTATTCATTAAGCAGGTCCAGCACACCACGCGGCTTCCTGCCAAACAGCAGTTCAAAGGGAGAAAATCCCATGGAGGCCTGAGATACCTCCCATACTGCAAACAACAGAGCGTCCAGCCATTTATCCCAATTTGGACTGTGTATGGACTTACGAATCATGGATTCAAAGTCTGATATGGATGCTCGACCAGCCAGTCCGTCTGCAGGTGGTAAATGCTTGTCCGAACCAATCTAATGCCCAGCAACCTGTATGGTTCCTGCAGTGTTCGTGACATAAATGATGTGCCCTGGTCAGTAAGGATCTCTTTCGGTATCCCGACCCGGGAGATGACCTTCGCAGATATGCCTCGCAGATGCACTGCCTCTGGATATCGCATTGTGTAATCAATTAACACTAGCACAAAACGATACCCATGTGTGCTCCGGTGAAATGGCCCAATGAAGTCCATGCCAATGCGCTCAAACAGGACCTCCCTTAATGGTAATAGGTGCAAAGGCGCTCTGGGAATTCCAAGCTGATTATCCAGCTAGCATTCCGTACAAGACGTATACCAGCGGTGCATGTCTTCTCGAATGCCAGGCCAGTAGAATCGGGCCATTATCCAGTATATTGTCATACCCCATGTGACTAGCCATCAGGTTATAGTGAGCAGCCTAGAAAACTGACTGCTGGCTGCTTTTTGGTAACAACAACTGGGTTCTTCATCAGTATGAGTGTCACGGCTCACTCTATAAAGTCTGTCCCTGATCAATGAAAAGTGCAGGTATGAGAGCGCTACATCAGGGCGTGCCATGTGACCATCAATTTTCATCACTTGATCAAAGGCAGAGCGTAGAGTGTCAACACGAGACTGCTCAAGTGGAAAATCTTCCATGGAGGGTAACTCGGGACCCCGTGTTACCCTCCATGGCACAAAAAGCCTCCCAGTGGGGCCAGTCCCCAGATCTGGCTTAGAAACCTGCATCACTTGAAAAGCTGACTCAACAGTCCTATGTAGACCCCCAGGAGGATCAGAGCAGTCAAACTGCTGTGAGAGCACATCTGGTTTAATGTATTTCGACCCTTGCCCGGTATCCAATGGAAAATCGAATCCGGCCAAAAAACAGCACCCACTGAGCATGGTGAGGGTTTAGCTGCTTGGCAGACCGGATGTAGGAAAGATTCTTGTGAATGGTCCAAACAATGTGACACGTTCGGTTCTTGAACCCAATAGCACAACTCGGACTCAGGGCCAAATTCCAAAGATACAATTTATTAGCAAAGTACAACAAAAAAATCACTCGTAAGCGAGGAATACAACAAAGTAACAAATTAACTGTTTCAGCAAAACTGGCTATCAAAGCCGCTAAGAAAGAAAACAGAAAATCACTCTAAAAAGAGGCAAAAAACAAAATCACACGCCACATGGGCTAACAACAAAAAAATCACTCTTAAAGAAGAGGTTCAGCTTAATACAGCAAAGTAACAAAATAACTCACAGACTAGATTTTGATCAGGACAGGATAACTTGACAAGACAGGACGCTGGTTCTCGGTTCTTACAGACGCGACGAACTGGCACGAGACAGGGGGAGACGCAGACTTATATACACAATAGGAAATGGGGAACAGGTGGAAACAATCAGGTCGGGGAAGACAATCAGACAGGCGGGAACCACATGAGGAAGGGCAAGCCACCTGAAACGAGAGGGAAGTTAGATCCTTCAAAATAAAAGGGAAGTCACAAGACACGACAGAAACCAAAACAAACCAGCTTGACCATCTAGTTATACCATGACACAATGAATGGCTGCTGAACTCTCCAGCCAGCGGTGCCATCCCTCTGGTACCAGCTTTACTGCATGAAGCTCCTGGTCTTCTGCCAGCTTCAGGTGCCAGAAGAAAAAGGTGCAAGAAAACGTTTTAACATTTTGGTAAGGGACCAATTAAAGTCTACTTTGGGAGAGGTTAATTTTGTTAAAAGGAAAGCCACTTTACTAAATTTACAAATTAAATGATGGTAGAAATCAGCGAAGAAGAGAAAACTTGTTTGTAATTGTTTGTGTGTGGTCCACCACTTCCTGAATTTTGCTAGGATCTGCTTCCACTTGACCTGCCTGAATGATGAACCCCAGTCCTGGTGAAAGTCACACTTCTCCACTTTTCACATACAGCTTCTTCTACAGGAGCCTCTGCAGAACTTGGCGTGCATAGTTGTGGTGTTCATCGATATGATGGGAGAAAATAAGAATGTTTTTTAAATAGATGAAGACAAACCGGTTCATGAAAACCCTCATTTCAGAAATTGTTCACCAGAGTCAAAAAAATGGCGTATTACACACCATTTTCCACTAATCACCCTCCCTGATGAGGACCAAGTGGAAGGTATTGCACAGGTCCAGCTTTGTGAAAACCATGGCTCCCTGCAGACTGTGTAATGTAGTTGAGAACAAAATGACACAACAATGGTTAAAGGAATACAAAATTACGAACCCACTGAGGGCTGGATTCATTCTACATAATGTCTGGGCATACTCCTGATGAGATGGTTTATGGTGCCCTGGGGATCTTCTCCCAGACCTGGATCATGACATCACTGATCTCCTGGACAGTCTGAGGCACTGCTTGGCAGAGTCAGATGCATGATACATAATATCTCAGAGGTGGTCCATTGTATTCTGATCTGGGGAACATGATGGCAAGTCAATGACATCAATTCCTTTGTCATCCAAGTACTGCCAACACATTCAACATACTAGCCACATAAGGTCAGTCACTGTTCTGCACCAGCAGGAACACACATCCACTCCACCTGCATAAGGTTTTGCAATAACTGTGAGGATTGCATCAATGTACGGAACAGCAGTGGTTATTGCAGTGACCAGTGGTGTGGTGCCAGGCAGTTTGAAAGATAAGTGCTCGAATTAAGTTGGAGTGGGGATGGATGGCTTTAATGGATTGTTGTTGTACTGCTGTTTCTCCATGTATATGAACCCAGCGGGCGCATTTGGATTTAGGGAGATGTATTTTAGTGGTTTTCGGCAAGTTTCTGCAATTCAGGCAATCCAGGTTATTGGCCATGATAAATAAACTGTAGATGGCGCTGTTGTTGAAAAGTGCAAGTTTGAGGAGTGATTTCTTCTGGGTGGAATGGCTGGCTTTGACCAGTTCATAGGCAGGCAAGGTGCAAATGCTGCTTGTTGTGTCATAATCAGGGAGCGATGGGGTGAGTGAAGAAATAGATAAATGGAATGTAGTAAACAATCTTTTGTTTGGAGCGTTGGTGGATGCAGCAGGCATAGCAAAGGAGATCAAGTTGTTTCATAATTAAAATACGAGATAAAAGGGGTGAATTTGTAGTGGTTTTAGAGTTTTGGGACTGAGCATTTCAGCGACATGCTGGCTGGTAGAATGGAGAGGGGAAGTTGGTATCCACTAGTCCTGGACTTGTTGCCTGTGAATGGGAGATCGCGTTCAGCAGGATGGCCAACAGCACATGAGAAAAGCAAAGCTGGAAAAGGACTGAGAGCTGGAGGACTGTGAGGATGGTGGAGATGAGTGGAGGAGACAAAGACTGAGGATGACTTGGGTTGGCTGGTGGTTGACAGGTAACAGGGAGTTAGCAGCTAATGTTAGTGTAGTTAGTTATGCAACAATGTGTTGCCCTTAGATATACTTTGACTATATTAAGGTCTCTATACTTACTTACTTTTATTCTTGACTCCATTTTTCCTAATATGATCATTTTTGGAGCTTGACCGATTTAAGGTTACGATATCTCACCCTCTGCTGATTTGATGAACCTTTTTTAAACCCGTCTGTTAGGAGTAATATAGTTGTAATAAATTGTGATGCATCACAAAAAAGACACAAGAAACTTAAGAATATATTATTATTCATTAGTATTCACCACTGAATACAGCCCCTTAGTTCATCCATTGCCCTGTCATGCTTTAATTTACATGGATTAAATAGCTCACTATGCATTCTTCCCTCCTCTCCCCCAGTTTCCACAGCTGCCCACCTTGGGTGTCATATTTTCAGGTGCACTGATAGATAGCTTCTTCCTTCTTTTGTGTTCTCTCCACTTGGTGCATCATCCATCTTTTGATCCACTTCCACCTCTGGCTTCCTTTGGCAGCGGGTATCCAGCCTCAGCGGGGTACAGGCAAAGCTGCCTTTCTGCAGATACAATGACACTCATGTATAATTTATAGAGGGAGGGTGCATAACGGCGGTTACATGCAACACTGTTGCTATGACATCCAGGTTTTTGATTCACTTTCTCCTCTCCTCCCCGTCTTGTTTCTTGGAAACAGACAGTCCTCTTACAAATACATTTGCTGCAAGTTATGTATACTTGCAGATTTATTTTAAGAATATATCAGTGAACTTGACCTGTGTGAAAAGATGTGACAGTGAAAATGAAAAATTTATACCTGCCATCTATGGCAATTTGTGACTTTACATGTATGCAACTAATACGTTTTGTCTAAGATGTTTTGAAATGTTGAAAAGACTTTCTTACTCACTTTGGTTGAGGCCTTTTTTTCTGCACATTGCTCTTTGTTTCTCTTTTCTAATTATCTCTATTTTAGTTCACAAGAGTGTGCTGACTTCTCTAGGCAACTTTCTGCAAGTTGATTTAATGTGTTTCCATGGATATTGTGTTCATCAGCTTCTGTCACTAGCTGGCATGTCCATATGTCTATGCACTTCTTATCACCAGAGAGGTAAATCTTGTTATTACATTCAAAATTTCTTTAAAAGTTTAAAAGAAAACAACTGCATATTCTTTAACTCTTTCGTAGCTGACTGAAACCACTGATGGAGTGATTAAGTGTCATATATCTGAACAAACAAAAGGCTGTGTTTCTTGCTGAAGCTGCTGTTTGACAGATACCGATGTGAAGCAATCAGGCTTAACATTTGGATGTGAATTTATTCCGACTCTTTTTGCTGTGTGGCACACTGCGAGAGACACAGGGGCAACACA
This sequence comes from Datnioides undecimradiatus, assembly GCA_008933995.1. Lineage (NCBI taxonomy): Eukaryota > Metazoa > Chordata > Actinopteri > Lobotiformes > Datnioididae > Datnioides > Datnioides undecimradiatus. Next base: position 2,268,480 of record WARS01000054.1, on the reverse strand, counting down.
TTGGGGGGGAGGACCTGACATGAGACGACATATGATCAACAAGATAAAACAGGAAGCACAAGGACATAAGACAGTAAGAAAACGGAAAAAACACTTAGGAGACATGACAGTAGAACTGACTTGGCTTTTGACCCTCAAGTATCAAAACTGTGCCACACACAGGAATGGAGAAACTTGAGGGAACAAACCCAATTTCAGGAACTGAGATGAAGAGCAGTGAAAGTTGGAATACTTCATTTAAACAAGGGTTATGCTTACAGGAGGTCAGGGTAGGCTCGGTCAAAAGCAGTCTAACACTCTGAACAGAGCAAGCAGATCCAAAGGGGAACAAGCAGAAAGTCCAAAAAACGAGTTAAAAAAATCAAAAAATCCATCAAAACCAGAAGTCCAACAACACAAGGAACACAAGAAAAAACACAAAGGATAGAATAGTCCAGCTCTGGGGCATATGAATGATGGTGGTCCACAGAGGAAGTGACAAAAGATACACTCAAGGAGGGAAGGCTGGCAAGGCACATGTGAAAACAATGAACCAATCAAACACACCTCAACAAATCCATTTTACATCTATTTAGATTGCATATAACATTCATATAACACTGTTGCTATGACATATATATATAGCATATATATATAATTTCCCATCTCGCCCTCCGTGGGCGGTTCCTCCTCTGCAAGCTCGGGTCCTCTACCAGAGGCCTGGGAGCTTGAGGGTTCTGCGCAGTATCTTACATGTCCCTAGTATTGCGCTTTTCTGGACTGAGATGTCTGTTGTCTTTCCTGGGATCTGTTGTACCCACTGCTCCAGTTTGGGGGTCACTGCTCCGAGTGCCCCGATCACCACAGGCACCACTGATGTCTTTACCTGCCAGGCTTTCTCTAGTTCTTCCTTCAGGTCTTGGTATTTCTCTAGCTTCTCATGTTCCTTCTTCCTGATGTTACCATCGCTTGGGATTGCGATGTCCACCACAACGGCTTTCCTCTGGGTCTTGTCCACCACTACAATGTCCGGTTGGTTAGCCATTACCATCTTATCAGTCTGTACCTGGAAGTCCCACAGGATCTTTGCGCGCTCATTCTCTATCACCTTTGGAGGTGTTTCCCACTTGGATCTGGGGACTTCCAGCCCAAACTCTGCACAGATGTTTCTGTACACTATGCCGGCCACCTGGTTATGGCGTTCCATGTATGCTTTTCCTGCCAGCATCTTACATCCTGCCGTTATGTGCTGACTGTTCCTTTCTGGGGGGTCCTTCTGGATCAGGACTGTCCGGCCTTCAGTTAGCCATTCAGGGTGAGTCCCTTCCTGTAGCAGCTGGTTCATTTGTGCTGCCAGGTGGTCATGGAGCGCAGTGAGTTTCTTTAGCCAGTAGGTGTGTACCATGTCAGGTCCTGGTGCTGTCCAGTTCTTCATACTGGAGACCCTTTCTTGGATGTCTGCCACTGTGATGGTTACTGGTTCTTGCTCTGGGAGGTCACTGTGGTCGGTTTTCAGATCTACCAGCCACTGTGCATTGGTGTTATGCATTACCTCCCGTTCCCATATACCTTTCCAGTATTGTTCAGTTTCCAGCATTGGCGGCTCTGCTCTTGTATTGTTGCCCTGCCATTGGGAGTACACTTTAGCTGGTTCAGTTGAGAACAGCCGGTTTATTTGTCTTGCTTCGGCCTCTCTTGTGTACCTCTTCAGGTGGGTGGCCAATGCCTGGAGCCTCTGTTTGGCAGTTTCCAGGGCCTCAGGTATGTTTACCTGGTTGTATTTCTTAGGCACCTTCCTCATAGTACCTGTCTTCAACTCTGACAACTGGCTCACTTCCCTCCGTGTTGCCTTTATCTTGTCTTCCAGCCTCTTCCTCCATGGGGGATATTGCTCCTTGGGTTTGTACCCGAGCCTCTCTAGGATCACTGATGCTGCAGTGTATATCAGCTCATTTGTTTCAGTGATGTTTCTCGTGGGGATCATTCTCGGTGCTGCATTCACATCTACTAGGAGATCTTCAGGTACTGCACACAGTCTCTGTAACTGACGTCGGGGTTGCCTGTTCATCTTAGCCATTATCGTCTCTCTCAGGTCAGTTGCTCTCTCATTCAGTTCTTCTTCTATTGGGGCTTGGTACCCAATCTCTGGATGGGGAGTTAGTGTTAACTCCCCTCTGACCTCGCGTCTTGGCTCCCCCTTGCCGTAGCATTTGTGTTGTACCTCGGCAATCTCTAGTTGTGATAGCAGTTGCCGCTTGTGGATGTTGGAACGCTGAGCTACTAGATGCTTCGCAGTTAGTGTTGACTGTGGGTGTCGAAGTATCCATAGTTCCCACATTCGTTTCATGTAACCCCTCTGACTAGGGTTACTGGAGTAGTAGCATTCCAACAGATCCAGGTTCTCATCTCTCGTCCATTGTCTTCCAGTTCCAGTAGCCAATTTAACATCAAGGTGCCCTGGTCCCTCAGCACCTGACGCAGACCTTGTTTCGACGTCTGAGCCAGTATGACTCCTATATCTGTGTCTCTCATCATTATGAGGTAAGTAGGCAGCCTAGCTGTGAAGGGCCTTGCCTAAGGACCCTTACTGAATGGGTCCATTGTATTTGATCTGGGGAACATGATGGCAAGTCAATGACATCAATTCCTTTGTCATCCAAGTACTGCCAACACATTCAACATACTAGCCACATAAGGTCAGTCACTGTTCTGCACCAGCAGGAACACACATCCACTCCACCTGCATAAGGTTTTGCAATAACTGTAGGGGATTGCATCAATGTACCGAACAGTTATTGCAGTGACCAGTCGGTGTGGTGCCAGAGCAGTTTGAAGATAATAAGTGCTCGAATTAAGTTGGAGTGGGGATGGATGGCTTTAATGGATTGTTGTTGTACTGCTGTTTCTCCATGTATATGAACCCAGCGAGGCGCATTGGATTTAGGGAGATGTATTTTAGTGGTTTTGACGAAGTTCTTGCAATTCGACAATCCAGGTTATTGTGTGATAAATAAACTGTAGATGGCTGTTGTTGAAAAAGTGCAAGTTGAGAGTGATTTCTTCTGGGTGGAATGGCTGGCTTTGACCAGTTCATAGGCAGGCAAGGTGCAAATGCTGCTTGTTGTGTCATAATCAGGGAGCGATGGGGTGAGTGAAGAAATAGATAAATGGAATGTAGTAAACAATCTTTTGTTTGGAGCGTTGGTGGATGCAGCAGGCATAGCAAAGGAGATCAAGTTGTTTCATAATTAAAATACGAGATAAAAGGGTTGAATTTGTAGTGGTTTTAGAGTTTTGGGACTGAGCATTTCAGCGACATGCTGGCTGGTAGAATGGAGAGGGGAAGTTGGTATCCACTAGTCCTGGACTTGTTGCCTGTGAATGGGAGATCGCGTTCAGCAGGATGGCCAACAGCACATGAGAAAAGCAAAGCTGGAAAAAGGACTGAGGCTGGAGGACTGTGAGGATGGTGGAGATAGTGGAGGGAACCAAAAAGACTGAGGATGACTTGGGTTGGCTGGTGGTTGACAGGTAACAGGGAGTTAGCAGCTAATGTTAGTGTGTGATTGGTTATGCAACAATGTGTTTGCCCTTGAACCTCTTTGACTATATTAAGGTCTCTATACTTACTTACTTTTATTCTTGACTCCATTTTTCCTAATATGATCATTTTTGGAGCTTGACCGATTTAAGGTTACGATATCTCACCCTCTGCTGATTTGATGAACCTTTTTTAAACCCGTCTGTTAGGAGTAATATAGTTGTAATAAATTGTGATGCATCACAAAAAAGACACAAGAAACTTAAGAATATATTATTATTCATTAGTATTCACCACTGAATACAGCCCCTTAGTTCATCCATTGCCCTGTCATGCTTTAATTTACATGGATTAAATAGCTCACTATGCATTCTTCCCTCCTCTCCCCCAGTTTCCACAGCTGCCCACCTTGGGTGTCATATTTTCAGGTGCACTGATAGATAGCTTCTTCCTTCTTTTGTGTTCTCTCCACTTGGTGCATCATCCATCTTTTGATCCACTTCCACCTCTGGCTTCCTTTGGCAGCGGGTATCCAGCCTCAGCGGGGGTACAGGCAAGCTGCCTTTCTGTGGTCTGTGACACTCATGTGTATAATTTATAGAGGAGGGTGCATAACAGGCGGTTACATGCAGCACTGTTGCTTCCTGACATCCAGGTTTTTGATTCACTTTTATACTCTCACTCCCGTCTTACATTTCTTGAGAAACAGACGGTCCTCTTCTAAATACATTTGCTGCAAGTTATATACTTGCAGATTTATTTTTAGAATATATCAGTGAACTTGACCTGTGAAAAGATGCTGACAGTGAAATGAAAAGAAATTTATACCTGCCATCTACTTGTGATTTGTGACTTTTACATGTATGCAACTAATACGTTTTGTCTAAGATGTTTTGAAATGTTGAAAAGACTTTCTTACTCACTTTGGTTGAGGCCTTTTTTTCTGCACATTGCTCTTTTGTTTTCTCTTTTCTAAATTATCTCTTTTAGTTTCACAAGGTGTGCTGGCTTCTCTAAACGCTTTCTGCAAGTTGATTTAATGTGTTTCCATGGATGTGTGTTCATCAGCTTCTGTCACTAGCTGGCATGTCCTTCATGTCTATGCACTTCTTATCTGAGGTAAATCTTGTTAGTACATTCAAAATTTCTTTAAAAGTTTAAAAGAAAACAACTGCATATTCTTTAACTCTTTCGTAGCTGACTGAAACCACTGATGGAGTGATTAAGTGTCATATATCTGAACAAACAAAAGGCTGTGTTTCTTGCTGAAGCTGCTGTTTGACAGATACCGATGTGAAGCAATCAGGCTTAACATTTGGATGTGAATTTATTCCGACTCTTTTTGCTGTGTGGCACACTCTTTTGAGAACACAGAGACGCTTACATTGGGGGAGGACCTGACATGAGGCGACATATGATCAACAAGATAAAACAGGAAACCCTGGGGACATAAGACAGTAAGCGGAAAAAACACTTGGGAGACATGACAGTGAGGCAGCTTGGCTTTTTGACCCTCAAGTATCAAAACTGTGCCACACACAGGAATGGAGAAACTTGAGGGAACAAACCCAATTTCAGGAACTGAGATGAAGAGCAGTGAAAGTTGGAATACTTCATTTAAACAAGGGTTATGCTTACAGGAGGTCAGGGTAGGCTCGGTCAAAAGCAGTCTAACACTCTGAACAGAGCAAGCAGATCCAAAGGGGAACAAGCAGAAAGTCCAAAAAACGAGTTAAAAAAATCAAAAAATCCATCAAAACCAGAAGTCCAACAACACAAGGAACACAAGAAAAAACACAAAGGATAGAAATAGTCAGCTCTGGGGCATATGAATGATGGTGGTCCACAGAGGAAGTGACAAAAGATACACTCAAGGAGGGAAGGCTGGCAAGGCACATGTGAAAACAATGAACCAATCAAACACACCTCAACAAATCCATTTTACATCTATTTAGATTGCATATAACATTCATATAACACTGTTGCTATGACATATATATATAGCATATATATATAATTTCCCATCTCGCCCTCCGTGGGCGGTTCCTCCTCTGCAAATAAGGTCCTCTACCCAGGGCTGGGAGCTTGAGGGTTCTCTTATGATATCTTCACATATCCCCCTAGTATTGCGCTTTTCTGGACTGAGATATCTGTTGTCTTTTCCTGGGATCTGTTGTACACTGCTCCAGTTTAGGGGTGCTGCTCCGAGTGCCCGATCCTCCCAGAGGCACCACTGATGTCTTTACCTGCCAGGCTTTCTCTAGTTCTTCCTTCAGGTCTTGGTATTTCTCTAGCTTCTCATGTTCCTTCTTCCTGATGTTACCATCGCTTGGGATTGCGATGTCCACCACAACAGCTTTCCTCTGGGTCTTGTCCACCACTACAATGTCCGATTTAGTTTAGCCATTACATCTTATCCAGTCTGTACCTGGAAGTCCCACAGGATCTTTCTTGCTCATTCTCTCTATCACCTTTGGAAGGTGTTTCCCACTTAGGTCTAGGGACTTCCAGCCCAAACTCTGCACACAGATGTTTCTGTACACTATACCCGGCCACCTGGTGTAAGCGTTCATGTATCTTTTCCTGCCAGCATCTTACATCCTGCCGTTATGTGCTGACTGTTCGCTGGGGGTCCTTCTGGATCAGGACTGTCCGACCTTCAGTTAGCCATTCAGGGTGAGTCCTTCACCTGCTGTAGCAGTTCATTTGTGTGCCAGGTGGTCATGGAGCGCAGTGAGTTTCTTTAGCCAGTAGGTGTGTACCATGTCAGGTCCTAGTGCTGTCAGTTCTTCATACTGGGGACCCTTTCTTGGATGTCTGCCACTGTGATGGTTGCTGGTTCTTGCTCTGGGAGGTCACTGTGGTGGGGATTTTCAGATCTACCAGCCACTGTGCATTGGTGTTTATGCATTACCTCCCGTTCCCATATACCCTTTCCAGGCCTTGTTCAGTTTCAGCATTGGCGGCTCTGCTCTTGTATTGTTGCCCTGCCATTGGGGAGTACTTTAGCTGGTTCAGTTGAGAACAGCAGGTTTTGTTGTCTTAGCCGGCCTCTCTTGTATGCCTCTTCAGGTGGGTGGCAATGCCTGGAGCCTCTGTTTGTAGCTTGATTTCAGGGCCTCAGGTATGTTTACCTGGTTGTATTTCTTAGGCACCTTCCTCATAGTACCTGTCTTCAACTCTGACAACTGGCTCACTTCCCTCCGTGTTGCCTTTATCTTGTCTTCCAGCCTCTTCCTCCATGGGGGATATTGCTCCTTGGGTTTGTACCCGAGCCTCTCTAGGATCACTGATGCTGCAGTGTATATCAGCTCATTTGTTTCAGTGATGTTTCTCGTGGGATCATTCTCGGTGCTGCATTCACATCCACTAGGGAGATCTTCAGGTACTGCACTGAAGTCTCTGTAAACTATTTGTCCCGGGGTTGCCTGTTCATCTTAACCGTGCTCGTCTCTCTCAGGTCAGTTGCTCTCTCATTTCAGTTCTTCTTCTAGTGGGGCTTGGTACCCAATCTCTGGATGGGGAGTTAGTGTTAACTCCCCTCTGACCTCGCGTCTTGGCTCCCCCTTGCCGTAGCATTTGTGTTGTACCTCGTCAATTCTAGTTGTGATAGCAGTTGCCCGCTTGTGGATGTTGGGCAGCTGAGCTACTAAGATGTACGCAGTTAGTGTGTTGACTGTGGGTGTCGAAGTATCCATGGTTCCCATTAGATTTCATGTGCCAACCCTCTGACTGAGAGTTACTGGAGTAGTAACATTCCAACAGATCCAGGTTCTCATCTCTCTAGTCCATTGTCTTCCCAGTTCAGTAGCCAATTTTAACATCAAGGTGCCTGGTCCTCAGCACCTGGCGCAGACCTTGGTACCCGGCCGTCACCAAGGCCAAGTATGACTCTATATCTGTGTCTCTCATCATTGTAAGTGGTAAGTGGAAGCAGCCTAGCTGTAGAAGGGCCTATATATAACATATTATATATATATATATATATATATATATATATATATATATATATATATATATATATATATATATCAATCCACCCTTTTCTAGAGCGAAGTAGCTGTGTTTCAGAGGCAGAGCTGGTTGGAAGATTGGAGGCTCAATCCCTGGTTCCACGGGGCGGCATGCCGAAGTGTTCTTGGGCAAGACAGTGAAAACCAAATTACTCTCCATGGCTGCTCCAGGGATGTGAGAATGTGTTAGTTTTTTGGTTTCTTCAGTTTCTTTTTGTGTGAATGGGTGAATGCTAACTCGTAGTGAAAATCACTTTGACCAGCCAGGTGACTAGAAAGGCACTATATAAGTACAGTCCGTTTACCATTCTGGAAATTGGTATGATTTCTCAATAAGCTACATCTTCTGTTGATGATACATTCCCCAGATAGGCTTACTCCACCATAATACATTCTCTTTTTCTTCCTTACCACTCTCTCTTCTGCTGGCTGAGGTACTCACATAGCTCTATGTCCTGTTGGGCCCAGGACAAACTGGTCATGGGTATTTATTGTTTCATCGTGGAAAGTGGCTCTGTAGCTCACTAATCATCAGCCCCCATATCTTTGCTTCATGTAGAAACCTTGCACATTGTGAGAAGTTACCATGTCCTGATATATCTGGCCTTTACCTAATGTGGATTTTAGTTCTGCCTTTAATACACACATCCCAGCTCTGCTACAAAACAAGCTTTCCCAGCTGAGCGTGCCAGACTGTCTGACAGGAGGCAGCATGTACAGACAGACATCAAGCAGGATCTGTCTTTTGTCCTCCTCCTTTGCTGATGTGATTCACTGCCTTCCAATGGCCTGGATAGTGTTAAAACATAGGAAGGAGGACCCTCCATAGCATAGGTCCAGAACATCTCATTACTCATTATTTAAATAAGAACAACCCAAGGTGTCTTTTCAGCAGTGTAGCTAATATTCCTATCCTAGCCTGTATTCCTATGGCAATCTGTTTATTTAATGGCAAAATTCTAAATATTACAGATATTAATCATTACCTCCTTCCACCAGCTGGTTTTGATTTAACCACATACACATGAACCATACAACTGGTTGTAAATCCTGATATACATTTTGATGGTGTTCCCTATTGTCTTAATCAACTCACCTCAACTTACTTAAATTATCTTTTCATCTGAGCCCTCAACCTCTCTTTAGCCCTTATAACCAGCATCTCTTATGTCTGTCTTCTGTCTTTATGAACAGACAACACAGTCCTTTTTCAAAAGCTAAGTCTTGATCCATGCAGTTTATGCCAACTAAAGGCCAATATCTAACCTTCCTTTCTAATATCCTTGAAAAAATAATCACCAATCAGTAGTGTTCCACATAACATTTTAGCTGAAACCAATCAGTTAGCTATTCTTCAAGCATGTCAGAACTAGACGTTGAACCCAAAAGCAAGACTCCGCAGTCAAAGTTTCAAAATAAAGTACAACGTTTATTAAAGACAGAAGAAAACAAAAATTCACTCTTTCAAGGAAAATCACATACGAACTGTGACTGTGAACTGTGAATCAAAAATTCTAGATAAACAAGATAACAAAAAATCACTCTTGCGAGGAAAGAACAAAATTTCAAGATTAATCAAAGTAACAACAGAAATCGTAGTCAAAGATCTAGGCGAGATACAAGGCTTGAGCATAAACGAGGCGCTAGCTGTCGACATACAAGACGTGACGAACTGGCACAAGACAAGGGAAACGCGGGAATATATACACATTAGGATCAGGGAAACAGGTGGAAACAATCAGGGCGGGGAAGACAATCTCACAGGCGGGAAACACACGAGGAAGGGCAAGTTACCTGAAACGAGAGGGAAGTTAATACAGGAAATAAAACAGGAAGCACAAGACCAAACCAACACTGGACAGCACAAACATAACCTGACTAGATCCTGACAAAGCATGCCTTAAGGATATAAAGAACTGAAAGACTTGCAATTTTGTGCTGCTAAACAAACCTGAAGTTATTGTACTTTGCCCCAAACACATAATAAGAAATACTTACTTAAGAAGAAACGCGTTGCCCTGTCCCCCTTCATCACTGTCAAGGCTGCCTTTTTCAGTGTTATTATAGATCATGCTATGTCCTTAAACTCCCACATAAAACAAATCTCAAGGGCTGCTTTTTTCATTAATGTAACATTGCAAAAATTAGGCAAGTCTTGTTTCAGAATGATGCAGAAAAACTAGTCCATGTATTAGTTACTTTTACATTATTGCAGTTCCTTACTATTGTGTACATGTACAATGACAAGATCTAGGAAAAAGATCTCTCTATATAAGCCAGAATTAAGTTTAAAATCATTCTCCTCACTTATAAAATCTTTAACGATCACATTCAATCTTATATTTAAAAGTTCATTATACCTGAGGCTCTTGATCACTGAGCTCCTACAGTGAAGTCATTTGTTGTTCCTTGAGTCTCCAAAATTCAATAGTGTCAAATGTGGCACTAAGATCTAACAACATACATACAGGTTCTTTGTCTGATGGACAATAGTCATTTATAACCTAAACCAGTGCTGTCTCTGTGCTATCATGCTCTTTAAATCCTGACTGAACATAATCAAATAAACTACTGTGATGTAGGAAGTCATACAACTCATAAGAGACTGCTTTCTTGAGGATCCTACAGAAAAAGGGAAGGTCACATAATGGACTACAGTTGGCTGTAGATCCAGACTATGCTTTTAAAGAACAGGTTTAATTACAGCAACTTTAAAGGACTTTTAATAAAAACAGATTGATCATATTTAGTAAATAAGGGCAACATTTGTTTGATTAGTTTAAATTTAGTTGGGATGGGGTTTAAGAGACAGGTTGTTGGTTTGGATGAAGGGATCACTGAAGTGAATTGCTGTAAGTTCAGGAAAAGCAGTCTGTTTATTATAATTGCCATGATCTACAGCATTAGTTGTCTAGCATGCCCTCTCTGCTAAATGCAAGGATAACAGTCATACACTGTAGTTTCCATGTCAATAGACATGCATGAGATGTCACATAGCTGTTGAAATGAAAACACAGGGGTCAAGTACACAGGAGGACTTGTGGTGTTGGTCCGTTGTGGTTCAATCCCCTGGTTCCACTTTGGCCACCATTATCGTCAACATTATATTTACATTCACATTATCTTGTCCGAATCCATGGTACAGCAGGAAAAAAAAACTGGTCAAACAGCTAATCAAGAGTTCAGTGGCCTCATGTAATCAGTTGGTCAGTGAACATGAATGATTACGTGATTGCGCTTTGCCTGACTGTCTGGCCCGCTCAGGGTCTTGGCCCAGATTTTGAATATCTGTGAGCAGGGATTGAACAGGGCCCTACAGGGTTCTGTACTTGACTCACAATGTCCAAGTAACCTGTAAGGTCTCCATGGCATCCAGTATCTGCCTCACCTCCATCCATCTGAACTCTCTACAGCAGGGCTGGAAGAAGACCAAATTAAGGAATCAAGGGTACAACAACCCCTGAGGACATTGGTGTGCAAGGACACTGGTTCAGGGAAAGAAGTGTCTCGGGGGTGTCACTCCCATGGAAAAAGTACACTCAACAGTGTGTGTTGTCTTTGGATGTTTGGCTACTGTGGGTGCTCTGCTGGCTTACTTCAATAGCAGTGAAGATGTAGAGAGGAGTTGTAAATTAAGGCTACCTTCATGATTCTGAGAAAATATTCTACTTTATGTCTATGCATGACTTTTGCTCTTTGGTTACTTTCACTAACTGACCTTTACATATAAACATAGTGTAAAAGTTTGACCAACAGTCTGAGGGAGTGATGATCCCATCACTTCCACAGCTTCATACTGAGATGACAATGCCCTAAGTGATACTTCTGATTGTTCTAGATAGATTGGTTGTGGATATTCGGATGAGTACATCAGATGGTGGACGAGAATCTCATTATGTGGGCTCTTCCTCTCTCCCTCATGTTTCCGCTGTTTTGCTCCCATCCCTTGTGTTTCCTGTTTGTCCATGGTTTCTCTTTATGTGTAATTTTGTGTGTGTGTGTGAGGGCTGGGTAGGCCTGCTGGTTTCTTCTCCTCTCTGTCCACCTGTGCGCTGATATTGGGATATTGTTCTTCCTGCATTTTCACACCATTTCAAAAAAAAATGTTTCAACTCAGCTTGCACCTTATTCATGTGTTTTTGATTCTGATTCTGAAAACAGTGGACCTCATTTTCAGTGCATGCTAGGCATTACCACATTTGAAGGTTGTATGGATCCTTTAACGGCAGTGTTCAACATTATCTGGACCACTGAGACATTTTAATACTGTAAACAATTTTTCTTGCTGCCTGAAAGAAACAGAAAGTTGTGGAGATGTATTTTTACTACTGATATGAGGAATTCCAGGGTGTACAAGTGTATCTGACACAATGTCATATGAAAATGTGAACCAGTTAAATAAGATGTACCATAGACACACAGAGATACAACGTGCAAATGCAATACCAGGCAGAGAAAGGTGTACAAGAGTAACAGTGTATAATATTGTAGCGTCCCTAGGCACAGGCATGTAGGGACAGCCTTGAGGTTTGCTCAGTGATGGAGTGATGGGCTAATATACATTCTTGCAATGTTAATGAAGTCAGTGTGCTTTACATTATGGTTTACTATGTTCCAGTAATTTCATATCCACATAATACCAACAAAGGAGACCATACGTGTGCTTAGGTGCACTATCAGTAAAACTCCCTCTCAAGGGAATGACTTGAGCTTAAGCTTGTTGCTGTTACTAAAGAACCTGTTCAAAATACTTAATCAATAGAAAAACATACACAATCCATGTAGAGCTATAAAAACTCTACTGCGTGTAACTATGGTTATATGCAGAGAGTCATGAGAAAATAAGGTAGCTGTCTCACTTAAGTCCTGTTGAGACTATAAATGCCAAACTAAGTGCAGCATTTAGATCACCGTCAGTCAGTCATTCTCTTTCTTTTCAACCTCTCCCCATGTCTGCCTGCTATTCCTACACCTCTGTCCTGCTTTTATTTTCTCTCCACATTCTCTCCTTTAAACCTGGCTTTTCTGTTTGCCACACTGTAGTCATAGTCATTCACAAACATTCGCATAGAGCCAATCCAGGGGATCACAAAATGTTAAACCACAGATAGATAAAGACTTACGTTGTTCAGTGGTTTAGCAGCTCCTTTGCTATACAACAATTCAAGGCCAGTTTTAGTTGTGTGAAATGTCAATGATCAGCTTCTCTTTTGGAGGTGATTTACTGAGTGTTGACTGTCCAGGTATTAAGAGGCCAGTTATTTTCTTGGCCCTGGTTTAAACGATCTGTTTTCTGTACTGACAAGTGTATTTTGTAGCTTTACAGCCTTTTCACACTTGGACAAATTCATATACTTTAAATATGATGCTTTTATCCAGAGAGCACATTATGCAACTACATGCTCAGTATCTGACATCAGTAATTTTAGTACGTTAATATCAGTGAAAAACATGAATTTAGCTTGCAAAGATTTTGATGTACATGATTCTGTGATTCCAAAAGCAACAAAAGCTGAAGTACTAAGTTGAACGCTAAATTAGGCAGTGAGATAATACATTCCACATCTTCACAGAGGCTGTGCAAAAAGTTTACAAAAGCAGGCACATTCAAATTAAATAAGTAAATAGTACTGTATATTTTAAAAGTGGAAAAAATGATTCTGCACACTTGATAAGGCACCCATTAATTACTTATTTGATCAATTACAGTGGGGATCAAAAGTTTGGGCACCCCAGGTAAAAATTAGTATTAATGTGCATAAAGAAGCCAAGGAAAGATAGAAAAATCTCCAAAAGGCATCAAATTACAGATTAGACATTCTTATAATATGTCAAAAAAAGTTAGATTTTATTTCCATCATTTACACTTTCAAAATAACAGAAAACAAAAAAATGGCATCTGTAAAAGTTTGGGCACCCTGCAGAGTTAATACCTTGTATACCTTGTACTGCCCCCTTTGGCAAGTATCACAGCTTGTAAACACTTTTTGTAGCCAGCCAAGAGTCTTTCAATTCTTGTTTGAGGTATCTTCGCCCATTCTTCCTTACAAAAGTCTTCCAGTTCTTTGAGATTTCTGGGCTGTCTGTCACACACTGCTCTTTTAAGGTCTATCCATAGATTTTCAATTATGTTGATACAATACAACCCCAAAGCATGATTGATCCACCCCCATGCTTAACAGTTGGACAGAGGTTCTTTTCATTAAATTCTGTGCCCTTTCTTCTCCAAACGTACCTTTGCTCATTCCGGCCAAAAAGTTCTATTTTAACCTCATCGGTCCACAGAACTTGTTTCCAAAATGCATCAGGCTTGTCTATATGTTCATTTGCAAACTTCAAACGCTGATTTTTGTGGTGAGGACGCAGAAGAGGTTTTCTTCTGATGACTCTTCCATGAAGACCGTATTTGTACAAGTATCTCTTTATAGTCGAATAGTGTACCACAACTCCAGTGGGCTTTGACTTGCTTTTCTCACAATCCTGCGAGCTTTTCTGTCTGATATTTTTCTTGGTCTTCCAGATCTTGCTTTAACTTCCACTGTTCCTGATGACCGCCATTTCTTAATTACATTCCAAACAGAGGATATTGGCATCTGAAAACGCTTTGCTATCTTCTTATAGCCTTCTCCTGCTTTGTAAGCATCAACTATTTTCAGTTTCAGTTTTCTAGACAACTGCTTAGAAGAACCCATGGTGCTGATTGTTGGGGCAAGGTCAGATGAGTCTGGGCATTTAAAACCTTTGAGATTGACATCACCTGGTCTTTCCAGACGATGATTGAGAACAATCCATGACACTGTCAGGTCTCAGCTTTCCAAAGGGGCCAGTACAAGGTATTAACTCTGCAGGGTGCCCAAACTTTTGCAGATGCCATTTTTTTGTTTTCTGTTATTTTGAAAGTGTAAATGATGGAAATAAAATCTAACTTTTTTGACATATTATAAGAATGTCTAATCTGTAATTTGATGCCTTTTGGAGATTTGTCCATCTTTCCTTGGCTTCTTTATGCACATTAATACAATTTTTTACCTGGGGTGCCCAAACTTTCGATCCCCACTGTAATTCATTAATGAATTATTGAAATAAAAGATTTGGAGTAGAGCAATAAATAGCATAGTAACATTATCTAGTGTGAAGTGTCTGTAAAATCTAAATCCCAATTTTACAACTGGAATGTTGCGATCCAATTCATCTAAGTCGCACACACAGCTTGATTGATTGTGTTACAAATTAGTGAGGTAATTAGCAACTGTCATTCAGAGGAAAGCTGACTCTTAATTCTTAAACCAACTGTAATGCATCTGGCTATATGTGTGGTTACTAATAGCACAATAACATTATCACAAAAATAAATCTGGTCATACCAGACTAACCTTGCATAATTTGGTGCTATTTACTGCTAATAACACTAACTCTACTCTTTGCAAAAGTTATATTTTTGCAATTTAAGTGAGCAGCAGGAAGGCCATCTAACTGTACAGTTACATATTAATAGGCTCATAATTTATTGTTGGCCCTCATGGCTTATCCCTTAAGCCATGTGTCTGGACCTCAATGTGAGCATCAGGAGAGCAGAAATCAGGAAAATGTCTCGATCCCCAGGTTTCTTCTAATTTCTCTGCTACTGCTGCTCTACTGATGTTAAAATTGCTGAATTCCTGATGCTGAGATTGGTCGACTCTCATATGCCCAGTAGTTGACTGGCTGGTTGCTTAGTAATCTACAGGAGGGGATCACAGGCTTTGCTTTGTGTTGGAGGCTTGTGTAAGCTCAGAGAGCAGAGACCTTTCTGAGTACAACCTCTGATTATCAGCACCATCACCTTTTCTGATTGGAACAGAGAAAGAGGGTGAAAGTGAGCGAGAAAAGAAATAATTTGTGTCTTTCTTTGGGTTTGATCCTGATGAAAAGATGTTTTAAAATGATTAACAGCCTCTGCTGTGAATGACTCTACTTTACATGTTTAAAAAAATGCATCATGTGGGTAAAGAGAATGTGTCAGACATTGTGCCTGGCACTGTGATAATGGCTCAAAGAGACTCAAAGAAACACTGAGAATCAGCTGAAGAATGTAGAATTTTTCCCTGCCTTCATTTGGTGCCACAATAATCAGTAAAAATTCTTCCCAGCGATTAAAATTCACATGAATGCTCACTTAAGTGAGAACAACAAATACTCAAGTTGTGTGTCAAAATTATTGTTGACTTTCCTGACTTTGATGACATAATTGTATAAATGTACATTTATTTTTCTATTAGACTAAAAATCTTTCTTTGAAGCACATATCAGTATTGTAGCTCATCATAAAATCTGAAAATGGCGTTTTCCTTGGCTTTATCCATTATTTTCCTTGGCTTTATCCTTTGTTTGTTGTTGCAGCAGACCAGTTTTCCCTTGGGGATCAACAACGTTGCAACTAATCTTATCAACCCAAGGACTGTGGCCATCATTTTCACTTTACTGACAAAACAGAGGCAGAAGATTTTCTTTATGTTTTTATGAAGTGTTGGGTGAATTCGTCCTTTTGTTGAGTTTACCGAGCCTTTCAGATGCCTTTTTAGTCATTTTTTGACAGACTTTATTTGCTAGTGGTCAAGAAGCTGTTATTGTGTATCCCTGTCAAACAAACTGTGCACTGCCATCGTGGCCTTGACCTCCTGACTTGGCATCCAGGGAAAGAGCAGTGTATGAACTCAGAAATGAGATCATTCAAAAAACATGTTGATTACATACTGTAATCTTACCTTAGTACCAATTACCAATTATAATTCAGTACATAAGGCATCAATTGACTTTTTGCTAAAATCCTCCCCCAAACAGCAATTTTCCATAAGCAACCATAAAGGTCAAGCTCTCTGTATGTGGAAGTGGTGTGGTCAAGTGAGGGAGATACTTATCATTTGAAGAAGTTTAGAGGGTGGTGTCTGTTTTATTTCCTTACTAAATTCAAAACTCAAACTTAATACAGTAAGCAATGCTATTACATCCATGCCCCCCTACAGGTTTATCAACTGGTGAGGATAATGACATTTAATGGGACTAGCTTTGGCTTCAGACCTTTATGCACCACATGATGCTAAAGTAGTGTGATATATTGTATAACTGGTGGCATTTTAAATGGAATGGTTGGTGATGAAACCACTCATCTGGCCATGTAGTATTTTTGCTCAAGCTGTCACTGGAGTCAGTAGCCAGCCCTCATGAAAGCTGATAGTTACACCATCACAATGAATGTCACACAGGACACCAGATTTAAAAATTCTGTACAAGTATACAAGTATAGACAGATTTCTCTGGTGGTAATTGGCTGGAATGACTTACTAAGAATTACTTGTGAAAAGTGTTAAATGTTCACTGAACCACAAAACTCCAGGTAGTTGCAGTGACATGTATTTTATAACCCATTTACTGACTAAAAGTATGTTAGCTAATGGTCACTCAGTGGTAAATTTGTTAATGTGTAAGACTGCATGGCTGCTGCGCTAGATTGTCAAATGTGTAGCAACAGTAATCAAACAAGAAAGTAACTTAGTTCCCTAAGTTACCAAGTAATCCCTAAGTAATTTACATACATACAATACATAAGAACTGGCTGAAATGACTAGAAATTCTAATTATAGCAAAATTCACAATGTGCACCATATTTAATAGAAGAGTCATACATATACATGTCTTTTTCTTTTCTCTTAGTTGTAAAACTTATATAGAACATATTTATAATTGTATTTTATACTAAGAGATTTAGATTTGATAAAGACACAGATAGTTAATAGTGTCCAATGTATAATAAATGGGCAAGCTACTTACAAATCCTATGCACTTATGTTTGTCTCTTGCAGATTTCAGATCTGCAAAAGCAGTAGAGTGAAAATACTCTGAGATGAAGAGCTCCTGCTGGCTGTGACTCCAAAGACCTTCACAGTGGGGGTAAGTGACAGATGGGTGACACAGTGAGAAATACTCACTGATGGAGAATGTGAAATAGAACTGACACACTGTGGACCTACTGTGAACAAATCCTGATTTTGCAAAATTGTGCAAAGTATGCTTGGGTTGCAGTTTGCCTGTTGGCAGTCATTTGACAATGATCTTATCAAAATATAGGTTAGGATAGGTTGTATTACAAATAACTGGCAGGCCAATCCCTTATTCAGCCTGGCAACCATCCTGAACAGAAGGGCAGATGCTTTACTCTGGCAATGCATGTTTTACATTTTGATAGTGCAAATGTTTTGACCACTAAATATATTGCAATAATAAATGAGGTAGCTATCTGCTGAAATGTTGTAGCCAAAACCAATACAACCATGGATTTCAAAGTGAATATAAGACATTGTGTATTAAAATATGAACTGTTGAGCAGATGTTGTGTTAAAAATTAAATGGATTTTCTCACAAAACTGATGCAGGAGATTGTTTTTCCGGGAAAGAGGAATCCAGCCTGCTACACATGACATGCAATATTCATACCCATGTACCATATATAATTCATATAAATTATGCATGAGTGATGCTGCCACCTGTAATGTTAAGAGAGCCATCTAAGAAAATACCAAGTGTTAATTATTCCCCCTCACTTTGCATGTGTTCAACACAGAGCTTTCAGCATCAAGCAGAGCTTTCAGCATCAAACTGACAATATATATACTGACAACACACATTTAATACTCATATGAAAAAAAATAAAATTTCAAAAACAAGAAATAAAGATATATGCATATCAGCCAATGAGGTATTCACAAACAGATAAGTTTGGCATGTGATTGTGAGGTTTTAGATCTAAAAAGTCTATAAATAGTTGAAAAATAACTAAACAAAGAAAGTTTAAAAAAGAAGCTAATTAATATTAATGATAAACATCAGTTGGATGTTGTTGGTGATAACATGATGATAAAGAAGAAAATAAAAAGCAGTCTTATTAGTTTAGTTATAGTTTTTCTCTCTCCCTTCTGTCTCCCTCCATCCCTCTCTCTCTCTCTAGGGAGGCATGTATCTCAGTCACACTGTTGATTGCAGTCTGGAGAGGCGAGATTTGGGGCCGTGACAAGAAGATGGGCGGATAGCGACGGATGAGTTCCTTAGAGTGAGGCTAACAACTAAAAACACACACTTGGCGCACAAACATAGAATTCATCTATTTCTTATCACAATCTACACTGTCACCTCTCAGTATTTTATTTATATTTTTGTCTGTGTCTGTGCTTTTCTGTGGTGATGAAACAATGCTTTCGATGGCCTATCTCATTCCAGGGAAGTGAAACTGCTCACAGAAATAGTCATCACCGCCAAGCCAGATGAGGTCGCAAAAAGAGGTAGAGTGGTATTTATCAGAGGAAATGAAACCACATACGTTATTTTAAACAGTAAGTTCTTTGATACATTACAGCAAAGCCAGAAAGTTTTTATTAGGAACGATAATGTGGTTAAAGGATACATTTCTGACCTTTAATCAGTGATCACCAGAGGACAAAGATTATATACAGTATAATGTTATGACAGTATAGCATGGTAGCAGTTAAGTGCAGCTCCTGAATCCAGAGTGGCAACAGGCAGGGGAGGTGTTTCTAATTTCTAAAAATGAAAAAACGTTCTACATTTCACAACAGTTATGGAACAGAGCAACATTATGTTTTGTCAATTATGGCAAAAAAAATTTAAGCTTTCAGTTGTTAGAAAGTGTATTTGCTTTAGAGATGTAATGCCTGTAACTTAACTCTTAAGACAACTGGAAATTTCTTCATGTCTTCAAATCTTACTGTAGTCTGAAATAAGTAACAGGTCATATTTTAGATAACTTCCTAACACGAGGCACTTCTAAATAAGTTTGGAGCTGTCATAGAAATGTGTTAGACATCCTAACTTTGGCAGGCTATGGATGAGACACCAATGCTTTTTGATACAGAATAATAAATAAATCTTTATTGAATTATCTAACCTCAAATGTGACAAAAAGATAACATATTCACATACTTAATCTACAGCTACGAAACTGTTACTTGGTATCCCTGCTGTATTAATAGGCGGTCAAGTTTAATTATCCTGAGCAAGTAGTATCTAAAGCAGTAGCATCTAAACGGTCACAAACACTGAGAAAATAAAGAAACAAACAAATATAAAATGAATAGCTAAACAAATCTGTAATAAACCTGTACCATCTCTGGGTAATGGAGGTAGATGGGTGTGATTTTAATTTAAGCCGGGTATTTCTAAATCTAAATAAATAGAAATATATTTATATATAATTAAAAAAAAGAAACCATCACCTGCTTAACAGTAGTTGAATGTTGGTATAACAGACAATTCTATGGAAATACTGAAAAACACATAAGTGCTTCCAAAATGTACAGTGTTGGCTTTAGATGCTGGTTACTTATTTTAAATACAGGCTGCTACTAGTGAGCACTTTAATTTAGAACTATGAACAGACTGTTTCACTTTCAGTTTAATTTTAATACTTTAGTGCTGTTAAAAATTCCTGTCTTAATGGAATTTTAATGGTTAATTCGTTGCTTATTTATTTTGTGTGATTTTTTATTTACTTCTTTAAGACAGATTGTTTTTCA
Source organism: Datnioides undecimradiatus (assembly GCA_008933995.1). Taxonomy (NCBI): domain Eukaryota; kingdom Metazoa; phylum Chordata; class Actinopteri; order Lobotiformes; family Datnioididae; genus Datnioides; species Datnioides undecimradiatus. The sequence goes on along the minus strand of WARS01000054.1, from coordinate 2,248,384 downwards.
TTTGGCGGTTTCCAGTACCTATATTGAGAGGCATTAGTGCTGGATAGTTTGTAGTCTTTATGATGTTGTTGTGACAGTCTTGTTCATCTGCTTTTTATTAACTTTACATTTTCACAAACTTACCCATGCTTGCAATGAAGCAGAAAAGCACGTACTGCATTGCACATTCACTTGCAGCTGCAGGAAATATTCAGTTTACATCAGCTGTAACTTACACAGCTCTGATATAGCTGATATCAGTAAACAGTAAAATATCAGCATACCATATGTGAAAGTACACACATAAATGCAGCTGTGAAACTCAACTGGCAACACTGAGGTTCATAAACGCTGCACAAGTACTGAGAGCACACAGTCTGTTAGAAACAGAGCTTTCTCTCTCCAAACCCACACAAATGCACAAAACATAGCCAAGGACAAGACGAGCTACCAGGCAGGACCATAGCACAGCTATATCTTGCTGTCAGGCAGTGGAGGGAACATATGTTATCATGACGCTGGTAAGGTGGACTGACCCCTGTGAGAAAACTGGATGTACTGTTTCTGGAGCTCGACCCCAAGGGACTTAAGTCACAATTGCTTGCAGACTGCATTAACTTTGAACATCTGGTTTTAATAAAAAGAACCAGCATTTTGACACTAGCCAAATTGTTTTGCTTTGTCCTAAAGTCAAATATAGTATCCATGCATCAATCAAACAGCTCGACAGCTGAAAAAGCTAATTGTCATTTGGTATCTTCTTACGACATCTGCTGTGCTTCCCATTGTTTTCACCTTCCAGATACTTCCTGTAAGTCTTCACCTGAACATGTGCAGTCAATTATAATTATATCAACCTAATAAGACAGTTACCCGAATCAAACTAACTCCCTGTTCTGCCTGTATCTTACATTCACTGTGGTAGATATCCATTCTACTTAACATGTCCAGTGTCATCCTCTTCAAACAGTTGCCTCTGTAGGTTGCAGTCTTTTTGTACCTGCCTGTCTGCTTTGCTCTACATCTACATAAGCTGTCTGCTCCACTCTGCCACCTCTTGCTCACATGGCAATACTCTGTTTTGGTTGTAAATGAACATTATTTAATGATTCAATGATTCTTGGGGTCTGTCATGCAAAGCAGGATATGAGGTTAGCAAACTTCAGGTCTAGCCAGAGATTTTCAGGACTACAGCGGCGGTTATGCTGCACACCTAACCTGCCATGGAACCAGTTACATTGAAGATAAATCATCTTTGATTCATTGTGGGTCATGAAAGGTTTTCTTAGGAAGGGTTTTTAGAGACTGGCTAACCTTTTTGGCTTTGCCTGATTTTTAAATGCGAAATCTATATTTTGGTTGAGGAACTGACTGATCTTTTCAGCTTCTTGAGCTGAAATTTACCAGAGCAACATGTTGGTGAAATGGCTACTGAGCACTGGGAAAGGTTTGTCTGCAACTTTATCAGTGAGTGGGGATTAAGGTGATTAAGCCAGAAGTAGGTTAACTCTTAATGTGTTGGTGTGCTAAATCACTGTAATTGCAAAATATATGTGAAATTCATTAGCCCCACAGTAGCACTTAACAGAGCATCTACTGCAACCATGGCAAAGGCACTAAAGAGCCATTCTCATCCTCATTTTCCTATGCTTATTAGCCCGCACTGTTAAATGTAAATTGTAAATCCCACCACTTCCCTTGGAATTGTTATAAAAAATGCTATAACCAGCCACCATGGATTTAACAATTAATATGAAATAACTTTACATCTGTCACACCACCAAACAGCTGTGTGTTTGGAGATGCAAATCATCTGTGATTAATTTTAGTAAGAGTATGAGTAACAACATCATGCAACCACTTGGAAATGCCATTGTCTGTTGCCATTTTGAAATTCCAGTCCTGGTTGTTGTAGCTAAAATCATGGTTCAGAGCAAGTTTGGTTGATACTCTAGGTTCAAGAATTCTAGAGGCAGTAAACATGTCTGACAAACAGCCTAATGATAAGTAACATATCTCTTTACATTGCAGTGAAACAAACTGACATAATTGTAGGAGACAGTCAGTCTGATATCAATAATCAATAGACACTTGATTACATGCTGCAATTTACCACATATTCACAGAATCAGTGCTGAATCTCCTTCCATTCAACTGGCCCAAAGTGACCGACTGGCAAAGGTCATACTACAATTTAAAGAAACATCTGAAACACCAGTGTTTCATAAATACATAGAAATTTGATTACAATTTAAAATTTAGAGCAGTAGTTGTAGTTACAGTTGCATTCAAAACAGTATACAACTAGAACAGCACACAAACAGTCATGACTGAGAAGTGGTTTCAAAACTGTTTTAATGAATTTTCTTCTACTAAATACTGAAAGGAAGAGGCTGTACTGCACAAGCACACTATGAAACCATAGAGCAGAGCTCATTGCACATTTCTTGGAACAACAAAACATTGTTTTGCTGCAACAATACAAATAGAGCACTTTAAACGTCAATTGGAAATAAGTGATTACAGTACATTTATAACACAATAAAACAGCAGCTCTCCAGGGCTAAATAAGGGCAGTATTAGACACACACACTAACACTTCCAATCTGAGTCATTTCAAGGTGCATTTTCAAGTGCACAGTACAGACAGCACAGACTGTTAACATTTTGGAAATATTTACATGTTCTCACTTCACAATTGTTCCACTGGAATCTGTTGGAGACTTAAGAAACTAAAAAAGTTTTTTACCTTGCTGTACTTGAATTGCATTTCCTTTGTGATAGCTAAATCCCTGTAAGTAATGCATGCATATACCCACAAATACACATACATCCACTTATTTATCAAAATATTACATTAAATATTTTAAAATCGGGTCAAACCGACAAAATACACAATAGAATTACAAAGAAAATGTGTCGAACAGAGAACATAATTAAATTATCACCAAACTGACTTGTTTCATATGTAAAACAACTGAAAACATATATACCTACATAAGTATTACTGGTAGACATGGAGTGGTGCTGTTTAAATTGTGCCCATACTGCCATTCGGTCCAACATTTCGTTCTTTTGCCTTCACCTGATGCTGTTCAGCTTGCCTTCCTCCCTCTTTCCATCACATTCTATGCCACATAAATCCAAAATGTAATGGTTGGGCATAAAGGGAATGTAGTATGGGAACAATTGTAGCTGAGACAACCAAAAAGTGTTTGTAGATCAAGTGCATTGACTTTAATAATCACTTCAATATGGTGATACAGTTTTGGAGTTAAAACACAGTCACTGTGCTGAATATAGTAAAGTACTTAGTAGCTTAGGATCTTTGGAGAACCATGGTGACCATATGTCATTATTGTGTTTACAGCTTGTTATGCTTACCCCAAATGGTTAAAAACACTTTGATGCATCTTTAAGATTTAATAAAGCTGCAGATGCTTTATGCTGTTTATTTTCATTAAACATCAGCACTACTACCCACATATAGCACATTTTCAAAAAGCTACAATACGCAGCAGCTGACAATCAGAAAACATTCTAAAAAGCTACTGAATGTGTTATATAAAGAGTTACTTACACTCATTTTTTCACATGGTAATGCCGGGACATAACTACCAATCAATACTGTGTATACAATTTACGAGTGTGAGCTTAAATACTGTGGTATTAGCATAGAGCAAAGAATCTGCTGAAACGCATGATGGCTGGAGTTCTCATCAGTTAAAGGGTCAGCTGACTTATGGGACAAGTTTATGGAAGCAATTGCCATAAAGATTTGAATCAGTAACTCAATACCTCAGTGTGACACATAACCACTTTTGAAAACCCCTAGCAACAAATTATGTGGGATTTGTCCTAATCATGTGAATTTTGCATAAGGTCATTTATTTGTTAACAGGAAATACAGTTTTTGAAATTGCACAACTTAATTTGAAAATCAAAATAGATAGTCTTTAAATAACTTTCAAAACTTTATGGCCATTGTTTTCTTCCATAGCTTACAAGTTCCCCAACACATGGTGTATACCTGACAAAAGCAAACAGAATCCACTTATTAAAAGTCATAGAGTTAATAATAAATATGCACGGACACGCACTTCAAATAAAAGCTGTAAAAGCTAACATTTTAGAAAACAGCCATGTTACCCAAGAAGACTGAGATCAATATCAACTCTGTCCAGTACATAAGCATAACTAGGACATTTTTAGCCTTGCTTTATACAAAAACTAGAAGTGCAGAGAGATTATCCTATAACAGCTGCTCTAATAGTTCCAAAACTGTCCTTTATTACTGTTCATGTATAGAGTTGTATGTATAAATGTCAAAAGAAAGCTGGTTTCAGCTTCCTGGAAGCTGGCTTTTTTTAGCGCTGTCTGTCCCTTTGCAGCTTGTAATGCAATCTAAAAAAAACATCACTAAGCTAAGCTGTTGTTTTAACTGGTGGCTACAATGCATGCAGGGCTGAAACAACTCATTGTTAATGTATAATTAATAACAGCCAAAACCATCATAAATCAATGTATTGGTTCCAATATTTTCAAAACTTGTTTGTATTTTCAGACATTTAACTTTAAAACCTATTTTGCAACACAAAATCCTCTCCGTGATCTGGAAATGAACAAGTATTTACTGTACATATATATTTGACTTTAGGCTTTCAGCCTTAAAAATGACTAATCGTAAGCACTCTGGCAGCTAGCTAAGGTCAATAGCAAAGGAAAGCACATTAATGTAAAGTCAGTCCTACTGAGTCTATATGCTATATTTCTTAACCCTTTAAAGGGCACTCATTGAAATACTTGTAAATTCAAAATTTCAACCCCAGAGTGTTGTTGGAGCACATAACATGACCATTTTACTTTTGTAACATTTTGAAAAAAAATGTATTTTCAACATGTGCGCAAGTGCTCAAATATGGTCACTTGCGCGATAAGGGGTTAACACTCCTCATGTTGTCATGGTCAGTGAGGGTAACAGAATGGAAAAACCAAAAGGTGTAAGTTGTAGTGGCAGCCTTGTAGTAAACCTCATTGCAGCTGTTTACAACAGATCCTGTATTACTGCTATATACTTTATACCATACTATTTCTGGTGACGGACACAAGGCAACGGAAAAAACATGGAGAGGCAACTACATCTAAACCTGCATCCATGTGCTAATTAAGGTGTAAAAGACCATAATAAGTAGGCTGCCGGTGGTGGTGATGACAAGTGGTGGCTTTGTTATATAATTCAATGTGTTGGTTGCTGTAGATAATAGTGTAGGATATTAATGTATTGATGAGGGGGTTGCGATGATGATTTCAAATTTTAAGTATTATTTATTGTTGAAACATAGGCCGATGTGAGAGAGATGTGAGATGTGAAAATTTGTTTTACCATCTGTACACCATTTTTGAATTGTGGCTATGACGAAATGGAGAGAGAACAATCAGATTTCAGACGAAGGCTGATTGTTGGGAGCCCTTGCTGGAGAATGGTGATGCTGCCAGTGGAAGGAAGGAGATTTCCTTGGTCATGAAAGAGTTGGAAAGATGCAGCAACACTGATAAACTACTCTTGAATTGACAGGGACGGAGGCTGAGAGATTTGAGGCTTTGCTGATACCTCAGATTAAAAATATAGAATGACATATGTATAACCTTTCTTTTCTTTGTAATTAATACATAGGATAATATAATAGCAGTCAAATTTGAAAAGATTGTGTGGCCAAGTAAATACTATTTCCATAATCCAGTGTTATTTATTCCATTTCCTCATCATCTTTACTCTCTTTACATGTGACCTGACCTGTTACTTCACCGGATAGTAGACATCCTGTTGGACCTTCACCTTCGCCATTATCAAGGGGATGGTTTACTTTTTTGCCATTGACTGGTGTTGTCTCTTGATGACCACTTCCGTTCTGCTTTGAAGTCATGTCAGTACCAGGCCTCAGGATGGCTGTACTTGCTTTTTCATCGGTTGCATTTCTATGCATTGCATTGCTGGTTTGAGAGGGTCGGGATTCTCGGACAGTGCTGAAGCCAGTCTGGATCATTGACAGTGTCCTCTGATTTCCCTCTATCCGCTGGCAACGGTAAAGCCTGCGAAATGCCAAGCGAAACTTTTGAGACATGGCGTTGTATATCACAGGGTTTATCGCACTGTTGGCATACACGCATGTTCGACAAAACTGTAGGAACCAGGCGTTCAGATATGGTGTCGATACAAAAGAGTTGATCAAAACTAAAGTCCGGTAGGGCATCCATAGTACAGCAAAGAGGATCACCACTACTGCCAACATCTTTGTCACCTGTAGGGATGAAACAAGGATATAGATTAAGGATTCAATTAAATCTCCATTCAAGAAACAATGATTAGAATTTTTGTGTCAATAAAGCCTCTAAGTCAGTAAATACATTTTGTATTTTTATTTGTAAATACAAAGCTCATCTATGTAGTTTAGACACAAAGGTGTTTTATTTTCCTGGTTACAAGGAAGCAGCAGCTAAAACTGTTGTGAGCTAGTGTGAATTTCATCACTGGCTCACCAGTGGAACCAGAGTCACAGGCCATGTGACCACTTGCAGATGTGCGATAGTACGGCCCAACACTGTCACCACGATATGATATTATTCTGGTTTTAGCCATGGCTACTTAAATGAAATTCAAGCTGAAGGGTAAAGCTTTGAAAACAGCGGAGGAAGTCAAGAGGACATCCAGTGCACATTGCAGACAGTGCTTTACAAGGCTGCATGACAAACTTCCAGTCAGTTCTCCAAGCATGGCAGGATGCATGCTGAACAAGGTGACAACTTTGAAGGGGATGGGCAAATTTAAAAGTTTTTGTTTTTTTATAGAACCCTGAGAATTACAGGTGTCACAGACAGTCAGGGACACCAGTAATTCTGTTAGTTCAGTGTGAGAGTATTTCTTGAATGTAAGTTTTGATTTTGCTAGTGTATTAGCTCTTGAATTAACACGCCTATGTTAATTATAGCACTAGTTTTACCTGGTTAGCCCTCCTTCCCTGGTGTGTATTGATTGGTTGTCTCACTCCCTTTTTTCCCTGCCAGATCATCATTGTACATAGGTTCCAGACATTTTTCCTTGTGTTTCCCTAAATTCCTTGTGCTTTCCTTGCATTTTTGGATTTATGGTTTTCATGTAATTGGTTTAGTCTATTGACTTTGTATTCTGCCTGCTCCCTCTCTGATTTGTTTGCTATTCTGGGGTGATTCTTGGACCCTGCCTGTCTCAATCCATCTGTAAGCCTTTTACCCTCCATTTCATATTTAGTCACTGAACTGAATATTTGAAGTGAAATGAAATTGGACCTTTTCTAGGTAGGAAGGTACCGATTTTTGTACTTATATTAAAAAAGTACTCTGCTATCTTAAAAAATTAACTTAAAGTTTTAGTGAAATAATATTTAACATGTTGATTTCTTTTTACGTTATACCTCAAGCAATTCTAGAGATGAGCACTGAGAAAATAAATAACAAACGAAAATAAAATAAATAGCTGAAATAAATAGCATAGCAAACATCAGTAATAAAATCTGGAAGTTGGAATAAGTTGGAATAATTCTGTTTTCAGACAAATTCCTCTTTTTATTCCTATGCATACACATCAGTAATCACTTTTGACCAGGTGCAATAATGAGTTTTGAGAAGATATACACTATCTATCAAGAATAAATCACATTGTCACAATCATTTCATGAGAAGAGTAAAAAAACATTTTATTCCAACTTTATGGGCAACAGTGTATATATTAATCTGAAAACTAACTTAAAACTATAGTTGTGAAATAATTGCACTGGAGTAAAGAGTACACTATTTTCTTCTGAAATATAGTTGAATGTAGGTTTAGCCAAAACTGCCATGGAAATACTCAAGGTGCCAACATTACTACACTCACTCATTCTGAAAAAGGTATTTCCCCATATACAAATATTATAATCCAAAGATCTCAAATCTAGATATCTAGAATTTCATTCTCTCATTATCTCATCAGCATCATTTTAGAGTAATTACATTTACCTCCACACATTCATAGGCTTCTTGGTCAACACAGGAATCTTTATTGGCCCCATTACACAAAGATCCCAGAGGACTCCATGTGACTGTGATTGCAGTTTTGATTTTTTTTGTTTGCATGTGATACCATTAACTCAAAAGCCAACTATCTTGTCTATCTTGAACATAAAAACACACAACACTATTTTGAAAAAAAACCCCAATTCATTATTTATTAAATGATCATATGGAACAATGCTTCAGAGCTAGTTCAGTCAGTCTGAACTAGTCTGAGCTGCACTGCCACAATCAACTACCATACGCTTCCAATTTGGCAATGTATTTAAATCTGCAAGAGTTTCTATCTCTCCCTCTGCTCTGTCATTGCTCTGCTCAGCCCATGTGCTCGGCTGAAGACCCCTACAGCAGCAATTCCTAAATTCCCTCAGGAACCAGATTGTAGCAGGTATTCTGTTCTTTTATTTTAGAAAAAAGTTACATATTTTGTGTGTGTGCACGCATATGTTCAACTAAGATTCACTTTTCGAACCAAAGATGTTGAGGAAAATAGTGACCAGCAGAGTCAGAACCATAGGTGAAAGAAGAGGCAATGGATAGGTAGGACAGGTAGTTTCATTATCAACACCTGATTAACACTTGATTATCTTTAAATAGATAGTGAAATGAGCTCTCATCCTGCATTCATGTCATTATTAGGTTTGATTTGTTCTTTTAGTGTAAATTCATTCATTGTTGCAACCAAACCCTCTACCCTCACCTGGCTATTCGATAGTATTGTTGCTACATTTAAGAATGTGATTCCATCAGCCTTTAATTCAGTGCCATTTATTAATAAAGCGCAAGACTCCTATGCTGAAGTTAGTCCCTCCCAAGTTGGTCACCTTGCTGATAGTGCTGCAGTTCACCATGGAAAGGGGTTAGCTCCTTTGCATACCCCCCAGACCCAAGAATCAAAGTAACTATAAAATGGACAAAATGTATAATGCAAGAACAATTTTAAAAGTAGTGATAGTCTTGTGTTATGATGGATTATGATTTACTGATATGATAACTACAACATTTTGAAATGATTGAGACTGTCATTAGTGCAGTGATTTATGTTACCCTGTGGTAATTGGTTTTGAGATCACATCAATATCATCATCCACCACAGTAAACACGCTGTGTAGAAATATACAAGTAGTTAAATGTTTGTGCCAAAGCTCCAAGGCCCAATGCAATCTGGGCTGATGCACTATTCTAATTTCTCTGATTAGCTATGATTGCTTCAAGATTATTTGAGTCATCACCATGTTAGATGATGCACAAGCACTTACCAAAGGGATAGAGTTATTAGTTGTGTGTGGGAGTGTTTGACATCACTAATGTTTTGTGTCTCAGTGCATGTTAAGAGGGGGTTAACTGAGGTGTCACAGCTAAGTGAGTCATTCGAGGAGTAAGAGACAAAAAGGCAAGAGCCAGTACGGGGAGGGCATGAAAGCACACAAAATGAAAGAAATCAGAGAACAAGTACAACAAATTTAGTTTAAGTAGTTAAAAGTTATGATTGGTTGATGTGTGCTTTGTCCTGGAAGTATTGCTTAGTTGTTAGTCAAGGTATAGTTGTCCTTGGGCAAGACACTGGACCCCAAGTTGATCCTGATGGTTGTGCCATCAGTTAATGAATGACTGTGAGTGTTAGTTTCTCTCTGATAAGCAGCTGCCATCACTGTATGAATGGGTGTGAATAGTTGAATGCTGATAGCTAGCGTGTAAGCGCTTTAAGTGGTCAGACAACTAGAAAAGTGCTCTGCAGTCCATTTATGTTAGAGAGCAAACAGTAAACAGTCAATTGTCATTCCAAATTGTGTTGTTCTAAATTAGGAGTAGACAATGGCATTTCATAATAGCAGACATTATTTTTGAATGTGGAGAGCGCAGTGTAACATTGATTTGTACCTTTATTGCACCTCTAGGAAGTCAGCCATAAAGGTTTTTAGTTAAGCTAAGTAACATACATTCTCTAATGTCTTTACTGGAGAAAAAGATGTGTGCCACACACGAGGACCTCAAAAAGACAGGCGGGACAAATCAGAAACCACAAATCAACACAATACCAAAAGTTCTACAAAACCCCTTTGCAACTGACAACACGGGGGACTATTTTGTAGCTACTGGAGAAACACATTCCAACTGCTTTCAAGAGTCTGACACAAGTGTGTGTCACAAATGTTTGATTTACAGAATATCCTGCTGTAAATCAAATAGTTAGGCAATGGCAGCCAGCCAACAGAACTAAAAGAATGGCAAGGACATTCTACCTCAAATGGCAAAGTGCTGCAGTGTCTCAGCATGCCAGCATGTCCCCCTGGTGACCATGGTAACGCCTTAGACATTTCTGAACCCCTGCATGGGGAGATGGGGGGTGGTCAGCCTGTAACACTCAAGTGATTAGTCTTATCAGTCACCAATGATGCTAACACCTACCCTCTCCCAGACACACCCCACCACCAACCCATCTGCAGTCATTCTCAAGCTGCTTTTACTGTCGAGGAGTGGCTGCCTCTCACTCACCTGCCCATTTTTTCATACCACAGTTCAAAAATGCAAACCAAAGTGTGTGAGGTTGATACCAAGTATCATGCACATGCCTCTTTTAAGCAAAGTTTGGTCTGTGTTCATGCTTAAAAAAAGAGCCAGTGTCCACCACCTCAACAGATAGATAGAAAGGATAAATTCTGCACAACAGTGTGTTTGACTGAACACAAAGAACACACTGAGATAATGAGACAGAATGCATAGAGGTGACATTGCATATTATGACAGTAATTATATGGCGGCATGATACATAACTCTCACATTACAAAGACATCTTTTTTTCTAATGCCAGCTTCCTCCAGAGTAAATCTAGTCAGGGAGGGACATTTCTGCCCACTGAGCCAAAGAATTTGCTCTGGCCTCAGATGCTTTCTATTTGCCTGAGGCACCAGTGACCAAGCTTCCATATCTCTCCTCCTACATGCACTTGAGGAGATCACAAACATGAGGAAATTCTCAGAGATTAAAACTGTACAACAATCTCAAACCACACTGTATTAATCTCCAATGATAAAAGTGCCATTCTTTGACATACACAAGGTTATCAAACTCCTATCACATTGAGTTGGCCTATCAAATGATGAATGAAAGAGCACCAAGTGCCATTGAAGAACTAAGAGACCAAAATCATCTACTTTATTAAGCACACTTCAATGTAAATCCCGAGTCACATTATGCAAATCTTCTGCTCCTAAATGGATCCCCTTGAACACATGAGATTAGGATCTCTCTGCTCTCACATGAGAGTTCAGTCTCTTCAAGGCTTGTGCTCATGCAGAAACTAGCAGTGACAAAGAAAACCACTTGTTCTAAAGGTAATAAATGTAAAACATTCAAAACGGCTTGAAGGCATGTTACTTGCATTCAAACTGGCCAGAAATATTCAATTCAGCTTTAAAATAATAATCCTTATTATTTTTGACCTAGTTAATTTGGACACACTTTGTAACAGCAAGTTGTAAGAACACAGATCTCATAACTCAGGTGGAATTTACATTTGAGGGTAGCAAAGACTTCTCAATTGGCTGCTGGGTCAGAAATTCACCAGTTGAAGGGAAACTCATGTATTTTTTTTTCAGCAATGCCAAACAAATCCTGGAGCGAGTTTACCGTTGGCTGGATGAGATATGTTTATTGTAGTATTTAGAAGCATCCACCATAATATTAAAACATGACTTAACAGAATGGAGCTCTGTCTCTGTGTTGTAGAGAACAATTTGTCATGTTCCAGCCGAAATGTTAATATTACACCAGTTTATCAAGTCAGTACAGAAGCTTACAGCTCACTGTTCAATCTTACTAAGTGCTTATCATATGAAAAGAATGCTTTGATGTGAGAGAACGTGGAGCAGTTATCATTTTTCACCTTGAGCCGGACAGATAGCAAAGTCTATGTGTGTGTATGCAGTAGCTTGTTAGACCCAGTTACTAAACATGGGTACACATTATGTAAAAGATGGTGAGTAGGATGTTTTTCACTCAGCATGGACTGCCTCTAGTCCGAGTCCCTTCTCTTTTGTATGCAATAATAAAATAAATTCACTGGCCAAAATATTTTTCAACTGCCAGGGTCCCACAGCTCATATCAATATGAGCTGATGTCAAGGCTTTCACTTAAGTACTGAAATAACATTACATTAGTGGCAATGCCTCAATATCGTCAATATCGTATGAGTCATAGCATGAAGTAATATTACTTGAATGCATGTCAGACTGGGCAGATAGCTCAGCAAAATTGATCAGGGTGGTGCACACTGAATGTCTCATACTCAGACATTGTGCTGTGTTCATTAGAGACACAAGACATCAAGGTTTAGTGACAGTTGTACTGCTGATGGATGCTTCTATATTTGTTCTTTGTCTTCTCCATCATCCTCAAAATGCCCAGCTCCAACTCATTGCTGCAGCAACTATAACCTTATGGTTTGACCATGCCGCACTTACGCTGTGTAGTAACAAGGTCTTTCTGTTCTTAAAACTGCGCAGGACAGTGCATTGACATAATGTTGAATGTTACATTTAATCAACAAATGACCTGGTGCAATATCAGCAATAATTGGTGTTGATGTGTAAGTCACAGGTGGTTATTTTGTGCTATGTGGTAGTGAAACTCATACACAGGTTCCATTTAGGAATACGGCATGCTACTTGTTCAGAGGGAAGGAGATAATAACGAGTGACTTTTTAATGGCCCTTGCTACATTTTCTAATACAGAGCCATATCCGCTATGCCTGAAAATAAATTGTCTGTGCAAAATTATGACAGGACATATATCAAATGTAATTTACAAGTTATATAACCTAAAAATGGATATCAACTATAATAGTTATAAAAAGCACATTTTTTACATATTTTTAATTTGACAAAATATTTTAAAATGTTTGTCTGATTTCTTATTCTGTCTTTTGAGACACTTTGTAATTTACCAAAACTGTTAAACACAACCCCACAAATTTCACAATCAGGTATTTCAGCTGCTGTAAGACAATCTGATAAATACATAATGTGACACATCCTGAAGCAGTCAGGGAATAACTGCTGCTGAAAGGAATAACACCAGCTTCTGTCTTCTGGTAAATATAGTGATTCACTAGAGTTATGGGCCTCTTTTTTATGTCCTTTCTTAATGTTCAAATATATAGGTGTATATTTTTGTGTGAAACAGTGAAAAACTTTTACTGCTTCCGTTGCTTTGTAGAAAACAACTATCTCTGCACTGTGGCTTTCCAAATGCCAAGCATGTTTGGAAAGAATAAAATGCAATAGCACAAACAAACAAACACAAACCTAGTCCCTTCTGGATTAAAAAGAACTCATCGTTAGCATCCTCATTGCATAAAGGTTTATGAAGGTAGATGCTTTCAAGACCAAAAAGCCTGGAGAATGTATTCTACATCCAACATCACAGAGACAAAGCAGCACTGCAGAGCAAAACCAAGCACTCTGAGAGGGGGCTTTCTCAGTAACAAGGCTCTGTGACTGCTCAGCCTGAGGAAACAAAGCCATTACCATCATGACTGCCTTCAAGACCTTGTTACAGCCAGGACTGAGAGCTGACAAGAGGACACTAAGGGGAATGGAGAGCAGGGACATCATCACCACACCATTAAAAGGAAATTATGTTTTTTTATTCCCAGTACATACAGAGCCAAAGATTATACCAAGGTCAAATGTGACTAAAGCTATTGCTCCGTAGTTCCTGATAGATAAGACAAGATCTAGCAGAAATAAAACAGATCGTTAGGTTAAAGGGCTAACAGGAAACCGGGTACATGTGGGCTGAGGCACAGACCTGTTTCCTGGAAGAGAGTGTGCTCTTTGGTCGGCCCTGGCGACCCCCTTTCCCCACGTCAGAGGCTTCCCAGCAGCTCCGACGTAGTGTGGTAGCACTAGTGTCAGGATGGTTAGGCAGAGGGCTGTCGGTATACAAACAGTATGTTAGAGCATTTAGCCCACAAGACAATGACAGGTGTTATTATGGCTGGTTTGGTTTCTTGTGGGAACATGGTTAGTGATGATTGGCTTTTTAACATGTGTGTATCTGTGAATTTCATCTGTGTTTTTCAGATTTATTTCCCTAGATTGCAATCTTTGGTGGGTGGAGGATCCTCTGATACAATTCTGATGCAGAAGATGCAATAATTTAATTGACTACTTTAAACATCCACATAAAACAGTATCCATCTTGACATCTTTCATATGTTGAATCATAAATTACATTACTGTTTTTTCCATCTGCAGAAACAAGCTGCAAACACATGCCTACTATATTCTCCATTTCTACAGTTGCTATGGTGACATATACGTCTAGCAGACACACAGCAAAACAATTATTAATTTAGAGTGTCACCAGCTTGTTGGGAAGATTAATTCATTTTGGCTATGCTAAATGCCCATGTCTTTCAATGTAATAAAGAAAGTATTCAAGATGAGACTAATGTTCAAGCGTACAATTGGTGTATTATTCATTAATTAAGTAATTTCATAATATTGTCTGAAAGCTCTTTTCAGTACCTGAGATAGAGGATCCGTGCTATCAGGCCGTACAGTATGATGGCTAGGAGCAGCGGGATAACGTAGAAAATGGCAAAGTCGATGAGGTAGATGGGCAGGCAGAGCTCCCGTTTCACTTTGTAGTCACACCTCACATGGCCGTCCTGGCTGACCTGAATGTCACACAGTTTTTATAGGGTTGCTGTAGTAAATCAGACTAGTGGCTCACAGACTGGCTATGGGCAGAGATGCACATAATAATCTTTCACATCTCAACATGATAATACTGCTCCTAGATAAGGCACAGGACACTTAAAAACATTTTTTTACTTTCCCCTGCAGTTGAACCAACATTTGTACAAAAGAGCTCATGTTAACCATAAAGGTGTTGTCTGTCTGTCTATGCAGACCCATGAAGTACAATAGTCTTTATCTTTTGGTATAGTACAGATGTATTCACATTACAGTTTAGCCATGTAAACATATTTATACATAGATCAAACTTCTATTTGTACCCTCACTTTCATTCTATGTGTTTTGCATAATCATCCTCTGCTGTATTTTGGAATCAGTAATTGAAAGCTACTCTTCTGCTGCCCTCAGTGAGTTATATCAGTATCAAACAAAGTGTACTGCAGAAATGTTTCTCTCACCTGAATGTCCACCAGGAAAAACCACAGCATGCAGTAAACACAGGTGACGATCCAGACACCAGCAATGATCCGCTTGGCCCGTGACACTGTGCACACTGCCTGGGCCTTCATTGGATGGCAGATAGCTATGTACCTGCATGCAAATAGGATATTGGGGAAGTTCAAACACAGGGTCAAACTAACTGTGGCTGTTATTATTCTAACTGCCAACAATCTGTTGGTAAGTAGCTACCAGTGAACTATTTATGCATTGTTTTTCCCCTCCACAACAACAGCAAATGTGGCTAATGGTGCTTCCTGTCTAGCAAATGTGTTTTGCTGGGAATTTTATGCATGCTGTATATAATGTATTTGCTAGATATTTGTTTATTCAGCCATGCAGCTGGCATAGAAATTGAAAATATAGGGCAAGGCTGTCAGACTATTGTTATGGTTGCATGAGGGTTTCTTTTTTGTTCTAGTTGCAGAGAAGAAAGAAAGGAAGAATCTCTTGAAACTTAAAATTGACTGCCTCACCATATTTGTTATTTATCAAACTTTGTGCATAAGAGGTAAAAAGATAATAGATAAATTCATTACACAGATATTAAGGTGGAACTAGATGTATGTTTGTACGTAACATCATAAAGCATGCAGGTCTGACCCAGGAAGATTGTTGTCTTGGCTTTGATGTAAATGACCTCAGCGCAACATGCTAAATTGCCATCAGATTAACATAAAGGGATGCATGTCTGAAAGGGCCTAGTCCATTTTGGTTCATTAACAGAAAGGCCAAAGATGACTGTAATGACTTTACTTATATGAAATATTTTTCAACAGTCAGTTTAGTGTTTTAGAGCACATAACTTTCCAAAATAAAATTGATTGTGTGCAACACTGTAAAGGATGGCACAGGTGTTTTGCATTTTGTTGCATTTTACACTTGTTGCTGTCAACCATTTTTTAAGAGTTTAGTTATGATTCTGTTTCCAGTTTTGTATGATATTGTACCATCAACACAGCCACTTATTTCCATACAGCATTAGAGGCTGTGTAGTTCTAAAACCTGCTGAGATAGGTATTTTCATTATCATAAACCTAGTACAGACTCTTCAAAGCACTCTTCACTGACTGCATCACCTAACAATGTGACAATCATGCAGTAATCAGTAAATATAATATATTATCTAAGCAATTTTAAAGCTCTAAATGTATTTAAAAGTCCTATACATGACATTTACCACCTCTAGATACCACACTAGAGAATCAAAAGCTCGTGTTTGTGAGTGATGGTGGGGGAGTGGCATTTACAAAGTTTTCAAAACTTTCAAAACTGGCAATAATACTGCAATGCCAACTTCAAATGCTTTCAAAAACATATTTGTGTTGGTCTGCTTTGGGAAAAGTATCATCCTACCAACCACAAAATTGGTGATTTGGTAACCATAACTGAAAGACAATTCAAAGGTGAAAGAGTCTGTTCACTCACAATTTAAAAATACCACAGTACAGTGAAGGGAATGGAATTTTGTTTTTTGGTCCTCAAAACTTTGAAAAGAAATTTTATTTAACTGCTTAAATAAAACCAGAACTACCTGCAGTGACATATAGTATATATTGTATCTCGCTGGAGTCACAGCAGATCGTATATGTTAAGAAACACTATTTAGTCTATTTAATATAGATCTCTCTGTATTTCAAAGTATACAGAGTTGTTAAATCTGTATACTGTAAAATACCCATGCTGGTGCACTACTGAGGGATGTAACTACATTAACAGTGTTAGTGTAATTAGTCTTATTGTAGAAGAGGGAGACACAAGTTCTTCACTATAGCTTTAAGAGGACTTGAACTTCACACACTCTAGCAGCAGCCACCACAGTCTGTGGCAATATTGGATTTGATTTTTAATTTTTTCATTCCACACAAACACTTATATATATATTAGATGTCTCTAAGATATAGGTCTTTTTTTTATAGTTACTGTTACAGTTACTTACAGTTACTTTTTACAGTAACTGGTAAAGAAAAAAGTCTTTTGACTTCCCCCGTGAAAGTTTCAGATATTCACCCCAATCTCCACCATAAGAACAGCTGCAGTGTTTATGTGTGTTTGCTTGTGATATGTTGATCCTCACCTCTCTACAGTGAAGGCTGTGATGGAACAGGACGACACGTTGATGCCGAGGTACTGCAGGTAGGTGATCCCCAAACAGCCAGCATGGCCAAAAACCCATGTGCCCGTCAGACTCTCTGACACATTGGGAAGCCCCGCTGCAACCAGCACTGTTAGGTCAGCTATGGCCAAGCTGACTAGGTAACAGTTGGTGGGTGTCCGCATGTGGCGTGTCGTTACAACCACGAGGACCACCATAATATTACCCACAATGCCCACACTGCACACCAGCAGGACCAGGAACACTGACACCACCTTGTACTCCAATGACTCTGTGACACTTGGACTTAAAGAGATGTTGATTGGGGTGTCCATTCTAGAGCTCACGTTATCTGTCATATCTGCTAAAGGCTTGATGTTTTTTTAACAACAATTGTTTTTTAATTAAGTTATGTTGATTTGACTTAAGTTACATGATGTGGATTATGGCTAAATTGTCACTGTGTATTCACTCTCATTTAAAGAAGTTCCAGTTAAAAGTAGCACATGATGTTGATTGTTGTGAAGCTTTAACATGTCACAGGTTTGACTGAGCTATCAGTACTGAAAAAAGAAACAGCTGTGGATTTGCTTGTTGCTGAGTGGAGCAGAGTGAAAAAAAATAACGCATTGAATGGAATTATCCCAGGACTTCCAGACAACGCTCTGAATTCCAATGATTCACCTAGAAATAGAAAATGAGTTATATTATTGGACAAACTAAAAAGTAAATGAACTTTAACTTGCGCGTTGGCTTGTTACTCTCTTTTGTAAATATCAATACACTGATTTTAGTGTGAATTTAAATCTCAGAAATCAGCAGTTCTGGCTAAAATCAGTTGATACATTCTGCTTTTGCAATCATAACACATATGGTGGTTGGAGCAAAGGGGGGAATGAAGGAACAATGTAAGGCTGGTGGTTTTAAACGGCACAGAGATGTAGTTGCTATAAATGTATTGCTGTAATAGCAGAAATTACAACAGGAAATTATCTTTTCAAGGCAATGTGGCCAGTCACAAAAGAATGTTACATTAAGTAAAAAGGATGATCAGTGTGAAAAAAGCACTGAGGAATTCAAAAAGCCCAGGGGTCTCTGATAATAACCTGTAGGTTTAAGACTTAAGAGCCAGAGCTGAAACCATTCCTGGTTAAGCTTAAATAAAATGTGGATCCCTTAATAATCACAATTTATATGAGCCATTATGATGCTACTTAGAATACAGTGTAACAAATAAAACACACTCTGTGAGTGCATTAAGATCATTTTAGTGTCCTGATAAATCAGGATTTACTCTTCTCTGGTACTGCACTTATGATGCCTCCTAGTGCATTTCTGGTAAAGTTACAGCCTTGTTACTCATCCTGTACTACAGAGGAATTTCTGATTTACAAACTACAACTTTTTCAAAGATGTTTGAGGTTATTAAAGGACAGTATGAACCAATCATCCCATTTAAAGTGTCCTGTGGTTTGTTTTGAGTTTTCACATTGCGCTGAAACCTAATTAACCAGTGTACGAGACTGTGAAACACTATAAGGCATCTGTTGCTCTTTTCACTCATCTCCCAGCCCGGTCACACACTCATATTGGAACTCCTCTCATGAGTGCTGCCTCCAATAAATTGAGGTGGACATGAAATGATTAGAATTTAGTTCAGTATTCTGCCATCAATCAGACCTCATCCAAACTTTCATTGCACATGCACAGTCACAGCTCAGTAGAGCATTGACTATCCATCATGCTGATTGAGGTGCCTCAGATACAAAGCAAGGGGGGGCTTTCTGTTGTAGTCCCTGATGTTTACATACACAGATGTAAACTTTCAACATGAGAGATGAATAAAGGGGATTAGGCTTTACTTATCAATTTAAGATCGAAACAAATGAATGAATGATGAACGATGAATATTTATCTTAAATCTTATCTTATCTTCATAGTTTGACATTCTGGGAAATACACTCAATCACTTTCTAAATGAGAGCTGATATAAAACTCTTATCTATCAATATTCCAGCAGGCAGTGAGCTTATCTTTGAACAAAGAAAAATGCCAGTGTGTCCAAGGGGAAGAAAGCTCAGTAATAATATAACGCTCACTCATTAACACATATTATCTCATTTGTTTAATCCTTACATCTTCACCTTGAGGTCAGTTGACAACCAGCATAACTATAACAAAATCACTGTACCTGGCCAAGACTTATAGTAGAGTAACCCCTGTAACCCTGTTAAATCACAACCCTTGATTTTACACTCTGGCTCTAAGGCAGATTAGCAAATAAAGCACGATGTGTTAATTAGTGTGCTTTAGAGGTGCTGGAAAATCAGCTTTTTTAATAATTGGACAGAGCAAAGGGAGCCATTTCCCTGTTTTTTTTTATTCTAATCTTATAAATGTCTCCTAACCAAAACCTCATATTTAGTGTAAATACATTGGTGTGGTATTAGTTTGTGTTGCCACTCACTTGAATCCACCTACATCTGACTCAGTCTGGAATAAATTCTCAACCAACGTTTAAACAGTGTGAGTAGATTTTGGATTAAAATAAAAGTTAAACTGAGTCTGACTTGTTTAAACAGTTCTTTGCAAAAAAAATACAGCATGACTGTCGTAAAAAGAAGCAGGTCCCTAAACACTTGCGCACTGAGGGGAATGCTGTTTTTGGATCTTTGTTAGACATGGCTTCTTGGTACATTCATGTCAATCCTTCTTATAGCCCACAGAAATAAATGTGGGCTCAGTTTGGCTGAGCCATGGATAAACAACCCAACCCAAATGACATCCATCTATATGATCCCTCTGCTCTGCTGTCCAAGCATAAGGTGATCATTCGGTTCATCCAGCTGATGGTCTCATCACTTCAGTAGTCAGTTGCATTCATTCATTTTTCAAACAAAATAAGCCAGACTGTATTAAACAGCCTCCTCCAGACTGGCTCCTCTATTTCCCCAAGTTTATATCTGGTCAGTCTTTACTCTCTGGATGCAGTGATAATAGATATGCGGTATCTGATTAAATCTCGTTAGGTAGTAAAGGTATTAATCTTAGCTGAAAACTGAAAAAGCTGAAAAATGGTTGTACCCACCCCAGGGGTAAAGAAGGTTACAAGTATATAATTTACATGAAACAAGATGCTGAGCATGAGACAGATGCAATGAGAATGGATAAGTCTCCATGACAGGGTCAGAGTATCAAAAGACAACTGTCAAATCATGTATTTCTTTTTTAATTTCGTTTCTCTCCCTCTTTCTGTCAGATTTTTGTTATAATAGATGAATGAGTGGCATCACTGTCAGTATGGCATGGTTGGAGCAATGGGGAAAGAACATAACTGATTATAAACTTAAAATTATTCCTATTCATAGTAGCAAAATATAGATATATATTTTACCTTTTGTGTCTTTGCGTCCTGTCAGTTGTCTCCAAGATATTCTTTAAGTCTGTGTCTCTTCACAAAAGAAAATACTGTAGCATATTTTATTTCTCAGTGTTTCGGGTCCCTCGCTGGTTTTAACTAGGTCGGCACCGCTGTAGTCTATATACTTTAAACCGTGCATTGCTACTATTTACTCACATTCGTCATCCTCACACAGACGTAGTAGGGAAGCTGCAATTGTGCTTTTAAAATAAAAGCACAGTACCCATTTCGGAATTAGGCAATTCAGTTCCGAACGTGAACGTCTTATTAGTCACTAAAGCTAAAGCTATGGCTTAAACACCATAATCATTTCCTACATAAGTGATTATATGAAAAATGTAAGTTATATAATTGTATAACTATCAGATGAGTCTGCTGATTACACTGACATTTCTTATTTTAAACAGAAACAAAGTTGCGTCATTTGGAAGATGGTGATTTTATTTTGAAATTTGTGAGAGGAAGTCATGTATTGTCTATACTTTTGCTTGATGATCTGTCCTCCGGTAGTTGCTGCCTCCTGCGCGCTCTAGTCCCTCGCTTTTGCCACTTCACACACGCAAACACACACACACACACACAATCTCTTAAACAACCCTGAGCTTAAAATCAAAGTGTATCCTGCAGACCAAATGAACATACTGCATAGTAAAAATCCCTCAGTAAGATGTTCCAGTCATCTGTCAGTCACACTGGATTGGCAGCAGTTTACATTTTCTCTTTGTGATGGCCTGTTCGCTCATGCTGTCTAAATATATAATAGGAGACTTTATTCCTAAAAGGCTCGTGGTTCCCATATTAAACAAAGCAACAAATCGGGAGCAATGTTTTTTTCTAGAAAAAACAAAAGTTTAATAAAAGTTGCGCAGGTATATACTTACACACTTCTCTTTACGCTTCTGGTACGGCAGGAAAATGGATTCTGTGAGCACAATCTCCAGCATCCAACATGCTTATTTGCCATCATCATTTGGTGCAAGGTTACTGCTGCCATCTAGTGGCTAGAGGCTGGAAGAAAGAAATATTACTATTGCGATTTAATATACGTAAGAATCAATACCAAATTGGTGTTAATGTTATCTGAAAATAGGCAATTATATATACAAACAACAACAACAACGATATATAAACAAAATCCACATATATATATATATATATATATATATATATATATATATATATATATATATATATATAAATAAATGATTTCTTGTTGTGTCTGCTGTCCTCTCCAATCATTTATAATATAATATAATATAATATAATATAATATAATATAATATAATATAATATAATATAATATAATCATTTATAACAACTTGCAGAAATTCTCTAAGATGTTATATGACGTTTATGTTCCATAGCTCAGTTGTCGCTGATCGCAAATCAGATTTCTTTACCCTGACCCCATCAATCTGCCCTCGACACTGATCTCAGATCTGTCGTCTTTCACTTCCAGCAGCGCCTTTTCCCACAGATTGTCGTACGTTGATGACGTTGAGGTAATGGCCGCTCTCGCTGTGTCGTGCCGAGTGTTTTACTTTATCCAACATAGCGGTTAAATTTCACCATATAACGTTAATTGTAGACTTTTAAAGACCAATATCAGCGGGGGAGAGTAGTTCTTATCGCAACAGTGCTGTCTTTAAGAGCTCCGGGTCGGCAAGGTGAATGAAAATGTGTAGTTGTTAGCAGCTAGCCGAATGTAGCAGTGCCTTTAGCCTAGCTTCAGGGGAGGCTGCATTGTTAATTAAAAGACAGACGAGTGAGCTACATAGTCCCGTCGTTTCTTCGGTTGCAAGGTCCGTTAGCTATGCCTTTAAGCTACCTGTTTTTTGTGTTTAAATTCGTATAGGAACATTTGCTGTTCTGCGAGATTAGTGTGCTCGTTAGTTAACCGGCTGTCCGCGTCGTCAAGTTAAGGGCCTTGTTGCAAACTAGCGCGATCCTGCTCATGTTACGTTGCGGGTGAACTTGTGTAGTAATTACAAACTTGGATGTGTTGTACATACAATCAGGTAACATTTAACATTTGCTTAGGATGCATTTGTAGTATATGACGTTTTCGCTCCTATCATTGGTATTTATTAGCTTGTGTGCTATAGCATAGGGCTTCCGTTGCTGTTGAATCAGCGGCGCCGGAAGCTAACTTTCATTGAGCTACTGAGGTACAGTTAAAGTTAATAAGCTATAGTCTTTTCCAGTTAGGTAGTCGGGTTTGGCAGCCAGTTTTTTCTTCCAGCTATTCTAAACCCTTCAAAATGAACTCTGTGGATTTGCTGTCATAAATGCTGTGCGCTGTCAACATGTGTTAAAATATTATGCATATTCTCATTTGCCAAACTCTCTTTTAAGATCTGACAATATAACTTCACATTTGTCAACTGATTGAAATATACAAAGTGTCGAGATTATGCTCTTTAATTCATAACTTGTATTTAATGAAGTTGTTATTAGTATGTTTGCCCGTTAATTCCCACAGATTTTGGGGGTTGTGTTCTTTTATTTAGCGGAAACATTTATTTGAACATATTCTCTGGGTGCCTATTTTGACTTTAACTAGAGATGCTTTTATTGGGTCATTAATGCTCTGAAATGTTTCTTCTGGTATGAAATCCAATTAAAATGGAAAGGTGATAATTTGACATGTTTTTGGAGTGGAGTATGACCTTGTCTTGCTTTTGTAAAGCATATATTATCAAAGCTGAGTCTCTATTTTTTTTTTTTTATAAACCAGTGTTTATCTGTTTACACCAGATTATTCTCTAATGGATACTCCCGAAAGCCCTACCCAGTCCCCTCAGTCCCCTGAAGAGGAGGAGAAAGGCTTTTCTGACAGTGAGCTACTAGATTCTCCTGATGATGAGGAGGACAGGTTCATCTCAGACAGTGAAATTATTCAAGAAGAAGAAAATGGGGCACTGGTTGAGGATGATGAAGAGGAGATTGAAAGCCAAGGAAGAACCTCGGAGTTAGAGGAGGAGAGGGAAGAAGAGGATGAGGTGGTGCCTGATTTTGTCTCTGACCCAGAGGATGAGGAGAATTTGGGAGAAACAGGGGGGATAGGACAGGAGGATGGGACTATTATGTTGATGGAAGGGGATGAAGATGGTCCGCAGGGCAACCAGCTGGATATGTTAAAGATGATGAAGGAAGGAGAGGAGCAAGATGATAGAATCACTGACACTCCACAGTCTCCTGACTCAGAGCCAGAACAAAGCCAGCGCTTCATTGCTTTAGAGGATGGAGAGGAGAGGGCGGAAGGATACAGTGACTACCAAAAACTAACCTCAGCTGAGCCAGAGACAGCTGAGCTTGACGACGAGGAGGACGATGACAAAAGTAAGGCCGAGGAAGAAGAGGATGAAAGGTTGAGAGCTGAGGAGAGGAGGAGGGCTGTAGTTGTGAGGGAAATGAAGGATGACTCTGCTTCTGTTTCCCGGGAGCTGGATGAGCATGAACTGGATTATGATGAGGAAGTCCCAGAGGAGCCTAGCATCCCTGCACATGAGGAAGATGAAGATGAGGAAGACACAAAAGCAGAGGGAGAAGAAGAGGAGGAGAACGAAGACAAGAGCAGTAAGAAGAAGGAGAAAAAAACAATTCTCCCCCCATCCCCAAAAGACAGTGAATTCAAGAGGACAGATGACTCAAAAGGGCCTGATAGGGTCCACCGAGATTCCTTCAGGGAAAAGAAGAAAGATGAAGATGACGGAGAGATTGATGAAGGAGAGATTGATGTAAGTGGTTATAGTTTTGCTGATAATTCTTTGTTAATCGGTGTGGGATCAGTGACAGGAGGTTATTGACTTGTCTTTTTGTGTCCCCTGTAAAGGCACTAATTGTGGTTCAACTGCCTCTGTTAAATATAGACCTAGTCATGCTATGCTTTTTTAAAACATTTGAATTTTGTCAGTAACCACAGTCACAAGAGTGCATTTGGTCATTAATACAAATTAACACAAAAAATATTAGGTTGATGGGCCCAGTAACTTTAGACATATGGACACACAGCGGGCAGAGATGGTAGCAGCTTGGACAGTGGAGTTGATGGGGGCTAAGGCCATTGTGCAGTGTGTGGTGTCGTTAAATGACACGTTAAATTTGTCATTTGGCAGAGTGATTTTTAGACTCAAATTAATTTGAAATTAGCTGGTAGATATGCATAATAATGGTTTTGGCACCTTCCTTCTAAACTTAAACTTCTAATTCTAGTGTTATTTCCTGAATAAGGTGCACCATTTTCTCATTTGTTCTTATTCTCATTTTCATGAATGATTTTATAAGATTTTTTTGGCTTAAGGAAAACATTCATGCAGAAGGCCACTGTCATATCTGAGCAAGGCTGCCATCAGTCGAATGATTCGGCTTCTTATAGGATTCATAAAGTCTATTGACTAATAAAAATAAAACCACAGCTGATAATAATATTAATATTATCGGCTGTGGCTACCTTCTGAATGAGTGTATTATCAGTATAGGTAGAAGGGTAGGTAATGGCATACTGGTATCAATAAACTAGGTGATTGTAATTGGGATCATTTGGATCACCAGAATTTGACTAAGCTTAAATCTACAGTGTGGCATAGATCAAATCTGAGTGTGTTCTTCCAATGTGTCTCTGTGCAAACACAAATGTTGACTTGCAGGCTGAATAATGTTCAGAATTTACTTGTTGCTCTCCCAAACTTGCGTCAACAAAATACCTCCACGTTTGCCCTGTAATGGCACATGCCCAGGTTTGACTGCGCAGTATACTGTACAGTTGGCTCCTGATTTGAATATTAGGACTGTCACATTGTTGCATTTCTGAAAAAACTTTTTTATATGATATGATTTATGCCTACAGCAAATATTATATCAGCTTTTTAACATGACATACAAACATGACGGTTTCAAACTTTCATTTTAATATAATTAGCAGAAATGATACTACAAGACATGCTAATGTATCATGGTTTACCTTCTTGTTGTGTGGGCAGGATGATGACCTGGAAGAGGGAGAGGTCAAAGATCCCTCGGACAGGAAAATCAGACCACGCCCAATTTGCAGGTTCTTCATCAAAGGTAGGTGGTAAAGAGGAGCTCAACCAGTATATCATGGCTGATATTATTATTATTATTATTATTATTATTATTATTATTATTATTATTATAGAAATTGTAGTGCCACCTGGGAAAAGATATGTTTTAGTTCACTTAGAAGCTATATAGCTATTACATACCACAAATCTTAATTCAAACATAATCTTATATAACTCCACTCAACTGTGCTAGAAACTGTAGTCTGATACATTGACTGATTGATTTTCATGTGGTTTGGAAGTGTTTCACTGTCACATTGTCACACACTTTGGTGTAATCTGATCAGAATAAACTAAATGGATTTGTTACTGTTTGGAAGCCCACACACGGGCTCTTGAAGTTTGTGCTGGATTCCTTATTTTAAGACATGTATTAGATTGTTTTGGACATTGCTGTCGTATATTCCAAACAATGGATGATTGCACAAGGCTGGTGTTACCATCTATTTCGGAGGACAGCCTTTACAAAGATAAAATATAAAACAAACTTTGATTGAAATCATTAAATCTCACCGCTGGCTATATAATAACAGAAGTTTAACAATCAAACATTGAAATAATTTTTTATATCACTTTGGAGAAAGTGTAAGATGATGTTATGTGAGGTGCTTTACAGCAGGGGGAGCCAATCTATTTAATATTGATTTCATTTTCTTTTGCTATTGCCCACAGTAACACATATAAAGGTGAAATTAGGTACTTAAACATAGCCAAAAAATAAAAGTATAATTGTCTGTTAGGGGCAAATAATAATAACGTGGTTATTATTGTTAATATATTACGTAAGTATGAATAGATAACAGGTGGATAATGCTAACATTAATGTCTTTACTAGTTTTAGTACTATGTTTTTCACTGCTGGTATTTTATTCAGCTCACTTGCAAATGGATTAGTACCAAGATGTTTACAAGAATGCTTAATCATCTGATGCTGGTGTAAGACCTGCTGTAACATCAAAATGAAAATAATTAGAGTCTAATTGGGATTTTACAATGTAATTGAGTGGTATATATAAATCATTTTCATTGCCCTATTTCAAGAAAGTACTTTTCTGGTCAGTAACAATGTGTGCAATGCCCATGGCCTTAAAGTGATTTTAAACCATACTTTTACATTTTGTTTTCTCCAGGGAATTGTACTTGGGGTATGAACTGTAGGTTCATCCACCCTGGAGTCAATGACAAAGGCAACTATTCCCTCATCAGTAAACCAGACCTGTTCTCACCTAATGGAGCACCTCCTGGAGGACCACACCCACTCATACCCAACAATCCCTGGGTACGTCACTGGTCACCACTCTGCATTTTTGTAAAGCTGATATAAAGACTGAAGATCTGTAAATCAGTAAAATGTTGTTTGCAGAGTGAATTCATTTGTCACTGTTATAGGCTGGACCTGCAGTGGAGGAGCTCCCACCACCACCTCCTCCAGTGGAGCCTCCTGTAGAAAGTGCTTGGGAGAGAGGTCTGAGGCATGCAAAAGAGGTAAACATATCTTTGTTCTCACAAATACAAAATCAAGTGTGTTTTAAGTCACATTAAAAGCAGGAGAAGTTGCAGTACATTTTTCACCATACATTTTTCACACCATTTGGAAAAAGAGCAAAAGAAAAACATATTTAGTGTTTATGTCAATTTCTTAAGCACCTCTCCACTATTTGGCTCTGTGACCCATAGGTACTGAAGAAGGCCACCATCCGTAAGGAGCAGGAGCCAGACTTTGAGGAGAAGCGTTTCAACGTGACCATTGGAGAGGACGAGAGAGAATTTGACAAAGAGAATGATTTCTTCAGAGAACGCAGCTACCGTATCATCAGAGAGTAAGATTTGTTCCCATTGAACACATTGTCATCACTGTCATAATTTCAAACTTGGAAACGCAAGATACTGTGTCATTAAAGCAACACCACCAGCGTTACATAGAACCTCTGATCCTGAGGTTTTGCTTTTCTCCACAAAAGGTTTGGATGGAATATTAGTCTGTTAAGGTCTTGATGAGCTAGTTTCCATTTTTAAACTTTGAAGCTATTCGGATCTTACAGCAGTGTATTTATTCAGAAGTCCTTTACTTGTCCCACAAGGGGAAATTTGCAGTAATTACCCCTGCATGAGCCTACTCGTGATCTTTATGTCTGTGCCCATGTTAACCAGACGGCAACAGGTACTGTCTGCATCAGACAAGCATTTCACACAGGTCTCGCTTGTTTATCCCCCATGCATATAATTTATTTTTTTGCATTTTGAACTACCTAGGGGTTTTTTTTTCACACGTTAAAGTTTTACTGATGGCTATACAGGCAAAAATACTGAACAGTAAAGCTGCAGCAGGCACGTAAGGTAGATGCAGTGCAACACACACACAGTCTGTTCAAGGCATCAAACTCCTCAAGTGTTTCTTAAAGTAAACAAAAATAACCACTGGATAAATTTTCTTCCAGTCAACAATACATGACAGAGGTGTAGTTCAAAAAACTTAACTCCAAGGTATTTATAATGTTGTCCAGACATTTAATGCTCTTCAGCTTTCAAGGAATGCTGTTGTTTCATCTGAATTGCACTACATCATAGGACAGTCTTTTCTGTTATGACTTTCCTCCCCTTAACACTGTTAATTGTATGCTTTTTGCACAGTGAGTGTTGCCATAAATATGCAAAATATGATACGACTGATTTGTTGTCATTGATGCTTAATCTGTTTTCCTATTTCAGTGAAATGGACTTCAGAGATCCAGTATATAGGTAAGTGTAAACTAACAACGATGCATAAAACTCACGTGGTGGCTTTTCTGTTCCTTTTCAGAACTGAATCTTCACCTGTGGACACGCAGATGTAACTTCTGTACCTAAATGGGGTTTCTTGTTACAACTGTAGAGCAGAGTGCTACTCAATGATAATATAATAATTAAACAGACTAGGTATAATTAATACACAGATTTCTTTTCCATTTCTCTTATCAGAGATCCAAATGATTAATTCCTTACAGAGTAATTTGTAAGGTCCTTTTTAAAGGTTCTAGTTCTGATATGACAAGGGCTGAAAAAATTAAGCCATATTTGTACTTTATTAAAAAAAAGTTATTGAATGACTTCAGGTTTGAACAACTAAAATATGTTTTTAAAACAAAATTCTGATTCATTCTTTGGTGGCTGTGGCTCAGAGTGGGTCGTCCACTCACCACTTTTATCAGTTTGATACTCTGGGCTGCATGTCTAAGCATCCTTGGGCAAGACACTGAACCCTGTTGAGTGCTGTTATAAGTGTATGAATGAATTAATGCTGACATATAAATGCATATAATGCACTTTGATTGGTCAGAAAGGACTAGAAAGGTCCTGTATGAGTACAGTCCATTTACCAGTCTTTGTAACATGATATAATGTTAAAAACACAGTATCAGGCAAATTAACCATTGAAATACAAGTGATTTAGTTTTATGCATAATAAGCATCTTAGTAATACTAAGTTACCTGACTAAAGTGTCATTTCTCCCTCTGCAGTGACCCATATGCTGATCCATACTATGACTATGAAATGGAGGCCCTTTGGCGTGGTGGCCAGTATGAAAACTTTAGAGTGCAGTACACAGAGGCTCCTCTTCCTTACCACTACAGTGTAAGTATCCTCCACAGTGTGCTTGAATATTTCTGTCTAATTTTAAATGTTTTTATCACCAAAGTGAATCCTTTAACAACTTCTAATCAAGCAAAAGTCTATTAGAAATAGAAGTCAAAGTAAACAGGATAGCAGTCATTCGGAGACTATTAATTAGCTGTCTGGCGGTCATCTGTCCTCTTCCCTCAACTGCCTGCAGGTTCTGCTGGTAGAGAGGAGGGGCTGCTTTACTTTCACATGCAGCAAACTTTACAAAGACTTTGTCCAATTTTAAAAGCCCCACCTTCATGAAAGAGGGAGAGTGAGCGAGAGCACAGGACTACCTTTAAAAAGCACTGTCAACAGAGCTTTTGTACCAAACAGAGATGTATGTCCTGCAAGACTGGTGAAGGCCAGGCAGTCATTGCCCCTATCAGAGCCAAGTTTTGTTGATTCTAATTGTTATTGTCTTATTGCCATTGATTAATCGGGGAAACCAATAAGTAGGTCAGCCTCTGTTTGGAAGCGTGTCCATTGTTTCCGAGGCACTATTAGTGACACATTAGTGAGCCACACTGTTCTGTAGGTGACATATTCCCTGATGCACTGAGTATTTTATTTTGACTCAGTGCCATATACTGAAATACCAAATGCGTATTAACCTGCAGCTTATTATAGTCCCTAGTGTACCTTTTCTTTTTAAACAAAACTATACATTTGTGTGTGTGTGCGTGTGCCTGTGCCTGTGTGTGTGCAGGCAGGCAAGTGAAACGTCTTCATGCAGCTGTTCAAGTCTTTGTAAAATAAATTCATGTTGATAAATGCGACACCAAATGTCTTCTGTGGTTATGTATCAGTTTTTATGTGTTGAAAACAGTAATTGTGAGTTAACCATTAGCCGTTCATGGTGTGCTGGGTTAAGTCTGTCAGCCAATTAAAGACTGTGTTTCTCATCTGTCAACAAATCAGGCCATGTGTCAGGCTTATCTTTGGTCCACTAGAGCTAAAGAACTTGCTAGGTTAATGTCAAGAACTGAACATTGTTGGTTTTGGTCTGATTTTTATGGGATTTGTTGACAAAAAGACAAATCGAGAGTAATGCCAGTTTGTTTTCTGAGAGTTTTACAGCAAGTTTGTCAGTAAGTTCCACAATTTTGTCAGAAAACTGAACATATCCAACTTGACAGGAGCGTGAACGTGAACATGACCCCCGGGAGCGGCACCGGGACAGAGAGAGGGAGAGAGATCATCGTGAGAGGGAGCGCCGGCAGAGGGAGAGGGAGAGGGAGCGGGAGCGGGAGCGTGAGAAGGAGAGGATGCGTCGGAAAGAAGAGTGGGAGAGGGACCGGATGAAGCGGGATGAGAAGGAAAGGCCTAGAATGCGTCCTCCTCGCGACGCACGGGAGAAGAAAGAGGAGGAAAAACTGAAACCGCGCTCTCCTCTCAGCCTGCCACCCAAGTAAGTGAAATTTCAAATTTGTTGTAGACAATTTTTTGGTGAAAATTTCATTTACTTTTTCCTGTAGTCTGTACTGGAGAAGTGAAGCAGGAGGAAGAGATTTTTAGATACGCGGTGGCAGCCAGAATTGCACTGTGAAAGTGATGGGAAGTCATTTTAATGCTGATATGAATACTCTACAGCCATTTCATTATGTAAATATGTGATTTAATTCCTAACAATGAGTTGAAGCAAAACGCTTGTCTGCTGCCAGTGTAGTCTGGGCTCACAGGCTCACAGGCAGTAATATGGAATAATAATAATAATAATAACAATAATAATAATAATAGGAGCAATAAGTCTTTTCGATATTTAAATGAATAGTTGCCTTTATTCATACTCTCCCCTTTTTAGTACAGAGGTACTGTTGGGTGCAATTCATAGAAAGAGAGCCATGTAGACCTGCTCTTTCTGTTAGAAATTGGTACCAAACAAATAAAACTGCATGTTTGAGGTGTTTTTACCTTTTTATGCCACACAGCAGAGGCAATGTGGTCTCATGTTGCCCATCCAGCTAGCCCCAAGGGGACTTGATTAGATATTGGTGGTCAAAAGTCAAGGTCCAAGTACACTCACATCAGCTTTATTTGCCAAATATGTATACACATACCTGGAGTTTGACTCTTGTTTGTGGTTTGTTGAAACTCCTGTTTTTTGTTTCTTTAAAAGAATTCACACACTTGTACAGTAGATAGCTGATGATGAACAGATGTAATTGGTTGGCAGTGGTGGTAATTCTAATGGAATTGATTGGCTCCAATTTGTAAAAGCAGGTCTGTGATTTTCTAAACTAATGTTAAGAAAATAATAAGACTATATGATGGCACAGCTGTGCCAAATATATTTTTTAGCACAACAATGTGCATTGAGTACATCAGAACTATTTTGACTATACTGATTATATTAAGTTATAATACTATGATAATGATAATTGTCATTATGTTACAAATGTTTTTGTGACCACTAGCAAGTCCACATTTGTCAGCATAGACTTTAGAGTTTAGCAAGGAGCAAACATCAGA
This sequence comes from Datnioides undecimradiatus, assembly GCA_008933995.1. Lineage (NCBI taxonomy): Eukaryota > Metazoa > Chordata > Actinopteri > Lobotiformes > Datnioididae > Datnioides > Datnioides undecimradiatus. Next base: position 2,216,401 of record WARS01000054.1, on the reverse strand, counting down.
ATCTGTGTCAGACCCAAGCTTCATGTTGAGGATCATTACCAGTGATGAGAATAAGGACCATGGCTATGACAATTAGACCAAACAGCGAAAACGCACTAAAAAAGGGAATAAAATCAGCGAAACATGTTGAAATCATCATTATCTCAATGAGTCTACCACAAGTTGTTGACAAGCTGTTTTTCTGCGAAGTTCCTGGTCAGGTGTGACAGATGATGGAGGATAGAACAAAACTGTGTTGTTGCACCTTGCCTGCTGGAATATCTTTGTGAGGACACAGTGCCTTTTTTGGGAAAAATTGCCTCACTTTTATTGGCGTATGCTGCCATGTTGATATTTTACTTGTGTCCGAATAGGGCTTTAATCTTTTCATAAACCAGAGGCGCTCAGGGAAACAGAGGCCGTTTCATACTGTAATTACTTTAAGGTGAATATTTTCATTTTTAAACATTAACCTCAACTGTCAAATTAAGTGATTGGTGCAACTTATCAGTCAGTTCTGCTCTGTATGTTAACATAATTTAGGCTCTGGCATTTAAATTCAAGTCCAGGTCCAAGTAATAATGCATAGATATTATTTTTTTATATCGAAATAATGGTGTGTACAATATTTAGTGAATTATTCTCTTCAGGTAAATCAGTTCTTTCATTGATTTGCGCTGTGCCCACAATTGGTCAAATACATCCATAGATACTAAATCGCAATAACTTTATAGACACTATAGCAAACATGGAAAGAAATTCGATAACTGACAAATTCAGTTGTAAAAAATTATGTTTGGCATTTTAGTTTTATATTTAGTTTTTAGTTTTGATTGTCATAACAACCAGGGAAATTTGTAATTAGAAATTACACTTACTGCTAAAAGGTATGCCTCTTGTGTGGCATGTAATATAAAACATACCTCTCAGTGCAGAACTGTTGGCATTCGTTGAAGGAAGTCCTCCCTTAATATGATTCAGTTCCTCAGTTTATGACTTCTAACATAGCCAGTGGTGTCACATATTTCCATTGTTTTACTTGCATTTGTGGTATCTGGTTTTGACATTGTGGAATTTAACCAGGTTTTACTTAACAGCCTGGAGGCACCAGCAATGATGCTGATAGTGATACTGTTCCTGTCACCTGTCGGCCAACACCCATTTTTCCATTGTGTTCAATGTGTGACGTAAAACACTTGGGCAATATTACCTGCCAGAGGCGACATGGAAATCCTTACAGTTTGAACAACAACTCAACTGCACAAAAATATAAAAACACATCCTGATTATTGTATTTCTGTGTCAAATTTCCCCCAGTCAAAACCCTAAATTTAAATTTTAAATTTTAAAAATGAACTATGCGTACAATTGCTACACAATAGCTGACCTCAGTTTTAATTTTTGACTTGATCAGCTTTGGTCTGCCAGTTTCCCTTCTCTAACAAATAAGTGTTTTCAGTCACAATTTGTGTTTACTTAGTTTAATTTTTGTCTCGTCTTTTTTTGACCCACAAAATTGCCATCAATGACTAAGCCATTCTAGTTAAAAAATTGCCAATTTAACAAGTCTTAATGTATAATGAAATTAAAGACTGTATATAAATTTTTCCAATGCCGCTGTCGCCAAGTGCTTGCTCATGGTGGAACTGTTGGGTGTAATTAATAATAATTAGTCTGGTCTAGACCTGCTCTGTATGTTCCCTGAGATAACCTTTGTCTGATTTGGCGCTATACAAATAAAATTGAAGTGAATTGATTTGAATTGAATATAGTTGTGAACATTGTCAAAATTTGTAATTCACACTTTAATGCAGGAAAATGCAAGACAGTTGCCTGAGATTACTATATATATTTCATGTTTTTCATTCATCTTAACTTGTTAGCCTAAACTAAAAGGCACTTGCTGTGTATTAAAAGCACTCATGTTAGGTTCTTTCAAAGTTCAACATCAGCTTGTGTAATCAACTAAGCCTCCTCCCACCATACAGGCTTGTGCTTTGCGAGAAAGAGCCTCAGGCTGATTCATTAAGCCTACAAAAGTCAGCAAACATCCTACAACCGTTTATTCTGCCTCATAGGCCGTGTGGGTTTATTCTCCCTACTTCCTTTTTTAATTCCCGCCTTACAGGAAACATCCTGTTAATAGTAATAAACACAAAGATGTTAAAATAGCTCCAGGGTTGTGATTCTGTTTTTAACAGTTATGCTCCAACAATCTTTATTTGCTTGCTCTTGCATTTTACAGGGATAAATGGTCCTTTTACCTGATTGAAGTTTGTATGTACACTAATTTGTATGATATTATCTTTCAAATGCATTATGCAGCACATTGTTCTGAGGCAGTTTCTATTGTAATGGTTAACCAAACATACATCTCACACTATTAAATGCATAGTCTTGGCATTACCTACCCAATAGCTGACAGTCAGACATTCTCATTTACTTCATTGATAGTGGAAATAACCACATATCTTTTAAATTTCCTCCGACAAATATTTAGACAGGCTTGAAGTAAACGCCTGAATCTTGCTGTTTGTTTGGGTTTGTTGGTTTTGTTTGGGTTTTTTTTTTTTCACAAAAATAAACATATACCTCCCTACTTGGGAAAATCCCGTGCATGTTGATGGTAAATGTCACTGCTGTGAATTATCCGATGGTTCACTGCAGGAAAGCTTCCATATATGTCATGTATAATGCTTGCAGGGTGTTTTTAGTCATCTGTTTTTAGCATAGATGCCAAAAAATAACTGGTTCCAGCTTCTCAAATCATAAACTGTGATTTGTAAACTTTAAATTATTTGCTGACATTTTATTTACCAAACAATTAGTAAATTAAGAAAATGATTGTCCAAATAATTGATTGTATAGACAAGACCAGTCTGTGGCCAAGGTCAGATAGTGTCTTTCTTTTAAACAGTTAGTAAGTAAAATGATGGAAAAATAGTATATTTGATCATCCATCAATCTGATATCATTTCAGTACTTGACTGAACTGGACCGCTCACAGCCAGGTGGTTAGAACTATGTTACTTATTGAGGTTAATATGTAAAAGCAGAGCAGACACTAAACCAAAGCAATCCAGGGTTGTTATTCAAAACTCACTCAACAAAATGAGTTACTTGCACCAAGCTAATTCTCTCTCATCCTTCCTTTCTTCACTGCATTTGATGAACCTTAAAGATTGTTTTCTGAATGTTTATATGCAGTACAGAAATATGAGAATTAAAAAATTGAGCTGCAGAGCTGCGTAGAGATTTTTTCCATTTTCCATGTGTAGTTTTATGGTCCCTTGGTCTTTGTGATCGTTGTTAATTATTGAATTTAATCTATAAATACCTCAGATTTGCACAGTTGCTTGGTCACACCAAATATTGATTTGATTTTGATTTTTCTTCTGTTTGCTCACTTTGCATTTTGTAATTCGATAAATATAAACAATTACATTTATTTTGTTTTGAAAGCATCCTTACTTTGCAGTATTTCTTCACACCTGCCTCAGACTTTTGGACAGTACTCTGTGTGCGTGCGTGCGTGCGTGCGTGCGTGCGTGCGTGCGTGCGTGCGTGCGTGCGTGCGTGCGTGCGTGCGTGCGTGCGCTGGAAAAATGCTGACACTGTAAGCAGTATTTAAATTGGCAAAAATTGCTCAGGTATCCTAAATGAAAAAAAACAGTATTTGTTTTTACATTCCAATGTGTATCCAATGAGTTGGTTATTTTGTGTTCTCGATTTTCTTAGCAGATTGATGGAGCCACCCTCAAAAAAGGAGGTTGTTCCGGTAATGAGACGACCAGATGAGTGGAAGGACCCTTGGCGTCGATCCAAATCCCCCAGGAGACGACCTGGCCTGGGATCTCCTCCAAGAGGCCGCCGGCGACATAGGCCCTCGGGCTCCTCTGTATCTCTGTCCAACTCCTCCAGGTGGGTGCTTTCTTACATGTAAAACCTGCTGTGCTTTTCAATAAATGTAAACTCCACATAAATCATTCAAGTATTTATATGTAACTTGTGGCCAGTGTACCACTCTCTATGCACACGGGGGGATCTTTTTCTCACTTGGCTCCACTATAGCAGTGTAGTGGATCACAAAGTCCCTAAATGCACCTTGTTGCAGGATTCAAATGGGATTGGCAGGCCTGATTGTATCTTGCTCCACTGTAATGGCTGTCCAAAGTTTGTTCCTGCATTAGCTGTCTCTAGCTTACATCTGGCCATATCATAACACTACCACCACAACAGGGCTCTCGTGTTACATCGATGATACCTGTTAAAAGGAAGTTTCTCCTTGCCACTGTCGCCAAGTGCTTGCTCATGATGGAACTGTTGGGTGTGATTAATAGTAATGAGCTTGGTCTAGACCTGCTCTGTTTGTAAAATGCCCTGAGATGACTTTGGTTGTGATTTGGCGCTCTATAAATAAAATTGAATTGAATTGAATTGAATTGACATTGACATTCACAAACCACCATACATACTGTGTACTGGACTGCCAAATCCTTTGAAACAAAATCAAGGGCAATTTATGGTAGTGAAATGAACATTCAGTTACCAGAAACACCTCTGGTGGATATTCTGCAGTCCATATGCCAGTTGACATCAGTGGCAGTGTGTTGTGTAGTAAAACTGCACATTTTAAAGTAGCCTTTTAATATGACTAGTCCAGCACACACGTGTAATAATGCTTAGTTAGAATATTAATAAGCCACAACAATGGGGTGGATTGATTTGAAGAAAGAGAAGTACCTGCTAACAGAATTGTGACTGAGCATTTTGTGTGCGTAGATTTTATTCTAGCTCAAGAAAAATTGGAGCAAAAACAAAAAATATTTTTGTTCAGAGTATAAAGTTACAATAACTTCAGTATGGGTTTTAAATGTGTTTTGCAAAAAATTTTATCACAGACATAGACATAGCTAAGACGCATACATTAATCGTGTGTAGACACAGCTATGTAATTGTTACCAAATTCTTTTAAAAAATCAGAATGCATTTGCTGAGTGTTATGTGACCAGTACAAAAAGCAACAGCAAGGCCTTTGTACTCAGTCTTACTCATAGTGGTTCCCTACTTGCTTTGACTGTTTAGAAAATGGTGACAGGCATAAAGGCAGTGTATGATTACTAATTTATGTAAACTACATGTGCTGTCTGTGTGTTTGTTTGTTTCAGGTCTTCGTCCCACTCTTCATCTTACACAGGTTCTGGGTCGTCTCGGTCCCGCAGCCGCTCTTCATCATTCAGCTCCTACTCCAGCCACTCCTCCCAGCGCAGCTCTTTCAGTGGCAGTCGCTCTAGGTACACAAGAATATGCTTGTCTGAGTATATCTCACCACACCTGGCTGTTGAATATGGACCTTTGCTAACAATCTCTCTGCTGCTTCTTTTCGACCTGCAGACATGTTCATACACTTTAACAGTTTTATGAAAAGTCTTTTTCCATCTCCTCTGTAAAAAATGTACAGTTTGTAGTATAACTTTCTTAATTATGTGGCATCTCTTTGTAACAACAGATCTTAATAGAGATAAGGCAGTAAAAATAACTTGACCTGTAAAATGACATAGGTAATAGTTATGGTAATGGTGACATCTCTTAGAGTTCTTTATTGCTGTTTAAAGTGTTGAAGTGTTATGGTGTAGCAACAAGAGTTGAAGTTGAGCCTTCACTGAGATCATTCATTCCTAATTTATCAATACAATGGTAATGATAAGTAAGTAGTTAAAGGGATAGTTTGACAGTCTGGAGGGAGCGACTGGCCTGTTTCTATACATGGTTTTAAATTAACATAATTTATAGTGTTTTTAATGCATACTTAAATGACAATATAAACAACAAGAAGTCAAAGTTTTACTGGAGCAAAATGCTAATTATATTACAGAAACTGTGGTCTGGGTCCTTGGGTACATCAGTTGAAAAGCCTGGACTTAATTTGAAATGGGCTCATATAAGAGACATGCCCTTCTATTACCATTTATATTTTGTCATATTTTAGTAAGAAGCCTGGATTTTCTGTTTTATCACTGTGTTCATTTGTCTGATAAATATATTCCTGGAGTCTTTGAAGTACAAGTTATAGAATATCAAGTTGTAGTTTTTCTCAGTCAGCTTTTTTGCTGACTACACTTCTATTGCTCAGTTGCTGTTACTTGAAATAGAAAACACATGGAGGCACAACTCTTGAGTTTCTTTTTAGTTTTTTCACATTTGTATGACACAATCTTGGAATTATGTTGCGTAGTGACACTTTTGTTACTACTTTCCTGTTGGTTTCTAGGTCGCGATCATTCTCCACATCTCCCTCACCAAGTCCAGCAGCACCAAGAAATGTCAAGAACAAACCAGACCTCCCACCAGTTTTAGCTAAAGGGTAAATTTTCTCCTTCAGTTCATATTGTCATTAGTGTTTTTTGTGTTATTTATGTGATAATAAATAATGCAACTCACTGCCATAACCAGTCTGTGGTTTGGGCTTTACATAAACATTGCATTAAGTCTCTTTACCGATTATTGTTTATTGATCATTTGCTACAACACTGCATGTGTCTGCATCCTTGAAAAAACAAGAAATACCTTTTTCCCTCCCTAAGAATGCCGCTGAAGTTGGGTGCCATGCCCCCTCCTCGCAGGGACAAACCTGCCATCAAGAAAGCACCCAGTCCTGCTCCACCCTGTGAACCGCAGGGCAGGCCTTCCAAACCCATGCCAGACGGGGGGAAGCCTCCCAGCAATCCCAGGGAGCCTGGTAGTGGAGGTGCTGGGGCTGGAGGTGCTGGGGCAGGTAGACCCCTGCCACCACGGGAACCTGGAAAACTTACCAACCCAAGGGAAGATAGGAGGAAAGAACGGCAGCAGCGTCCTCCTCGGAGGTAAGTGTCTAGCCTTCAAGTTCTCCATTCATTTTGAGGCAATGGTACTAGTGCTCTTATTCAAAAAAATTAATGTCTTGATATGATATTTGATATTGATATTTATGGCAGGAATGAGGACAAGGAAAAGTTCTGATCCAGTTAAAACTTGATGACTGTTTGCATACTCAAAATTACAATCCTGTGTGACCTGTTACAAGACCCAACTCTTCTATGGGTCTTTCTAAAGTTGTAATATTTTCTACTTTTTAGTTGACATGTATCACTTATTTGTAGGGAAACCATTCTAACCTAACCGTTAGAGCTTCCAAGCTTCCAAAACTAGGCATAAAAGCACCCTTATGTCAACATAAACCTCTTCAGACTTTGAACCGATCAATGTCAACAAGAAACATGCAAAATGTGCAACATTAATATGTTTAGCAGTACACTTATGACCAACGCAGTGCACTTATGACCTACGCAGTGCACTTATGGCCATTGAAGCTTTCCTCCTGTGGACAAATGTCACAAAGATGAATGATAGCTCCATTCCATTTCAGATGTCCCAGTGACCCACGCTATTAATTAAACCTGTGTTCAAAAAGACAGTATTTCAAATTAACACATAAGAAACGTCTATTCAGTTTAATTCAGTTCAGTTTTATTTGTATAGCACCAAATCTCAGCATAGGTTGTCTCAGGACAGTTTACGTACAGAGCAGGTGTAGACCACACTCATTATTATTAATTACACCTAACAGTTCCCACACAAGCACGCACCTGACAACAGCAGCAAGGAAAAACTTCCTTGCTGGAGGCAGGAACCATGGGCAGATCATGGCTCTAGGTGGATGGTCATCTGCTTTGACCAGTTGGAGGAAAGAGAGAGAGGGGAAGGGAGAGAAAGAGAGAGAGAAAATACAGTAGCACAATACTGTTGTTATGTTAGTGTATGTTGTTATTATTATTGTTATTATTATTATTATTATCAGTAGTAGTACCAGCACTAGTATTAGTAGTAAGTAAAATGGCAGCAGTGGGCAGGTTGGTGGAGCCAGGACCACAGATCACACATGTAGCTTAGGAGCCAGACATACCTGTAGAAAGATATACAGATAGCTAGAGAGACCACAGAGAAACAGGCACCAGATTATGGAGAGAGAGGACACAAAGTTAATGTAAAAATGGCTTACAAATGTGAGAATGGGTCTGAGGGGGGAGAGAGAGAGAGAAAGAGAAAGGAGAGCAGAGGAGATCCTCAGTGGACATCCTCCAGCAGCCTGGCCCTATTGCAGCAGATGGTTGAAAGTTATCTGAGCCCTACTATGGGCTTTATGGAGAGGTGCCTGAAAGCTAGGCTTGCCGTCCCATTCTACTTTAGGATATTCTAGGAACCACAAGCAAACCTGCACTCTGCGAGTGAAGCGACCTATTGGGATAACATGGCATTATCATGTCTTTGATATACAATGGAGTTTGGCCATTAAGGGCCTTGTAAGTTAGAACAAGGATTTTAAGATCTATTCTGGACTTTACAGGGAGCCAATGAAGCAAAGTTATGACAGGATAATTATGACCTGTCTTGCTAGTTATTGTCAGTACTCTCACTATAGCTTTTTGGATCATTTGGAGGCTGTCCAGGAAGTTAATTGGACATCCTGATGCTGACAGCTATAAAGTTTCTTCACAGATGTAGTTAACAGAATTTAGATTTTAATAGCTTTGGTTTATTCTCAAACTTCCTGGCTGTGGCACAGAGGTAAAGCGGGTCATCCACCAATCAGAGGATCAGCAGTTTGATCCCTGGCTCCTCTGGGCTGTGTGTCGGAGTGTCCTTGGGCAAGACACTGGACCCCAAATTTCCCCCAATGCTGCGTCATCAGACTGTGCATGAGGGTGTGTGTGGGTGTGTATGGCAGTGCTACTGCCATCAGTGTGAAAGCATTTTGAGTAGTCACATGACTAGAAAAACGCTATATAAGTACAGTCCATTTACCATTTACCTTTGTGCATATACTATACTATACTATACTATCAGCAGTATAACAGGCATCGGTATCTATGTATGTCAATGTGATGTCTTAGCCTATGAGCTTTACCATTTACTTGAATAGGCCCAAATAATCCTAGACTCAAGCCTCTTGGTGTAGGTGTTTCTGAAGGGAGGTGCATGCCAGTGTCTTACCCTTGACTAAACACTGGCACTGGCAACTGGCGGGTTTGTTTGTCTGGCTCATCTGCCAGTCACAGTAAGATAGTTTCCTTTTTGCAAGCTGGAAAACAGCTGAGTTGACTTGGTTGGAGGGAATACTGTTTAAGACAGACAGAACATGGACAGGTGTGTGTGCGTGCGTGCGTGCGTGCGTGTGTGTAGAGATGGATAGATGGATGTACAATTAGTTCCAGGTGTTTACATGTGAGTGAGAGAAAATTAGCCTGCTGACATGTTAATTTACTGGGCTCACATTTGCAAGGAAGTGTGTGCACAGTGGACCACATTGTCAGACAGATAAATTTGCAATATCAGAGCAAGTTCCCACGCACATTTTAATTTGCATATTTGTATCTATGTTTGCATGTTGCATAAATGATGCTGCAGGTGTATCCCACAACTGTATATTTTGGGGGAAGACCACAGAGAGTGTGTGCGTGAGAGAGTTGATAGAGGAAAAACTGCACCTTTTTTTTTACATAGCAGAGAGGAAGAATAGTTAAAGGGCAGGGAAAAACAGTAAGGGTGTGTGACACTGTTTACGTGTTTGCATGTGTGTGGGCGAAATGTGGGCAGGATGGGTCATACACGTGGAAACTATCCAGGAAAACCAGTTTGTTTATAAGCTACTTCCCTTTGATTGTCAGATACAGTATGATATGTTATGCTTTCAGTTATAAATATCTGCTGGGCCAGTGGGTAAGATAAGGATAAGGGTAAGATTGTTTGAGGAGACAGCTGTAGTGTTACAGCCTTGTCTTCGGTTCCCTACAGTTACTGAAGTTACAGTTGGGTGCAGTTACAATGCCAAAATAAAAATGTATTTACCAATCTGTTTGTCTTGTGTCAGCCAGAACAACACTGTAGTGGATCCACGTGACACTCATTCATAGCGTTTCCAGAAAGATGGAAAATTGACATAACCCTGCCAACCATACTGGTGATTTCATTCACTCTGGTTGGTTAGAGCTTTCACAATCACCCCATACTACCATTATAAAGATACATGCACACCTGAGTTGGCAGGTGCAATAGATTAGATAATAATAATGAATTAAAATGCCAAGCATAGTCTGTAGAGTTACATAGTCTTGAGAATAGGTCTAATCAGCCAGGGTAAGAGTTAACTGTTGTGTGAGTTAGCAAGGGCTTTATTATTAGGTACATACTGTTAACTAAGTATTCTGATTATATGTTTACAAATGCAAAGTCAGATCCTGTTAAATAAACCTGGATAAGCCCTATCCCAGGTTTTAATAAACCTGGTTATGTAGTAGTGGGTCAGTCAGTTAACAAAGTTATAGTGATATGTGATGTACTGTATTGATCTACACGCCGAAATAAAAGTGTCTTTCACAGTTCTTGACTCTCATATTGAAGAGATTGGTAAAAGCCCCCCCCCCCATATGCTCTACTACTGAGGTCATGTATTTCACTGAGTACAAAAACGGAAGATTTTCTGTTACACCTTGACTGCGGCAAACTTTCACACACCTGGATGCTGTTTGAATCATGTATCTCTAAAAAGTCAACCAGGCCATATAAGGGCACTGGGAATTTCAGTCAGGAGAAAATGGGTCCTCTAATGGTCTATAAACCTGTGGATTTAATATTTAATACTTCGGCTCATGTCCTGAGCTACTGAGTTTTTTTATTTTTTTACCTAACAAAAAAGTGCTGATATATGTAGTCATTGCTAAACAAGGAGCAGGCAAGTTCACTTTGGTTTGGGTTTCATAAAAATAATACTTGTGTGTCTCTTCCAGGCGAACTGTGAGTGGGAGTGTTAGTGGAAGTGGTAGTAGTTACAGTGGTTCAAGCTCCAGATCGAGATCCTCCTCCAACTCCCTCTCACGCTCACGCTCTGGATCCAGAAATTCCAGGTGCTTGCCCACATTATCACACACATTGTCGTCAGAACAGTTTGCAGCGTAATAGGCCATAATAATAGTAATAGCTAATAATAGACACTACTAGATTGATGGACATCAATAAATTAAATTAAAGAGGACATATTATGGCAACTGAAAGCTGTTTAAACAGGTCCTGGATGTCTTAAAAACAAGCTTTTTAAAAAAAAAAGTTGGGGAAAAAAATCAAAAATTCAGCCTCTGAGGAGGGTCTGCAGTCTCCCATTCTTTACCTTCATTATCTATGCGGAGTGGGCGGGGAGGCTACGATAATGTGGCGCTGTGACATATGGAGTGGGAGGGTGCAGAGAGGAAACAGTTGAAAAGAATGAAAAAATAAAACGCAGCCACAGTCTCCTCTGGTCTTCTGGGGCTGGGACAGAATATAGGCATTTGTGTTGGTTTTTACAACCAACAACAGAGCAGTTTGCATGTCTGGCTCTGACTGATGACATGGCGACACACCGCTAGCTTACCGCTGGAAACAGTGAACTTCACTTAGCGGGATGAACGCCCCCTCTTAGTGGTTTCACTCAGAGGAGGACGGCCTATGTAAATCACTGTAGGCCATTTTACCAGTGGGTGGGCTGTCTTGTCTGCCTTCTTCATCCTCTGAGTTGGTAGGCTGAGGGGGGACTAGTTTAAAAATGCATGGGCAAGAAAATACATGTTTTTCATAATATGTCCCCTTTAAATTTATTAATGTCAACCTTTTATTCCATTTTCTAAATCTCTTACCCCAGATATAGAATAGAATAGAATAGAATAGAAGTACTTTATTGATCCCAAGCTGGGAAATTTTGCTGTTGCAGCAGCCATATGATGCAACTGGAAGGGTATAACTTTAAATGTACATATACTGGGCCATTGTGACTGCTCACATAGGCTAATATGGATGACTTCTGTGTGCTTCTCTTTTCTTTTCATGTGCTGTATCTGTTGGGAAACCCTTCAGGAAGTCCAGGTATGATCATATTATTGAAGGTGTGCTTATGTGTGCAATGCCCCAGTTATCTTCCCTTTGCAACAGGACAATTAGCATCTCATTGACCTATTGTCTCTTGCTGCAGATCGCTGAGTGTGAGCAGCGTGTCATCTGTGTCATCAGCCTCATCCAGCAGTAGCTCAGTTCGTAGTGCAGATTCAGATGACATGTATGCTGACCTGGCCAGCCCAGTATCCTCTGCCAGTTCCCACTCGCCCACACCAAATCACCCCCGCAAGGACCGGGGAGCAGCACGGGACAGACCTCCACATGGCAGAGACAAGAACAGGGGTTCGTGTTGGCAACAAAGTCCACATTTGGCAGGGCCCCAGGACACATAGGCTGGTAGACATTAGTATAACACGCAAATCATAAATTCTCAAATTAGCCAGTGTTCAAATATTGGCCAAGTTTCAAATGATAGACCCCATGAACAAGTAAACATCATCATCAAACATTTTGATGGTGGAGTCACTGACCTTATTAGCTCTCATGTTTAGTGTAATGCACATTTCTATAATTAAGTCATACAACAACAGCCAAAAGTCATGTCATGCTGGCTCAAGTCTGGTCAAGTTTCTCAGTTAATTTCCAATTAACTGCACTTACCAACAGTATTTTTTGAGATTATTGTTCAGCTACTGTCAGTTAAACTCAACACTTCCTATAGAGGTTTCAAGCTAAAGGCATGCCAGAAAAGGTTAGATTGGTCCATCATGCTGCTGATTTTTAATTTGTAAAAAGTATAAGTTTAATTGCAGATAGCTTAAAAGCGAAGTTTTGTGTTTAAAAAAGTTATTTTCAGATTTATCCTTCACCATATTTACTTTCTGAAATAGAAAATACAGAATTGAACATTAGGATTGCATGGTTCATCAATTCCAATTTTTTCTGTCACTATCACAGAGAGACCATCAAAGAAAGATGAACCCTTCAGGGAAGACCGTAGGAAGATTGACCTATCTGGTGGCCCACCCAGAGGTGGCAACCCCATGCCCAGATCAGGACCTGGTAGCAGGGGTGGCCATCCTGTGCATCCCCAACCAGGCACCATGGGACCTCCAGGAAGCTATAGTGGTTCGGGTTCCCACAAAGACATTAAACTCACCCTCCTCAACAAGGTAAATATAGCATGTCTTTTCATTTTAAAAGGGTCTGTTCACCCAATTCACAAGAAATTGTGTGAATACACTACTATTCTTACCACAAATAGTTTCAAGCCTTGCATTTGCAAAAGGCTTTTAACATGGTCCCACCTTTTGTCAATTCAAGGCTTTAAATGAAGCTCAACAAAAAGAGAATGAGACATTGGGGGAGTAAACAAAGTTTAATCTTTGACAACTGTGTCACACACCAGATGTGCTGGACGTGTTGGTCAAGAGAACATGTGATACAGTTTCTTCTTTTTTGTGGTGGACTCTGATGCACATCTGTGCTCAGAAACAGCACAGTGCTCTACCCTAACCCAAAACCTGAAAATAACAATGTAGAGAACTACTACCATGTCCACTGCCAATGTTTACAGTCAAGACATTTTTCATTTGGATGTGGAATAAATTGGTTCACTTTTTCCAGCAGCAGGGAGATAAAGGCAGCCGGAAGAGATACCTGCCTTCAGACAAAGACCGGCCAGTTTCCCCCCTAAGCAAGAGAATGGCCATGTCTCCAGACAGAGGTGAGAAACGTGCTAGCAGCGTGCACACATCTTCAACAGTGGTATATTTTTCATGCTGTCCTGCAGCTTTAAAAGCGGTGTGTAAACTTTGTATATCCATTGTGCTGTTGCAGTATGTTACAGTAGTGTAACAGTGTTACAGTATACTCTACCAGAATGAATTTTGAATAGAATGAATTTTGAAGAGATTCTTGTAACCATTGATCAAAAATATTTGTTGTATGTTGCTGCAAAATTTATGCCAAACTAACTATGACTATTTGATTAATCAGTGAGGAATATCATTCAGCATATCAATTTAATAGTCGCTAAATTGTTTATTTTAACAGTCAAATATGCCAAATATTAGGGGTGCTCTGGTAGCTCACACAATAGAGCAGGGACCATGTATCAAGGCTGAGTCCAGCAGCCTGGGATCAACTCCAACCCTGGCTCTGCGCCCTGTCTCTCTCTCCCTTAACTTACCTGTCTCTCCGAGCAGTCGTGGTCATCATAATAAAGCAGAAATAACCCCAAAAAACAATTTGACTCCTTCTAGTCAGTAGAAGCATTTGCCTTTCTGCACTCACATCTGACATCATGACCCGTTAATGAAGGTCACAGTAGAAAGCAGTATAGCAATATATCTATCCTGCCAGAATTGTATCTCACTCAATAGGAAGTACAAAAGCAGCAGTCATGCATCTGTGCGTGTTATAGCATGATGGATGGATAAGGGGAAATTAGCACATTTACCCAGGTGTTATTGGCAATCAGAGCTGGAGCCTAGGCACACCGGTGACTACTGCAGAGTCATTTGAATGCTGATTGTACACATTTACACTGATGAAAAAAGCTGAAGCAGGTGTGCACTGTAATAAGGGCTACAGCTTCCTTCCACTCTAGGCCTGTATAGCAGCATAACTAAGAGATGGTGAGCCAGCCCTAACTATAATCTAGGATAAGTGATGCATTTACAGCTTCAACACCAGATGACTTTCTCAGTAATCATCAAACCTGAATATGCTCATATACAAATTTGTTACGAGCACTATGTTGCACACAGCTGCCTTACTGTAATTTAGTGCTACAACCAGTCATTTTAATGAGCACTTGGTAGTGTTAGTCATCTGTTAGGGATGAAGATTGTTTTAGTATCAGTTAATGTGCAGGTTGTTTTTCAATTAACTGTCTATAAAATGTTATAAAAAAGGAGGCAAGACTGAAACAATGAAGTGACTTCTTTTGTACAGACCCAAAGATATTGTACTGCATCAAAAACCAAAGAAAACTAATTGTTTCCATAAAAGAAACTGGAACCAGTGAGACTAATTGCTTCAGCTAAATTTAATAATGTTTAAATGTATAGTACCTTAGGTAACTCATCTTGGTGTACAGGGAACTGAAACATGTCACAGAGTTCTCCATGGTATCATTTTTTCTTGTTCTGTCCTGGACTTGGAAGAACAAGTTGTTTTCAATAGTAATGTCTATTTTGTCCATTGCATTTCAATTAAACACACACATACACATTTATAATTTACATCTAATGCCTAGTGTAGCAGAATATTCTAACAGCTGTTATGAGAGACTACATCTCTTATATAATGAAACAGCTACATAGTCTCCATGATCGTATGGTTTTTAATTGACTCTGCTACATTTCCAAACTCTGGAGTCCTAACAGCCTCAGTAACTCTGAAACTTATGTTTTCAGGCCGTGATAAGAGGATACCTGGCCGACCCCCACTCTCCCCACAAATGGATCGGCCCAGAGGACAAGGGCCCCGACCTGGACCCCCACAGGGAGACAGGTGGGTGCAACTTTAAACATAATTTCTGTAGGACTGTGACATTTATTTTTAGCAGTTTATTATTCTACAACAGAACTCAGAGAAGGGAATTCAGCTGGAAGTACAGAAGTTCAAAGTCAACCTTTTTGTTTTGACACTCTGACACATCGTCACGTTATCATGAGTGGTGTTTGTGTTTACTCAGGCCACACACATCAGGATTTTCAGAGCATGAAGTTTGTCAGACCGCAAGCATTTGGCTAAAAATGAGGAACATGCCATAAAAGTGGAAGCACATATCATAAAATTCACTGGCTGTCACACAAATTCCCCAGTTTGAAAGAGATGCTTTGTAATCAGGCTTATCTTAAATAAATAACATTTAGACCGGTAGTGCGGAGAATGGACACAATTTTGTGAACACTCGAAATGACTAATTTGGAGTCACATTAGGATCCATTAGAGTTGGCCCAATGTGTTACTCTCGTATTTATCTGTAACCTTTGATGAGAGTAGTTACACTACATAAGCTCTTTGTTCTTGAGTGTCTCATCCATCACAATAAGGCTGCATTATTCTGTATTTTAGTTACTGTCAGCAAATTCCATTAAAAGTCCAAAATCAACAATGTGTTTGTACATCTGTCAGTACTTTCTGACTTCCCTACCCTGTCCGTGACTCTCCGCTACAAGCCAAAGTCAAAGTCAGCGTTATTGTTAATACAGCAGCATGTAAGCACATACATAGTATTGAAATTGCGATCCTCTAAGACCCCGCGGTGAACACAAATTAAAAAAAATATAGTAAACCTATACAATAAAAAATGTAAGAATGTAAAATATAAGAACTGTAAATATAAAAATATAAAAACTAATGGCATGCAGAAGAAGCTAAAGTAAGATAGAAGAAAAACAGTCAATAAATATAATTGATTCCTACTAATATAAATCTTTCAAACCAAATACCCAGTACACAGTTTTATTTAAAAGACTGCAACAATTTATCTGTATAAACAAATAGATAAAACCTCTTAATTTATTGATCCATAAATCTATATGTAGCGAACACTACTTTCCAACCAGAATTAGTTAGGACTTGACTAACAGCTGGTACACCTAGTTACCCAAACTTGGTATTGCATCAATACACACTGCTGCCCGGACTACCTGAGTGAATGGACAGCAGGACGTGTATGCAAGAATTCAATATAAAATACAGTTTACGTTCATAGCTCACAGGCACATGTAGCATTGATTAGGATCAATTAATTGTTTTCTTATGGGATTTTTTTTTTCTTTGACAATGAGGGAAAATACTATACAATACTACAGTTACAGTTAATGTAATGGTTGTTGTGCAAGGACAATGAGATAATGCCCCCACAACCACCCTTTTATTACTGCTGTGTTTATAATTGGGTCTTTTATTTTTTTGTTTTTAGTCATGTTACTGTTTACATGATATGAATAAAAAAGGAAGTCTAACTCTTGATCCTCTTCATCAGAAAACGTCCTCTGTCACCACCCCCTAAATCATCTGGGAAAGGCCCTGCAGCACCTTTATGCAAGCTGGCCATCCCAGGCTCTGCTTCAGCTGCTGGCTCAGGCTCCAGCTCAGGATCTGGCTCCAACAAACCCAGTAACACACTGTCTCGCCGTGAGGAGCTGCTGAAACAACTAAAGGCTGTGGAGGATGCCATCGCCCGGAAAAGAGCAAAGATCCCCGCCAAATAAGAGGAAACCTGCTCCTCACCTGTTCACAAGTCTGCCTGTGCAGTGAGGGTCACAGATGGCAGTGAGGGTCATTGGATGGAGCATTTTTTCCCTGCCTTCAATGGACGTATAAAAATGTTGTATGGTTCATGTATAAAGGCTATTGTATAAGTGAACAGGAAGCAGCTGCCACAAAAAACATCTTCTGCTTGTTTGAACTCAGAAGAGGTTTGGCTCTACTTTGCTCCATTCTAGAGCTGGTCTAGAGTGTTGTTCACTTCCATATGCTAAACTCTAGCTCCCCTTAAAAATCTTTGAATGTCTCAGCTGCAGTTTACCTCATCATCAAGAAACAGGACGAAACATTTGGGTATTTGGTGAGGGAGGGATGTCTCAGGAATGGAGTGTACTTTGTGTAGAAAAACCGAAGAGTAGTAAGGTTGCACTTGACCACTTGCGTCTCACTCTATTCTTTCAGTGAAAAGGAAGCATCTTCCTCATGTGGTGTAAAGAATAACAGATTTATACACATTGAATCTCGTTCTACTCTCTTCCTCTGCCCCCTTTTGTCGTCTTGTTCTTTTTGTGTCCTCTGTGTGGAGTGATGTGACTGTTGGGTCAGCTCTACAGGGTACTGACAGCCTGCAGAGCTTCATGACGCACACTCTTGAGAATCCATGTTCTGCCACAGGAAACGATCACGATGCCCATGCTTTGTTCACAGTAGGCCCATCTTAACCAATGACTCGTCTGTGTTCTGTGTGTTAGGGCAGTGTTCACTGTCACACCTTGTACAATAATAAGTCATCAGATTCTTTCAAGTGTATGATTATAGGCAACAGTGATGTGAAGTATAGCTTACTTTTTTAAATCTGCTGCATTTTGTTTTCTTCTTAGCTCTCCTCAAGTGATAAACCAATGTTTTATTTGTGTCACATTTTTAGTTTGAGTATGAGAGGTGGAACGGGGACATTTAGAGACAAGATATGTCTTGCTTTTGTGACAAAGCCTTCTAAATAAACTATTTTGATAAAGAGAAGGCCAGTTGTCTGTTTTTCTCTGCTGTGGTGCAAGACAAAAGGATTGCGACAGCTACAATTTATGGGAGCATTTAGGAACAGCATTGTTCATGATAATGATTGTGGAATATACTTTTAAATATACTCAAAGTAACAAGTATCACTCAAGGCCTCTCCTGTACACACCCAGTTCATGGTATTTGTTGAAATAGTCCACTACAGGATTGGTTCACTACAACACTGAAACCCCTGTACTGTTGCATCAATGTGGCACAGTGTTGTGAAATGTTTGTTTCATGACACTATTGTCTCTGATTTTTTTGGTAATAAAAGCCACCGTGTTATTTCCGGTGTATTCATCAAGGTGTGCTCTCATGCCTCAGGCACAAATTATTTTAACCGTGCTAGCAGCATTTGCAGTAGTTAAGTTGGTCCAGACTGTAAATGACGTTCATGATCCCCAGAGCATGGTTATTAATGACTTTGGTAATCCTATGACAATATCCCACATTTTTGCCAATCTTTGCATATCTTCTTTTTGCAAAACACACAAGTCACATCTGTTTCTCTGCAAATCTCTTGTTTTGCCAGTTTGAACCATTAATTAATTTAGAAGAGTACCAGTATCTTGAAACACAAGGAAAGAGACCATATCTGCATTTATCGTTAAATTGAGATTATCGAGTACCATTAAGGCTTCTAAAAATAGGACAGCATCCATCATTTTTAATTGTTAGTCATTTTCAATATAAGTAATGTTTTATATATTTCAATTATTTTAATGCCATGTTGGTGGAGGTAAGCCTCATTTCAGTCTTTAACATTTTCTCCCATATATGCAGCCTGTATGAGGTATGAGTGTCAAGCAATTTTTCCTGGAATGTAGCCAAGTATTCACCTTTGTGAGCTTTCGTCATAGTTAAGTTGCACTGCAACGAGGAAGTGAGTCAAGAGTCTGCCTTTGGAGTGGAGAAACAAAGAACATGTAATGGAGGAATTTCTGGATGCATGTGTTTTGCATTTAGGAATTCCTTTTTGAGTACTCTCTGAACTGTGACCTTTATCTGAATGAGAAATTTGCTTATTTTTCCATAATTTGGACATGACTGAATAAACGTCACTGTAAGACCTAACACGACCATTCCTGATGGAATGTTTTGTTCAGCTGTGGAAACAGATGAACACTGAAATGTTAAGTGTTTCGAGTGAAAGTCCAGAGAGATTTACCACTCACCTAGTGAATGAGACACAAGTGTTTACCAGTCAAATGTTTTGCAGAACACTTTGAAACTGGTTTCCTAGTGCTTTATTTATTAATCAGCTGTGACCAGCTCAACCAAAGAATGATTTTTTTTTCATTTAAATAATTTTTAAATGTGCTGTTATACTCATTTGTATTCCCTTATCATGAGATGTGATGTTCAGTCGTTTAGATTCTAAGGAAAATTGTTCTCAGATTATTCCTATAAACAAAAGCTGGCACTCATTAAAATTCAGCTGTATCCCCTTGTGCACTGATACACCATCCCCAGAACCCAGCACGCTTTGTAAGCACCATGGAAGTGATCTTTTGTAAGTGTCTCAAGGACAATCAGAGATGTGTGCTGGATGTCCCTTATGTGTCAAATTTAGAAGTGGAAGAAGTCTTGAAAGCAAGAGTGGGAAGATGCAAACATGTTGCACTGCACTGTAATTTCACATTGTCATTCTGGACTGCCATCACGCCACATTCATAATTCCCTCAGATAACTCAGCACACTGCAGTAGAACATGACATTCCCTCTGGAGGAATTCAGGGTGCACAATCCTGCAAATTCCAGAGAAAACCACTGGCATGTGCTCCTGAGCTGATGCACCATCTTCCTCCATCTTCTTTTTGTTTGTTTGTCTCAGCTTCGTCTCTCCATCTCTGTGGTTTCCTGAAGTCCTGCTCCATGTCTGTATATAGGGCCTGTCTTTAGTATTTGTTGTAAATAATACACACATTGACATTGCTATTAAGCAATATTTCGTTGTTCATGAATTTTTATCAAAAATGGACACTTATGTTTATTTTATTAGAATGATGATCTGAAAATAGGACACAGATGATTGTCAAACTGACTTCACTTGCCTTGACACAATGGTTACTAATTTAGTTCTATTAATCTGATTAGTGATGCATTCATTAGCTTTCTAGGGTTAACTAATAGCTTGCTATTACTAAGTAACTATTAAAAATGGGAAAATTTCATGTTTGGAATGTTTCCCCACAGAACCACATACATACAATACAGCACTGGACAAACACAACTGTCTCAGTTTCAGCCAGTCGTTAGGAATTAGTCAAGCAACAACAGTTTCTCAGAAGTCCCAGCTCTTCATACAAACGCAAAAAGATGTTTGTGTTTGTGTTTATGTCTGCTGAACTGTCCAAGGGGACTGACCAGTGGAAAGTTGACTGTGAATGCCCCTGACACACTCACATTAATAAGTGAATGTTTCTCTATTTCGGTGCACTGCGCACAGTCGTTAAGAGTTGTCTCACCAGCCAGCAACAGTGTTGGTACTGTTCTTGGTGTTAGCACAGTTCTTTAACCTACAAACGTATCTGACAATTTTCTTGTGTCCTAAAGACTTTTGTTTAACTGAAAGACAACCTGACAAAAAGACAACATTATGACATAATTACATTAACTATGGATTGTAATTTTTCTTTTTAATGGATCTGTGAGTGACTTTACTCTCTTATCAACAATAATTACTTTTTATTTTTCCTTGTGAAAAGGAGAAATTATCATCTTCTTTCATTCTCCTTATCTGTGTCTTCAATCTTGACCTTAGAAACTTGTAGGGGATAGAAGGAGCTTTAGTTGACCACTTACTATTCTTTTATATTATATTTATTGACACACTTTATCTTCATAGCTGCCATAGCCTCAACGTGTAGTTATTTTTAATCATGTAGCTTATGCTGTCGCTTTGAAGCCTTTGCAGTCTTGGCTGGGCTGTAAAATAAGCTTAAGTTACATTTTTATTAGAATTTGTTATTTTTCCTCATGTGTATGCATTGGCTGGCCTGCATTTACTTATTTATTAAGTGATGGTGCCCATGGTTCTGTCAAAAGGTTGTGTCATTAAGAAAAGTTGTTGGGGAAAGCATTGGCTGGCATTTAAATACTACAGCCACAATTTCTGATAGCTGATTCCACTCAAGAGTGACATTTTGACATTATCTGATTTACTCTGAGGAATTTTAATTTCAGCCCAGCATTCTTGACAGTGAGGCTCCCGCGTGAGCATGTAGGCATATCAGTTAACATATGCCTCCAAAAAGGCCAAGGCAGGGAAGTAAAGGGCAGTAGATAGTTTAAAGACACAAAAAGCAAGACAGATTAGAGGATGAGTGTGACTGTCCTCAAAGAGAGAAGGCATCAGTCTATTGAACAAATACATCCAAATTATATTTATTCATGTTCAGGAGAAAAAGCCTTCTAGCAACTATATCGCTGATGTGGTTCATCCATCAAAGGCAAAGGAGGAAGTAGTGCGACCACGTTATAGAGCTACAAAGTCCTCAGGCTGAAGTGGAGGTGTTTTGGTATGCCACTCAAATGTCACATTTACACGGTAGACTTAGACTGCTGTTGGTTTCCTGTTTCCAACCAGCAGTCATTGTTGATGGTATTTGTTTTTAAATTTTTATTTTTAACCATGACCACAATCTTTGCCTAACCGTAATCAAGCAATTATTCCTCTGACCAGGATGAGGAGGTATCCCAGCCTTAACAAAGTAGTGAATTACTCTCTAATTTTAATCATGCTGTGTTTGTGCTTTAACCAATATCTGATCAGAAGATGGGTTTAATTTTGTGACAGTAAATGTATCCTATCAGATCAAAGAACGCCGTCATGTGTCGCTGTGGAGAACAGTTACAGAGGACATATTTGTAATTCGTGTTTAGGGAATAGGAAATTTAAGTTGGAGACCACAGATCCCCTAAATTTGTTTGACAAGCTTAAAGATGAACTAGAAAATGTCCAGATAATGTCCAGAAGTGATTTTTTTTATCACTTAGGTCACAAGTGACAATGTTATAGCTAGGGACTATGGGCAGGTGATCTCCAGTATCCTTAGGAACTGGAATTGAGAATGTGTCCACCTGATGAATGTGAGTTTAAACATGCCTTTTTAGTTCTAGTTTTGAATTTCAGGTCTGCACCAACTCATATCATAGAGATAGAGATATCATACTCTTTACTTGTTACTTGTTAAATGTTCACCAGATAGTTGATAACTGTCTGCTATCTGATATTAGGTAGGCAGTGCATACCAGGTTTCTCAAAGCTTTTTCGCTGATAAGTGCTACTGCACCATCACATGACCACTAAACTGAAAAGCCTTAATGGCTGCTCAGGAAAACAATGGCTTTAATGTTGAATAACAAATGACCTTAAAAAATACAGTTGTGCTATTTATTATTGCATCAAGTAGATCTGGAACCAAATAACGAGCGCAGAGAGAGAGACAGAATGAGAGAGAGAGTCCTTCAAGGTGGGAGTTGTTGTCACGTGGGTTACAGTCAAACACTACAGGAGTAATCACAGATCCTAACATGACAACATAATTTAAACACAGACAACAATGAAGACTCTCTTAAGCCTCTGTACTATTGAGTTGTAACCACAAAGGTTTGCTATTAATAGCTGCCACCCAGTCTCACGGGATACTTGGCATTGTTACTGCGCTGGCTATACAAACCTCTGCTGGAAATTCTCCTGGCAGAAAAACCAAGGCAGATAACAAACGGTAACAAATCCTGCTATTTTAGGATCTCAGCCCCTGATATCTGGAATGTTGTAATTCAAACATTGTATTACCTCAACTGACATAATCTGACACAGTTTATTGTGGGCTCCACCAAACTAGAATTTCAATTTTTTTTAAGTTTATACAGCCCTCTGGATGGTGAGACTGTGAGAAAATAAAATCTTATTTCATTTTCATAAATGCATTCCGAATTATTTGTTTAGAAAGGTCCTATAAAACCCTGCTGACCTTTATCTCCTCTTTTTCATCAGGATCACTTACTTACTTTATTTTGTTCCTCTTTGTGTGTTTTGCGCTGGGTGTCTCTCTCTCTCTCTTTCTCTATCTATCTATCTATCTATCTATCTATCTATAAAATTAGAGGTGTTTCGGTGTTCTGCACGACCTCTCTGCACTCCAATACGTGTGTGTGGAGAAAATTCCTGGACTGCATTCCAATGACACTACAATGTAGTCTACTATCACTTAGGAAAGAGGAAGTCGAGGAACTAAATTGCGTTTCCATTTCCTCATGTCCTACTCGGTTTTTCCCAGGTGCACCGATAAATAGTAGACGGGCGAACATGATGGCAAGTTCAAGCAAAGCAGATCAGTCAGTGAGAGGAGAGAGAGGATGGACATGAAACAGGTGAGTAACACATGAACCGGACAGGACGGTCTGATGAGACTGACTGCACTCTGCTTCCTACATCGCTTCAGCGCCGTCTGTGTCTCTACCCCTCCACAGATTCTCATCTTTGGACTTTTCTTCGTCCCCGTGTGGACGTGCAAGATGCACCGGTGCTATGATGACCACGAGCTGAGCGAGGCAGCAGAGAGGAGGCTGAGGACCCACTACCCACAGCCTCCGGACCCTTCCGCTGCGGCGGCACCTGACTCACCCGCCTCGTGCCCCGTAGCGCTTTACCAGCAGCAACTAACTCAGCACATCAGCGACAGGTCCCTGTCCCCCTGGAGATACGTGTAAGTAGCACCCGCATTTTCATACATTTGTAGACCTCTACACCTACACTTTTCAATGTATAGGCCCACATGTATGAGATGAGTTACCATAAACATTTATTTTGCATAGTCGTATCCCTCATACCCAGACATTCGATGTATACAGTCGTTTCTCAAACTAAATAGATCGTCGTATGATCCTCGTCTGTTTGAAAACAAAAAATGGACAATCATGTTTACACGTGCTGGTGAGATGTGACTATAGCGCTCAGACAGAACCGTCTAGAAGATTTTGCTCTGTGTTATTTTGCACAGACTGGACACGTTTAGCCAAAGAAAACACAAATCAGTCAGGATCTTAGAGCTTCAGTAAAATGAAGGCGAATTTAGCGGTTGTGATTTTGTACACTTGGCACGGGCTTTGAGCGCAGACGACGCGCTCCTGTGCGCCACGCCCCGGTCCCAGAGAGGGGAAAGTCCTACACGGCCGATGCCCAGCACTTTGTTGGCACATAACCCCTGGGAATGACGTGAATTGCTTCCCTGAGTCAAATATGTTGGCACTGATCTATTGCAACTTGGACCTTGGTTGTACGTTTACTTGCAGTAAACATTCTTTAGCTGTTGTCGTCCTCCGTAGTACTACATTGCTGTTGAGTTTTAATAATGTTCTTCAATGAGAAACTATAAAGGTTAGCAACAGCTGATCTTTTTGATAATGTTGATATGTGCCTCTCTGAACTCAGACTATAGTCAGACCCCAATTCACTGAATATACTCACAAATCCTAAAATGTGTCGTTACTGCTAGTCATGTGGATAATGTGTAGGTTTTTATGGATGTTTAAATTTACAAAGAGCAAACTTGAAAACCCTCCAGAAAACACATTTTAGTTTGACAGCATCATCTCAGTCACATGTCCTCACTGTTTTTTGGAAGTGCTATTTACCTTGATGTGTTGTTCCTTTCCAGACTCGTTACAAAGAAGGATCACTTTCCTTCCACATACGCCGAGGCTCAGTGCCTTTGTTCAGGATGCATCCTCATCCAGGACAATGCAGGCCAAGAAACAAGACCACTTCCAGTGGAAAGCTATGACTATAACTCAGTCCCCATATTGCAGAGCAGGGTGTTTCTCAAGAGGGAGCTCTGCAGTGATCAAAAGAAGTACCATTTGAGACCAGTTACTTTGAAAGTAGCTGTGGGCTGTACCTGCGCCAGAGTCAAGACTTCCTCCTAGAGGGGATCCATCCAGACCTACTGTCACAGTGGCATATTACAATTAATGTTGTGTTTGTTTTAAAACGCACCAAGTTCTCTGATAGGTTTAACTCTGTGGTGTTAAGTCTGACAGTGCATGATTGGATGATTGGTCCACTCATGACAGTGCTAAATGTTTGTACACAACTGACACCCCTGTTATAATTAGTGAGGCTTCAAAAGTCAAAGTCAATCTGCCTTTTTATAGGCTTGGTAACTGTCACAATGATGACATTATAACTGACCCTACAATGTGTGTTTTGTAGGTCTTATAGGCCCCTTGTGTTTTTATTGTTTGTTGTTTACAGTTCTGCCTAGTGCACCTGTTGTAAACTGGGTATGTCCATCTTTTCATATTGAAGGCCTTGTCATCAAACAGTATAGCTATTGTATAGTTTTGTACTATAGTAATTTAACTGCTAATATTAATATGAATAATTATCTATTTATTTGTTTTGTTTTGTATGTGACATGTTTGAGCATTAGAAGACTTTAAACGCTATTGGGTAGATAAAGAACACTTTGTATTTATTTATGTTGGACATCTTGTAGGTTTGTCCCAGTGGGACTTTGTCGGTCTACCAAAGACGTACATGTTCAGCTTCTTTGAAGCAAAATAAAGATGTTGTATTTTAAAACAAACAAGTTCTCTGTTAAGTAAAGGTCTGAGAGTTCCAGGGTCTCCAGCGTCCTTGGGGTTTAGCAATTTGTTAACGCAAAATGTTTTTGGGTTAGTAGCTGGTCAGGAAAGCATGAGTTTCTCTGTGTGGGGTCAGGACACAGGAGTCAGCCATTCATGTCAATACAACTACTGTATCCAGGATTTGAAGTTTCTGGGCTCACATTTACAGCCCTTGTATGCAGATAAAGTGGGTGTTAGTGTGTGTGATCTAAAAATTATATAGAAATGATAAATAGTTAAGTCTTACTTTACATGGCATTAAGAAAGTGCATTAAATGACAAAAAAAACAAATAACATGGTTAATATAGTAATGTCAAAGACTTGTTTATTGCAGTTCTTGGTGTTCAGTGCAGGTAGCAGTGATGCAGGAGTACATATCTAGGCAACACCTATGTTGTCATCAATAAGTCACTCCAGGTTTTTTATAAGCTATGATTTACCTTCAGTTTTAGCGTCTTATTGTAGCTTACCTAAACCAGGTAAGAGAGAGAGCAGCTGGTAAATGTATGCTTTCTAATCGAGGGATGACGAGCTACTCTATGTATTTAGTAAGACTTATTTCCCTTTTTGCCAGATTTCCTAGATTTCCACTGGTACTTAAATGCAGCATGTATCTGTTCTTGAGAGTTGAGAGTCTCGCAACTTGGAACGTAAACATGACCCATACACACACAGGAAGCTTTACAGACAGGAAAATGATCAGTTTTGTTAAGTTACAATTACAAGTCTGTACGTCAAATATTAATATTATTCAGATTGTGATGTTTGTATCTGTGAAATTGATTGAACATGTGTTCAAATGGCCTAGTATTCGTAGAATGGAGCCTGCGTTTACGATCCGCAAAGTTGCACCAAATAGTTGTAACCTGCACATTTGTAAAACATCTTTCATGTGTAGATATGTATAACACAAATGTGACCACTTTAAGTCACAAATGTCTAACAATGATATTCATCTAATAATAATATAATAATGATAATATTTTCATTTCCGTTTGTATTTATTTATTAAGTGGTGGGGTACGAATCAGTCCACACCTGTTTGTGCGCTGTATTTTAAGAGTCACACGCTCACATGGTTGAATACATCCGCATATGCTTCCTGTATTTTTGGATTTTGTGTGGAACATTCCAGAACTGTTTAAAAAGAATCGTCATTAATATTTGGTTATTCACAACATGTACAAGCTGAAATAATGATATGGAATATTCAAGGAACAGATCCAGATTTACTGATAAGACTCACTCTGAGCCGCCGAGTCGACCAATCAGCCGGCGTCTAAATTTTGATGCGCTCCAAGTAGAAAAATACGGTCACTGAAAAGACACGTAGACATTTTTAAGGATTTGAACATCCATCAAAAGTCTGTTCTATTGTATAGGAAAAAAAGAAAACATAAAAAATGAATCTCTGAGCTTTGTGAGCTTTCTAGCGTGTTTGTTCTATCTGTTATTCGGCTTAAATAACATTTTTGCATTGTTTCAGAGACACTTGCATTTATGCTGTATGTTGTCTTATGATTTATGGAACTGTGATGAAATGTTGCTGAAAGCTATAAGGAATGCATTTTTCTATACTTGCATTTCACTGTACCATTTTGGAGAAATCTCCCCTGTCCTCTTCTATCTCTCATAAATTTGGGCACATTTTACTGTACCATTTCAACATACGCAATCCTCGATAGGTTAGTTCACCACACCCATACCAGCCTCTTTACAATGTCCTCTTCTATCTCTCATCTGAATTTGGGCACATTCTACTGTACCATTTTGGAGAAATACCTTTCCAAAGTGGCCTCCAACATACAGCCCTAAATGCATTTCTCTGACCTTTGACCTTTCACCATAGGCGATCCTCAATAGGTTAGTTCACCACACCCGTACCAGCCTCTTTACAATGTCCTCTTCTATCTCTTATATGAATTTGGGCACATTCTACTGTACCATTTTGCAAAAATACAACACACTCACAAAAATGCCAAGGTATACATTTTTTTTGTTTAAATTACAAATGAAAAACAATTTCCTTTCTTCTTCATAAGAAAATATTATCAAAAAGCCTGTTCTTTTTTTGCACACTCATTTCATTTTCTTGTGACCTGTAGAAAATCAAGTCACCCAAAATGAGCAAGAAATGTACATTGTCGTGTTTAACCAGAGTAATCATTGTGTCTGCGTAGTTGCTGCTGTTAGAATTTGTTATTTTATGTACCGTTGCTTCAGTGAGCACAGTGACAGCAGAGCAGGCTGATGTTTACCTGTAGGTATGTCAGTTTAGTTAAATACAGCAACAGACTCCCATCAGAAATCATTTAGGAGATTTTGTCAGAGGAATAATTTACTTCTATAATATCAAGAGTTTGAACACAACAAAAAATCTCATTTAGTTACACAACAGATTATGAGAATTCAGTAAAAAAAAAAAAAAGTAACATCTTAGGCAACACTAATTAAAAACATATAGAACTTTATAAAACAACAAATTTCAAAAAAGTTTTTGAACAGTTTTCTTTCCTTATTATAATAAGGACATATTTTTAAAAGTAATAGTTTTACAATGTAATAATAATTTATCTACTTAAGTGCATTTTACACAGTGCCAGGGCAATTCACTGCCAATAACTTCCCTTGGCACTTTTTCCACAGGCAGGATGGTACCATTCTAGGTATTTATTGCACTGTACCATTACCTCCCTGTAGTGTGCTGTTCTACAAACACAGTACACTGGGATGATAGTGGTGACTGTGTCTGCCTTGTCTTTTCTGTCTGTTTTTTCAAATTCAAACGTCAGTTTGTCTTGGGCAAAAGATTTGTACATTTGTGCCCTCAACCTGCCTTCGTTGAATCTGCACATTTCTGGTGGCTGTCCTTGGAACAGCACATATGCAAATACTACAGCAAACACTCCACAGTTACTGCCATTAGTTGGAGTGAATGTTGAGTGCCTCCTCCGAATCGTCAATGTGTCAGTGTTCTCTTCTTTCTGAGGAAAAATAATGTTCTGAGAATTATTGATACACACAGTGAAGAGTAATAATAACCTACACAATATTTATTTTGCAGAGACATTTTAACCACTATACTTTACCTAATCAAAGTTTAATAGCACAGTGTGATATCTGTATGAGTATGTTTGAAATTGTTTCTAAAAATTGATTTCAACAATTATTTGGTAACAATTATTAAAAAACTAAACTTTACCAGGGATTTAAGAAGAATGTTTGCATGATGGGGGGAAAAAAAACAAATTGCATAATTATCAAGTATCAAAAAACAATTGTATTTCAAAACAGATGTTCTTGCTTCCAAGTCAGCTAGAATCACTTTAAATCAGTCCAGTGAGACCACCTCCTGAAAGGTCAGGTAACTTTGCAAAAGAATTCAAGCAGAGCAAGCTTTATACTTCAATGTATGTTTGATAAATTGGTACAAACTTTGACAACAAAAGACCGTCTTGAAGACATATGGCTGGATTTCACCATAAGGAGTGATCTCTATTAAAGACACATACCTGTCCTTCGGCCTCAGCTGGTTTTGAAATCCTGGCTTTTATTCATTGGTGTCAGGCCGAGACAATGGACCGGACTCAGACGCAGAAGAGTGAGGGTACACAGGCAGGCTTTTATTGTGGCAGAGGCCGACTCTCGCAAAATAACGGGTCTATGAAAATTATCTAAAACTCAGAAACTAATCAGAAACCAAAAACCACTCCGTTTGGAGGACAAAAACCTATGCTACTCTAATCTAACAAAAGGGGTCTCTTTCTAAATAACAGAGACTCTATCACTAGAAAAACTAGAACTCAAAATCTCTCTCTAGGAGGAAAATCTGTCTAAGATGAAAGCAAAAAACATTCTCTAAACTAGGGAACTAGACAAAACACAAAATCACTCTCTAAGAGGCTATGGTCTATGGACTATGAAACCTACAAACAAAATTCACTCGCAAGGAGGCAATGATACTTAACAATGACTTGGTTCAGGGAGACTTGACAAGACTTTGACTAAGGAAACAGGCTGGGGTGATCGAACGACGAAACACTCTGGCACAGCACAAGGGGAGACGCAGACTATTTGACACATGAGGGTAATGAGGCCCAGGTGGACACAATCGGGAATCAGGGATGACAATCAGACAGGTGACACAGGAGGAAGGGCAAGTGACCTGAAACGAGAGGAGAGTTACTTTTCAAAATAAAACAGGAAATGACAAGACACTAAACCAGGACAAGACAACCTCACCGCGGTGTGACAATTGGTTGTGCAAAACCTGGTGTAGCATGACCCCATCCCCTGACTGTCATAATTTGTGCTTGGGTTACTACTTTTACCAGACTAATTTTAAAGCATCTTTGACATAACAGACGACACACACAACCACTTTCTTTCCCTGTGCCTTAACTTCACAAAGTCGCAATACCTACTTTTATATATTTAAATTTATATTATTTATATTTCTAGGCACAGCCAGGGGCTGGAGGGGGTCCGGTTTGGGGACCACAGGATTTCATCTCTGCTTTTTGCGGATGATGTTGTTCTGTTGCCTCCCTCGGGTCAGGACCTTCAGCATGTACTGGGGCGGTTTGCAGCCGAGTGTGAAGTGGCGGGGATGAAACTTAGCAGCGCCACCCTCAAGTCTGAGGCCATGGTCCTCAGACTTGAGGGTGGCCTGCCCTCTTCAGGTTGGAGGAGGGTTCCTGCCCCAAGTGGAGGAGTTCTAGTATCTCAGGGTCATGTTCACGAGTCAGCGAAAGATGGAGTGTGAGATTGACAGACGGATCGGTGCAGCGGCTGCAGTAATGCGGTCGACCCTGACCCTGAAGACGTGGAAGATTGGATGGACCCGCATGGCACGGGGCAGCTTGAGTCTGACCACCAAAGGGTTGATGACCTTCTCCATCGCAAATGGCCCGATGAACTTAGGAGCCAGCTTCTTAGACTCCATCCTCAGGGGAAGGTCCTGGGTCGAGAGCCACACCTTCTGGCCTGCCAGATAAGTGGGATCCCGGGAACGATGGCAGCCGTTGAGTGCTCATAAGAGAGCGGCTCTGGCTTGGGTCCAGGTCTGGTGGCAACGGCGGATGAAGGCCTTGACGGATGGACAGGAAGCTTCCCTCTCCAGAGCTGGGAACAGCGGCAGCTGGAAGCCATAGGCGCACTGGAAGGGAGAAAGTCCTGTGGTGGAGCTGGTCAGGGTGTTGTGGGCATATTCTACCCACAGTAGCTGCTTGGACCAAGTCGATGGGTGTTTGGACGCCATGCAGCAAAGCGCCGTCTCCATCTCCTGATTCAACCTCTCCGACTGGCCATTGGACTGGGGATGGAAACCTGGCATAACCAGGTACTCATAGTGTCCTGTGGGCTTATGGTGGCCCCGATGAGGCTGCAGAACTCCCACCAGAATACAGACGTAATCTGGGGACGTTGAAAGAGGACGGCTCCAACCCCCACATCAGAGGCATCAACTTCCACTATGAATTGCCTTTCGGTGTCGGGGACCAGGAGAATGGGAGCTGATGTGAACCTGGCCTTGAGGTTCTGGAACGCCCCCTCAGCCAATGGAAGGGTATCTTGGAGGAGGTGAGAGCGGTGAGTGGAGCGGCCACGGTGCTGTACCCCGGATGAACCTTCCATAGAAGTTGGCAAACCCCAGGAACTGTTGCAGCCGTTTCCGGGAATCAGGGATGGGCCAGGAGGTGACAGCAGAGACCTTGGTGGGGTCCATCTCCACGCTGCCTTCACCAATGATGTACCCCAGGAATGACATGGAGGTAGCATGGAATTCACACTTCTTGGCCTTAACAAACAGGGAGTTCTCCAGCAAGCGTTGGAGCACCGTCTGAACATGATGCACATGTTCCTCCTTGGACTGGGAGAAGATCAGAATGTCATTCAAGTAGACGAACACAAACTTGTTGAGCATGTCTCTCAAAACGTCATTAATGAGTGCCTGGAAAACGGCCGGGGCATTGGTGAGGCCGAAAGGCATAACCAAGTACTCATAGTGTCTTGTGGGCATGTTGAAGGCTGTCTTCCACTTGTCCTCCTCCCAGATCCAAACCAGATGGTAGGCGTTGCGGAGATCCAGCTTGGTGAAGAGCATAGCCCCCTGAAGTAACTCGAAGGCTGATGCGATGAGTGGGAGAGGATAACGATTCTTGACGGTGATGTCATTGAGGCCCCTGTAGTCGATGCAGGGCTTTCTCCTCAACAAAGAAAAGTCCTGCCCCAGCAGGTGACAAGGAGGGGCAAATGATCCCGGCAGCCAAGTAGACCTCCATGGCCTCTCTTTCAGGTGCAGACAGGGAGTATAGACGACCCGTGGGAGGTGTGATGCCAGGCAGCAGAGCCGTCCCATAGGCTGTGCGAACTGCACAACCACACAGGGCCTCACGCCACTAGGGGGTCTCGCGCCTTCAATCCTGCTGTTTTGGGGTTTTGTTTTTTGTTTTTTTTTGTTGTTGTTTTTTTTTTTAAAATAAATACATTAGTTATGTATAATTTTGTATCAATGACGTCACATAAAAACAAACAAATAAAAAACAAATCCAACAAATTAAGTAGGTTTTTCACTTTCGCTATGTCATTACGTAATGCGTCCTCACTGAAGACGGGAGAGAAGGAAAACTAAAGCGGGGGAAAGCAAACATGTCGACTGCAAGAGAAACTGCGTGAAACAGAGGAGACTGACCTGCAAAGACAGTGCACAAGACTGAGTGATGCTCTGAGCACGTCCAAATCTCAGGATATAAATGCACCGGACCTCTTCCAGGAGTTGAGGATACTATGAGAGATAATCCCAAAGGGAACAACTACAGCAATAAAAACACTTTGTTACCTCAAAGGGATTGAAGGAACTTTCCCTAACAGATTGCGCTCAGGATCCTATTGACTTTTCCAGTAACGGTGGCATCGGGCGAGCGAAGCTCCAAGTTAAAACTAATTAAAAACTATTTGCGCACCTCCATGTCACAGGAGAGACTGTGCGGGCTTGCCCTGCTATCCATTGAAAAGGACATTGCATCCAAACTGGATTATAAAAGTCTTATTGCTGAGTTTGCAGCCAAGAAGGCAAGGAAAATGACTGACGTGATTAGTTTCTGTGCAATTTACGCATGGTGAGTTCATCATTTGTTCGGGTTAGTGTTGTAACTAATGAGTTGTGTATAGTTGTAATGAATGAATTTATATAATGAATGAAAAGTGTCCTAAGATGCTTGTTTAAAATGTCAAGATGCCAAAAATAAAAGTGACTGAACTGACTTGATGTAACCACTCGTTGCACAGTTGATTTTTTTTCCCCTTTGAAATAAATAGCAAAAAGTCACAGCTGAGACATGTGCATGATTATGCTGTATTATTTACTTGATAAAACGTATTGCAGCGAGATTATGTGTGCAATAGAACTAGAATAGCTGCATCCGTGTGACTGTTATTCATTTGCAATTGCGCATCCATGTCAAAGTTCAAGGCCTCGCATTTCAAGTTCGCACAGGGCCTCACACCCCCCCCGCGACAGCCCTGCCAGGCAGGAGGTCTATGGCGCAGTCGTAGGGCCAATGAGGAGGCAGGGAGGTTGCCTTCGCCTTACTGAACACCTGCTGAAAGTTGTGATATTCAGCGGGCATCCCAGACAGGTCAGGGGCTGGACTGGAGCTGGCAGATGCTACAGGTGCAGCAGCTTGTTTGAGGCAGACCTGATGACAGGAGGAACTCCACACCAAGATTGGACCCCTTTGCCCAAAAGCCCAGGATCAACGGGAGGCAAGGTGACTTCAGGACGTGGAATTGTAAGGTCTCATGTTGGTTGTAAGGTCTCGTGGTGGTTGTGGCGTAGCTCCCTTCTCCTCGCCTGGATGCGCCTGTCCAGCCTGGATGTCAGCTCTATGAGTCCGTCGAGGGAGGGCGGAAGGTTGAAGGAAACCAACTCGTCCTTGATGTATGGTGCTAGGCATTGAGAAAGGCGTTGCACTGGGCCACTGAGTTCCAGTCGCTGAGACGGGCCTGGGTACAGAAGTCAATGGCGTAGTCAGCAACAGATCGGCTCCCCTGTCTCTGGCTCATGAGCCCCCCAGTGGCATCAGGGCCCAGAGAAACAGGTCCGAAAACTTTACGAAGTTCCGCAGAGAGGTAGGCAGGTCAGAGGCAGGCTGGGTTGGCAGCGGGAGATCAGGCAGGAAAAGAGTTCTGGAAAGTCTTGCATGGATACAGTAGAACAATCTGGCAAAGAGTGAGAGCGCTGGAGAGGCTTATATACGGGGCTGATTGAGAATGAACTGCAGCTGTGTTTGCAGGTGAGTGGAGTTGGGCTGATGAGATGGGAGTGGCTGGCAGGTAGAGTGGCGCAGAGGCAGGGAGAGTGGAAAATCGCTGAGACAGAGGGAGAGGAGGGAAACTTGGAGAATGGGGCTGTGACATTGGAACTTTTAGGTATTTGCAGACATCTCCCCAAAAGCCATCTGCAGCATAGGAACTTTGGTCTGTCACAGTGGTTCCTGGTGCTGCTAGTTTTTCTATGCTTTGGAGAATTTCTTTGACACTCCTTGAAATTTTTCTTGACTAAGGAAGAAAAATAATATTATTTCGACACTACAGATCAAGAAAAATACATGCCACTTGCATGGATCAACATTTGTATAAGAATCTGAAAGCTGTTACAAAAATGTGAACATGCAGAATGACAGAACATGCAGAATGTGAACATGCAGAATGACAGAAATTAAGGGAATGACATGAAAAGATCTTCACACTGTTCTTTAACCCTTCAGAGTCTAAGGCATTTTCTTCTATATTTCTCACACCTGGTCTTCTTGTGTATTAATTCTTGTAAAACCTCGGCCCTGTAATGCACAATCAAGTAATCAACATCCTTTTTTCAGGACAACTTGGGCTTTCAGAATATTCATGCTGTAGTGGTATCATATGAATGTAGAAAAAGGTATATGATCAGAAAAAGAGAGGGAAAAAAAACAATTATTTTCACACATATTTATTATGTATTATTTAGAGTTTCATTGTTTAGAGTCAAATAAAACATTTACAGGGAAGATAGCAAAGATATAACTGTGGTATATCTCCATGCGTAAATGGCCTTTTACACATGCGTAAATAGCCATTTGTCCATCAGTTATTACATTCACGGCTGTGTTTCCAACCGTAGCGATTACATAAGGCAATGGAGGAACCATTTTGATGTGATTGTAACTCTTAACCACGTGAGAGCACAACCGTCTAGTTGGGTATTGGCACAGCATGTGCGCACAGTTTTCCAATTGGACACTGAATTTCCCAGAAGAATAACACAGCTTCTTGGAGACGTACAGATACACCATGCGGGTCGTTTGAAAGGCTTAAGTGTCCTCTTTTCGCCAAAGAAAAAATCATTCCAGAAATATATGCGAATAAGTAAAACATGTCGACTCTGAAGGGTTAATGGTTTTGAATTTGTGGTATAACATAAATACATTCAGTGCAGAAATAATATATTATAAGCTCTATGCGCACCTTTCCAAAGCTGGAGAAAGTGCGAATTCTGAACTTATATACATAATTTTTAATTTTAGAAAAAAAGTGTCATGGTTTAGTAAAGTCTGTCATGTGCTGTCAGTGTCTGTGTTGTCTCGTGCTTCCTGTTTTATTTTGAAAGTATTAACTTCCCTCTCGTTTCAGGAGGCTTGCCCTTCCTCTCGTGTTTTCCCGCTGGTCCTGATTGTCTTCCCCGCCCTAATTGTCTTCACCTGTGAACCCTTCCCTCTTGTGTATTTAAGTCCGTGTCTCCCCCGTCTTGTGCCAGTTTGTCTTGTCTGTGATGGCGACAGCTAGTGCTATGTCCATGCCCATGCTCCCTGCTTAGTTAAGTATCGTTTTCTTGTTCATACTTGCAGTTTCTGTTGTTACTTTGTTATTTTTGGAATTTGTTTTTTTCCTCAAAAGAGTGATTTTTGGTTCTTTTTTCTACGCCTTCTTCATTGTTAATTTAAGTTCATACTTTTGTTTCCTCGTAAGAGTGATTTTTTTTTTTTGTAACTTTTAATTAATAAATTTTTGTCGAGTTTGGGTTCAAAGACAGGTCTTGTCAAAAAGGGATGAAACACTCTTAGATATTTTTATATATTTCTTTCAAAAAGCATAGCTATTAACTTAGACTAAAAACTTGAGCAAAATACACTAAGTAATCAATGACTTCATCTCTAATAACAGATTTTTAGGCAGCTCTGTTGTGCATTTACATTTAGACAAATATATTGTAAACAAGCATTTGAAAGTAATTGTGAAGCACTAGCAAATACTTAAAAGTTACAAATGAAAATATGGTGGCCTGAAAAACAAGCATTTCACATGTGAAAATGTCATTATAATATGGTTTAGTGAAAGGTCAAAGGTCAGAGAAATGCATTTAGGGCTGTATCTTGGAGGGCACTTTGGAGAGGGATTTCTCCAAAATGGTACAGTAGAATATGCCCAAATTCACATGAGAGATAGAAGAGGACATTGTAAAGAGGCTGCTATTGAGCATCGTGTATGGTGAAAGGTCAAAGGTCAGAGAAATGCATTTACAGTTGTACAATACTGTATCTAGAAGGGCAATTTGGAGAGGGATTTCTCCAAAATGGTACAGTACCATGTGCCCAATGACCTATGGAGGATTTTTTTGGTAAAAGTTTAAGGTTTCATGTAATCATTTATTCAATTAAACGTGACAACAGATCAAACAAACACCAGAAAGCTCACAAAGGTCAGAGATTTCTTGCTTTATTTGGCTTTTTCCAAATAAAGTACAGTGGTATGAGGTCAGATGAACAGAATTAAAGATATTGGCAACAAACATCTTTCTGATTTATGTGATAAACCAACTGGCATAGTATGAGGGAACAGCTGTGAAGAACGACGTCCACAACCTTAAAAATGTCTTTAAGCCCTTTGACCTTTTGTCAGCGGCCGTATTTGCCGTAATTTTCATATTTGGGGGGCATCAAAACTCAGACGGCAGCTCACTTGATGACTCGGCAGCTAGCACTAGATATTGCTCCAGCTCAGCTGCACCTGTCGCACCTGTCGCTGGGTCTATGGACTGTGAGGTCGTGCACTGTGTGCTGGTGATCTTGAAGCGACAGAGAACATGCTCAATGCACCGCAGGCAACAGGGCTTCCAGTCTAATGGACTTTAGCTCCATTACACCCATGTATTATATTATATAAATTATATAATATAATTTAATTCTGTTTATTTATATAGCACCGTAGTGCTGTCTCTTATACACAAGTTATATCAAGGCATATTTTATACTGTGCAGGTCTAGATCGTACTCTTAAAATATTATAAAGAGAGAGCCAACAATTCCCCACTGTGAGTGAGCACTTGATGACAGTGTCCAAGAAACACTCCCATGTCTCAGGCAGAAACTGCAGAAACTGCTCTTAGTGGCCATCTGTCTTAATGGAACAGGACACAAACCGACACATTCAGTAAAACAAACCATTGAATCCAAATTATGTCAGTGCACTCCCAAAAAACTCATCAACTGCAACACAGAGAGGACATGATCATAACACCACCCACTGCAAAATCTTTCCAGATCCTTAATCATTCTGTAATAATTAAAATCTATTTTAATCACGCTTTCAACATTTTTAAAACACTAAAACAGCATTACCATTTCATTCTGTTTCTTCACCTCGTGTTTCTTTCCAAAGAAAGAAAATTAAAACATTTGTTTTGGAAGAACATTGGTCCATGTTCTTCCAAGAGTACCTAAAGCCCCTGAAGCTCTCTGCTGTGTGAGCAGCACCTGTACCAGAACATGATATGCAGCAGGACATGTGTTGGACATAGCAGGCTACTACAGACACAGACAAAGATCAAAAGATTGTGAAATAATTTTGCTTGTGAATGACTTAAAAAATAACAGATATTATAATTTATTTGTGTGTGAAACAGAATTTTGCAGTTTACAGAAGTAATTATATAAACATTTTGTAATGTTGTAATGATGTAAAAATGCATGGTGGCTGCCAATGTCTTGACATCAGTTTGTATTTTTACAGATCCTCAAAGCAAGGACACTTTGGCATGCAGCCCAGAGGAGCCAGGATAAAGCTGCCTATCTTCTGATGGGGGGTTGACCCACTCTGCCTCTGAGCCACAGTCGCCCCAATAATCAAAGATTTTTGGTAGTTAAAGCAAAAAAAACAAAACAAAAAACAAACAAATCAAACATTGTAATTTATCAATTAAAGCTTTGGTGATGTCAGAAACGGGTTATCTGACCATATTGTTACTCTGGATGGCATTACCCTGGCCTCCAGTTAAACCGTGAGGAACCTTGGAGTTATGTTTGACCAGGACATGTCCTTTCACTCTCATAATAGAAAAGTCACTAGGACTGCCTTCTTTCACCTGCACAATATTGCCAAGATTAGAAACATCCTGTTCAAAAGTGACGCTGAAATACTAGTCCATGCATTTGTTACTGCAGATGTTGCAGCGAGAGTATTGACGGAATTAGCAAGACAGATCATATTTCTGCCGTTTTATCTTCTCTTCATTGGCTCCCCATAAAGTCCAGAATAGACTTTAAAATCCTTCTCCTTACTTACAAAGCCCTTATAGGCCAAACTCCATTGTATATCAATGAGATGCTAATTCCTTATTACCCCAACAGATCACTTCGCTCCCAAAGTGCAGGTTTGCTTGTGGTTCCCAGAATTTCCTAAAGTAGAATGGGGTGCAGAGTCTTTAGCTATCAGGCTCCTCCCCTGTGGAACCAGCCGCCAGTTTGGGCTCGGGAGGCAGACACCCTCCCTAATTTTAAAGTAAAGCTGAAAACCTTCCTGTTTGACAAAGCTTACAGCTAGCTCTAGTCATAGCTTTAGTTATTATAACTAAACCCCATAGTTAGTCACAATTACTCTTTAATGCCATCCCTCAGTTATGCTGCTGTAGGCCTAGGCTGCTGGGAGACATCCCATGATTATCTCCACACTTCCCTTCTCTTCTCTCTCTCTCCTCAGACCCATTCTCATATCTGTAAACCATCTCTACATGCCCTTAACTTTCTGGCCTCTCTCCTGTAGTTTCTCTTTGGTCTCTCTCTGTATCTCTCTATAGATACCTGTTGCTCCAAGGCTGTACAACCTCTGACATTCATACATTTGATCTGTGGCCTACTCCACCTGCCTGCCCACTGCTACCATTATTACATTGCTATTATCATTGTTGTTATTGTACTGATAACAGTAATCTGTTGTTCTACTGAACTTGAACTTTCTCAAGAACCGGTCAGGGCAGATGGCTGGAGCCAGGATCTCCCTAAGATTTCTGCCTGTTAAAGGGAATTTTTCCTTGCCACTATCACCAAGTGCTTGCTCATGGTGGAACTGTTTGGTATAATTAATAGTAATGATTGTGGTCTAGACCCACTCTGTAAAGTGCACTAAGATGACATTGGTTGAGAACTGGCGGTCTATAAATAAATACATAAAACCCCAGGTCAATCTCAACCACACACATCCTTGGTCACATGTAACAGTAATTAAGGTAGAAACATTGTAAAGCAGTCAAACAAAAACAGCAGTAAATAGTTGTATTAAATACTTTATCAAAGCTTTTTTTTTTTTTTTACAAAGTGAAGACACAATAACACTTAGAGAAAATGTTTTGAGTTGAGGGAGATACAGGGTATAATAACAATCCCTTCTTCAGGCATGAACATTTAAGTAGCAAACTTCGTCTGCCGGACTGGTGCAGGCAGCTGTGACATGATCTCCATCAGGGGCCGCTCCACCACCACCAGGGAATGGTCTTCCAGTAAACTAACACACAAGAGGTGCTGTGGGCCCAAAATACCAGGAAAACATAAAACACTGGAAGATTAACATGAAAATTAAATATAAAGGTCTGCAAAAAAGCATAGATTGAATGGGGCCTGTGTTGGGCTTGATAATGGAAATATAATTCAGGAAAAACTTTGCATTGTTATCTAAGCTCACATTTCTGTTTGGATGGGATCAGGGATGTTAACATTTATACAGGGTAAACTTTTAGGTTATTTCTAACAGCTTGTACAAAGCAGCTGCCACTTAGCAGAGCAGTGACTTAAGTGACTGCCAAATTTCTATTTTAACTTGAGGAAACGAGATAAGAGATAAGTGACATATGATAGCTCTACGAGATAGTCCTCTCTGAGAACAAACCATGTTAAGTTTTTGTGCCTGACAAACTATTATACACACTGGACTTCTACCTCTGTATTTCATTAGGTCTCATTAGGACCCCGAACATCACAGTCCCTTGTTTACGCAGCAGTTAAATAAGAGCTCCACTGTGCTCAGTGTGTGGGCTGTACCTGGAAATTCTTGCATATCTTGAAGGCATGGCTCTGTCTGATCCTCTCCTGCTCAGGGAGACTCCTAAGAGTCAACTGATTGTAGAGCATTGTCTTTGCTTCAGGGAGGGGCTGCATGTGGAATCAAAGGCACAAAAACATAGCTTTATTAGGAATTAATCACCCAACATAAACTCTCTGAATCCCCTGAAGCAAGTAGCATCACTGGTTTAAAGGCTTTGTATTAATAAGACAGAAAAGTGTCATTAAATTAGTGCTAACGTACCAGACTCTGGTCAATGATGCAGAACATGAACATATCGTGCAAGAAGATGTGAGCTGGGTTTTTAGGGCTGAAGGTGATGTTCATGATGGGCGTGTCCCTCTCCAGCCACAGAGAGTGCAGTCCTTGTTTCTGCACTTTCCGACTCCAATCTGTGTATTCTTTCTGCTCCAGAGAGTATTCAAAGATCTGCACCCCCCCGCACACAAGCAAATTAATAATATCTGGAGAGTGTATCATCTCAATATTATGCTTGATATCTGATGTACTTATGATGAGCCATTTATTTTAAGACAATGTAGTTGGATCAAATCTGATGCCATGTTTACCTGCTGGTCAGCATGGACCACAACAAGATGGCTGGTTGTTGGGTGGATGGCCATGGCAGTGGGACAAGAGCTGTACACAGGAACTGTGCAATGAAGCTGCAGACATACAGAGACATGAGAGAGCATTGTTGTTTTAGCTACAACTAAATTTGAGTGATAAAGAAATAACCTGCATAAAGAAGCTAAAGTGCGTTCAAACCTTTAGCTTGTGAAGGTTGTAGACATGAATCTCACAACCTGTGTTTGCTGCAGCAAGCCATTTGCCATCCTCACTGGCACACAGTAGGTGCACTGGCTGGTTGGAACCTGGATATCACACAGTCAGATAGTTTATATGCTGAAAAATTGAACGATAGGTGTGTGTGTGTGTGTGTGTGTGCGTGTTCTGACTTTAAACAATAAATGTCACTTGATTCATGTACTTGATTCAGTAAGAGTCATGAATGGATCAGTATGATTAGATGACATTTAGGGTTTCATTATCAAAATAAATAAACCAAACAAACTTGTATATATACAAATAAAAAAATGTGTACAAAAACAGATCGTCCTTACACAAACTGGACTAAATTTGACCTACGTTTTCTGTCTGAAAACCTCCAAGAAAAATTAAATTAAATTAAAGGATATCTCAAAGCTAAAGGCGATATCTCAGATTGAGATTCATTTCTCCCCCAGTGATAGAATATAATGTGATGAAGTTAAATAAATAAGTTGCATTTGTACTCTAATATGAGTTTGTACTCTAATATGAGTTTGTCTGTCTATATGTGTTGGCTCAGTGACAGGCTGGCAACCCGTCCTAGGTGTACCCTGCCTCCCACCCAGTGACTGCTGGGATAGGCTCCAGCCTCCTCATGTTACTGTAAAGAGACCCTGGTTTTCACAGAAAACATTTCTTAACTCTGCATCTGTAGAATGTCTTCTTCAAAATTGCACATTGTTCCAGAAACCCAGAGTCATGACCCTGGATTGAGACTTACCTGACTTAGGTCTGAGCGTATGAAGGTGTCTGCACTCCAGCTGGTTGAGGGCAACAACAATGACTGAAGAGTGGATGGAGGAGGCGAAAAGTTTGGAGGAGTCAGAGGAGAAACAGAGCTGGTGGACACTGCGAAGGTCCTTAGGTAATTTGGACACCTGGCCAGAGGAAAAGGAAGCAGACAGAGAGAAGTGAGCTTCATCACGGCCCATAGTGGGGACACTGTCGGTCTTGAGGAGCCTACCTTGGTGATGCTGATGTTGTTACTGTACTGTAATCTGTAGAGACGGACAGTGGTGATAGTGGAGTATGCCAACCAGCCTCCACATGGTGACAAAGCACTGCTGCGGATATGATCCTCTCCCTGCAAACGTCAGCACAGTCTTTATCCTCGAAGTTCAATAATCAAATAAACAAACAGACACTAAACGTTTTGTGCTTTCATTCTGTAGCTGATGGCACAGGAACGACAGCCAGCGAAGGACAGAGACAAATGGGTGACTACATGCTAGTTACTATCACTGTCTGGTGTTTGTGGCTGGGCAGGTAGCACGAAGAAAGAGTTGTCTGTGTGAAGCAATTCCCAATCATAAAACAACAAAAATAACAACATAATGTTGACTTCCCATATGTACCTAAACAGAATAAGAGCAAAGTTAAGCATCTCCTGAGCAACAAGGATGTCAACTTTTATTATTATCAAACAGAGATAATATCAGTATGCACCTTCCTCTTCAGCTGAATTAATTTCTCTGGTTTTCTCTTCACAGGTAGACAGTCGCCAGGTTTTCCTGTTAAGATGCATTATAAACAAAATTAAAAACTGTTCAATCAGATAATACATTTTCACAATTATTTTTCAGACTTATTAGATCTCACTGCTTGGCATTTCTTTCATTATAATGCATCTCTACTGATGTGTGCACATATTCCTCACCATGTTTATCACTCTCCCCTACGCTCCACAGCTCCAAATGATCAGGAAACTCAAAGAGCAGCAGTCCTGCTTTCTTTGCACAACAGACCAGACTTCTCTACATGTAAAACAAATAGAGGTAAGCATGTCAACATGGGAACAGAGGCCATAAGATGTGTAAACAAATGATTTGTGAGAGGCTGTGATATTCCTTTCTTCAGCTAAATGTGCACTCACGTGAGGGAAAGCTATTTTGCGCATCGCTGACTCCTGGGTGTTCTTCTCCACCTTGTCCAGTAGAGGTCTCACTACCAGCTGGGTGTCCATACCTGGGACCAGGATCAGAGGTTCATATTTAAGAATTTAAGAATATTTCATGGCAATCCATACAATAGTTGACGATTCCTCCTTAATGGGATTAATTTTACCTTCATCCCACTCTTTTTAAATTCAAAATTAAATCAAAAAACATGCATTAATTCCATCTGACAGCAGATTTGACACCGACCTCCAGAAACTACAGCAGTCTCTGTGTGGGCTAGTGCCCTCACATCATGTGAATGGTTCTTAAATGTCCTGGTTCGGACCCACTCTTTATCCTGCTGGTCCATAGTTGAGGCAATGAACTGAAACTGGACAACGGTGCCCTCTGATGTCCCAGCTACCAGACTGCTCTCATCCTGTTAGATAGTTAGAAAGTATGTCACTGATACTGTAGTGAGGTGCCTTAAAATGTCTGTAGCTTACAAGTTGTGTAATGACATACGTACTTGTGAAACAGACAGAGCCATGACATCCCACTTGGTCACCAAATGAGTTCTGACCAGAGTTCCTGTGAGTCCATCCCATATCTGGACTTTTCCAGCAGAATCACCACTAATGATTGTGTAATCAGACAGAAAGGCGATACTCCAGACCACCACCTCTTTGCTTTTGGCCGCTCCTACACCTCTCTCCACCAGCAGTCTGTGTGTTGCATGGCCTGAAATCAACAGAAACAGAGACCGGAGGGTCACAGTCATATTATTAAGGGATATACTTATAAAAGTACATGGAATATTAGATTAAACAGATATCAAAACCAATCTTCTGAAGTACATTTGAATATTGTAACTAATGGTAGGCTCTGTGCTAATCACTTCAGAATGAAGTATCTCCTTACCTGTCTCAGCATCAAAAATTCTGATCATATCCATCATTCCAGCAGCAATCATTGTACCAGAGGGATGCCAGGACAGAGATAGAATGCGACCTACAAGTTTACATAAGTCAAAATGAAACAGTCCGTGTCAGTGATTTGTCCCTCAAAAATTGTCCATGGTGAAAAACAAAAAATGGATAATTATCACTACACAAAGTTAAAAACACCTGTGGCTCCTGCTGCTGGTGCATAGGTGTACTTACACTTTTTGAGAATTTTTAAAAATTTGGAGCTGAAAAAAAATTTAATGAAAAATTTCATGTTTACTTTCCTAGCCATGTGATCTTAAAGTCACAGTGGGCACTGGTCATATCAGGGAGGTCAAATACTATGTGTGATGCAACTTGAATTACACATAATGCAATTAAACATGTTTTGTGCATTGTGATTAAAGTAACTGTAAACACAAAGGGTGTGTGTTTATGAATACAGCTACAAGGCAGAGGGCAAAACTGCCTCTGAATCAGATTATTCTCTCACCTTTCTGCCTGTCCAGATTTCTTTGAAACTGAATCCTGTCCTCTAGTATTTCAAAGATCTTCACTGTCCCATCCTCACAACCAACCTGAAACAGAAAAAATTCATTAAATGAACCAATTGACAGTTGTAGCCACAGACTGGATAAGGCTGTTCACTTCAGTTCTAACCTAGATAAGATTAGCCTCACTGGAATTTTACATGAGTAGAGCAAACATAATATCCACAACTGACCATCAGCAGTGTTCCCTGGTTGTTGCTACTGATGGTCCAGATTGGTCCGCCATAGGCCTCCACAGTGTACCTTGGCCTTAGGTTCTCCAAGGAATACTCTGTAATCTCTCCATTCAAACCAGCACTGAACAGACGGTGGCCCACCCAACACAGAGACTCAACAGCCCTGTCATCCTGTCCTGGGATGATCTGTGAATCCACAAAAAAACAAATCAGAAACTCATCCTTGCACATCTTACCTCCAATTGTAATTGTCTGCCCTCCAGGTCACAAGCCAAATCTTGTGCAAAGACTGCTATGTGAAACTTTTCTGACAGATTAAGCCGCATGTTTCTTTGTTTATTGTCATATACACATGAAAAGGAGAATGCAATCTGACATTTACAAAGCAGCACAGAGGGACA
Source organism: Datnioides undecimradiatus (assembly GCA_008933995.1). NCBI lineage: Eukaryota > Metazoa > Chordata > Actinopteri > Lobotiformes > Datnioididae > Datnioides > Datnioides undecimradiatus. Next base: position 2,171,447 of record WARS01000054.1, on the reverse strand, counting down.
CTGCAGTAATCAGTACACACTACATTCAGTAACAGCAGTAGTGAGTACAACAGTTACTTCATGTGAGTTTTAATGAAATTAAAAACACAGAATAAAGAAGAAAGCTAGCCCAGGGGAGTCCAAGGAATACACTAGACACTGCAAAGGTGCCTGGATTTCTTTACCTTTTCTTGGAAGTAGTGATCAGCGAAGTTGAAGATCTCCACAGCTCCATCAGCCCGGGCCACGGCCAGTCGCTCAGTTCGACTGTTGAACGCCATGGCTCTGATGGCACTGGGCATATAGTCGAAGAAGCGGACACGGTGCACCTTGAACTCACCCATATTCACTAAAAAGGAAAACAGAAACAGGCTGATTATTAAAACTGGCCAAGCGACAGCAACGTTAGTCTGTAACGTTAAACACGCTGTCCCGTAGCAAAACCAACAACCCCGTTACACAGACTGCAGACTTTATATTCGGCCATTCATTTAGGCCTAACATTTAAGTGTAGTTACGATTATTAAAGATATAACGTTTACCCAATATTACTTCTTTCCTGCTAATGACTGCTCACATTGGAAAACATCAGCGACCACGTTGAGAACATTTGAACCGGTTATGATTCACCCAAACAGGCCGTAAGAAACGGAAATACGTCATCAGACGATAGCACGCACAGATGGCGCGAAATTCCACCGGGTTATGGACGCTGACTGAGCGGTGTTGTCTGCTGCCAGCTGTGCTCTGTTAGGAACAGTGCGCGGATGTTAATGTTACACGGTTTTCGCTATCTGACACGACAATGGTTCAAATAGTCATAAGGTAAGAACTGTGAACAAACGCCAATTTAACTATTGGCTGGTAAACTTGTATGTCTTGCAGGTTATAGACAAGTGGGTTCAAGTTTACACTATGCAGAAATCTCGGGTCATTAGCGACAGTTAACCGACAGGTTTAACAGGTACTCTGAATAGGCTCGTTCGAGATGACCCAGGCCTGCGCAGGAATCGATCACCGGCGATCGCCGCACAATGCATGCCGGTTAGATTTCTGTCCGACTTGAGCCCGACTTACTCTGACGTCATAAACAAATGGATAACGATAAGATCGAGGCGGCCGCAGGTTTTACAGCCAGGCGCCGCAGTTTCTCTTCCCCGACTGCAAAACCCAGGGCATGATGGGAAACGCCTGGCTCTCGCCTGATCAAAGAGCTGATGGCTCTTAGTTTGGCTGTCGCACGAAAGGTTTTGTTGGAATTCGTGATTTTCCATCTAAGTTAAATACTTTAGATTGCAATATCGAATATCCTGACCTATTATTATTATTATTATTATTATTATTATTATTATTATTATTATTATTATTATTATACTAATAATTAGTAGGAGTAGTAGTAGAAGTAGTGTAATAATGGTGATGCAGCATTGATCAACCACAAAGCCTTGGCTGTTACAGAGTGCCAGTTGTTTGAAGTCTCTTCATATCTTTGACTAAAATAAACTTATGATGTCATTATTGTTGCTTTTCCTCACTGGAGACTTTGTAAACAGCAGTGAGAACATTTTGACTGTTGATTCAGTTCCTCCATTTCTTTGGTTTAAGGTCATATATTTAAATGACAGTGGTGTGGTCTACAGGTCAAGGTGTATCATAAAGAGCTTTATAAATGCCGTTATACATCTATGGTGCAGACGAATGTGTTCTATGAAAGTTGCTGAAAATTGTCCAACTTGACTGCAGCTGGTTGTCACTGCCCCCTGCTGCCGCCGCCTGGTCCTATCCATTTTCCAGGCAAGGCACAGTTTATCTCGAACGAGCCTAACAATAGGAGGGGAAGAAGGGAAGTTACAGCGTCAAACGCTATGTTTCTCAGGTGAATTGGAGAATCAGATGTTGCGTTAAAGACTGAAATATATAGATTTGTTCAGTTCTGTTATCATTCAGCACTGTAATCATCAAAACATCTCCTATAGTTTTGACATTGTAATCTTATGCACTATTTAAGTGAAGACCTTCCAAGTATGTTGACGTTGGTGTCCATGCGCTCCTGCAGAGGCAGCATGGACGGCAGCAGTCCTCCAGAATGGCTGCTGGTGGAGCTACAGGGAGAGATGATTTCAAGACACAACTCTGGTCTGGCAGGAAATGTGATGGGAGACCTGCTCTACACCAGGGAGGTAAATCAGAAACTGAAAGCACACTGCTGCTTTTCAGTTGCAAACCAGGTTTAAGCCATAACATGCCTAAATTGTTTTTTTTGTCTGTCATAGCCAAGGCTGTCCTTAAATCATATGTACAGAAGTACATGCAAACAACAATGAAAGAGGTAATCTTAGGCGACCATCAGGAGCAGGGCATGATTAAAATGGTGAAGAATTTGCATCAACATTGTCACAGTTTAGTCCATGAAACTGTGACAAGAGATTTTTTTTGGCATTTTTGCTCAATAATGAATTCAATTACTAATCAGTTATTAAAGATGAGTACAGATTTTAGTCAACTAACAACTCAACTAATCAGCCAGCCATTTGAGCTCTAATATGGGATCCTGGAAAGGATGCTGAACCCTAACTTGTCCTATCTGTGCATGAATTAGTTTCCTGTCTTAGTGCAGCTGTGTATGGGCATGACATCTATTGTAAAAACCTTTTGAGCAGTTGGAAGACTAGAAAGGAATTCAGTCCATTTACCATTTAATATTTATATTTATAATATTTTATTATGTATGATTTGTATGTATTTTGTTTTTTGTAAATTAGTAAAGAGCTGATTGTGGATATGTATCTGGAGTCCAGATGATTTAGAATAGTCAGTTTATATTTTGGACCAGTGATCAAACAAAACAAAGAATTTGAAAAGATCAGCTTTGGGTTCTAAAATATTTTGCTGGACACTTTTTCAGTATTTCTTACATTTCAGAGAAGTAGCACAGAAAATAATGCACAGGCTGATAATGAAAACATGCTGTATTCCTACCTGTAGTAGTCTTGCTTTTGTTGCCAACTCTTGAAACCATTTACCACCACATTGCACAGACTCAGCATATATATGCAGAGGTTTAAGAGTGCTGCTGATGAGTAATAAATAGATCAGAGGGTCAGAAACCTGCCTTGTAGCCATCAAAATCCACAAACCTCTGTAGCCTTGGTTGTGATTTAGTGCTATACAAATAAAACTGAACTGAATTGAATTGAACTGAATTGAATTACCATTCTGTAGATCAAGTCACTTGTTGAGAAAGGTTCTACTCATGTTTCTCAAGTCTGAAATGATAATCAAGCTGTCAAGAAGTCCTGAATATTTTCATGCACCGACTCATTCACCCAGTTTTTCTTCCTCCGTCCAACAGGGGGTGCCAGTGCTGATTGTAGGACACCACATTCTGTATGGGAAACAGGTCAAACTGGAGAAACCCTTTGCTGTCCTCACAAAACCTTCTGGATATTCACAGGATAGATTGGGAAGCCATGACAAGGCCAATAACAACGATGATGTCACACAGGAACCCATGGAAACGAACCAGCAAGGACCCACTTCCACATCTTACTGTGTGACTGCCCTTATCAAACGAAAGCTGATCTTTAAGACTCGCCCAAAACCTATCATCACCAATGTACCCAAGAAGGTGTAGTGTGACAGTGTTTCCGCACTGGGTTAGAAGTGTTGTGTGAGGACAACAAATCCATCTGACCACCACCGGACTTGTTTACACTCACTATATTTCTGTTAGTGTCATCAATCTCATATTGATTATTACTGTAAGCCTTATCCTGAACTGATCCTGAAAGGAACACTTAAGGCTCCTCATGAGAACAAATGAATGTTGTATTGTTTTCTTGAAAACCTTAGTAAATGTTGCAAGCTCCACGATGGTGTAAATGCTGTTTTAAAAGCTTTTTACTTTGACAAGAGTCACAGTCTGGATGGAGTACTAAATAACTGTAAGGTTTTTTCTGTGAGGAGAAAAAAACTGAAGCTTATTGGACAAAATGCTTCAATCCACAAGTAAGCCACTCAGGCAACACATCCACCAGAGGACAACAGTATCATTTATTGTGACCAAATACTGTGTTTCACTTAAACATAATACCCTTTAGTTATTGTTTTCACATCAGATGGAAGTAATTGTCTGCAAGGGAAAGTGTGATTATATATAGATATTTGAAATCAGTGTACCTACCAGGGTTTCTGTTTGTTACGCTATGTGTCTTAGAAACTAATATGAACTCTGTTGAGCTTTAAAACAAGCATCAAGGCATGTAGATTTGTCAAAGTTTTATTGAAATGTTGGTTATTTTTTACCTATACTTCATTTTCCAGTTAAAAGATTTGCAGTGGAGGTTGTAGTTTTCAATACAAACTGATTCCAACCTGTGGTCATTCTTCATCCACAGAAGCAGCCGTCTGTCAGCAGCACCCCCCTGGGAGCTGAGAGCACAGCCAGCAGTCAAACTGCCTTCACAAGGCTGCCTAACTGCACAAATTTACTGGTCCTTTGATGTTGGCTCCTCGAGAAGAATTCAGTAGTCTTAGTTACTGATCTGTTTTATTTCCCCACCCACAATTGCAAGTAAAGACATTCTGTCTGTAGTGAAACCGGTGAGTTCACAGATGGGTCAATCAGTATAGATGTAAATGTTCAAAACACATATGCAGTAGGATATTTGTGTCATTTTAACAGTTGTCTGTGCAGATTTTGCTTTACTTTTTAAGACAGATAGACTTGGCAAGCGTGTTAGCCTGCTTGCTAACATGGAGGGACTGACTATGAATAGGTAAAATCTGAGATTGTTATTGGACTATATTTAAACAGATTATTTGCTATCATAAAACCATGTGCAAAAAACAATGGAATGTCAGAATTGCCTATATGGTCAAAATCTGAATGTGATGCTATGTAAAGCAGGGTTTAGAGCAACATTGTACACAGGAATTGCATTAAGAATAAAAATATACCATATAGAGACAACATGAGAGCAACTGAGAGATCATTTTGGTGATACAGTATTTTAGTTTACTGGGTATTTATACTGTGTGTGTGTGTTTAATGTGGGTTACCATGTTAGGTGTGTCCCATGAGGAAAAAGCCACTCACTGCTTGGTTACTGAAGGGGCCAATTCATTTAGTTGCTATAAAGCTCCAGCCCCCTTTCCTCAGCATTCAGACACCTTCAGCATACACACACACACACACACACAGAGGTGTGCTAGCAACATGTTTTTAAAGTCATACCATGAACTACAGTTAACTAAAGTCACTGACATTTTTCAAATCACTGCATAAAACAGGTCTTGTCTAAACTCTGTCTATACTGGTTTGTAGTGAAATCCAGTAAAAACGAGTCTTCATTGAGATCAAATAAGTGCATGCTCACCTGCCAGCAGGTGATGTGGTCTAATCTGATCTGCTAAGTGGGTATGAAAAATAGCAAAGCAGTCAGCTCTTATGAGCTAAATACACACATATTCAGATTTAAAATTTTTCTTTACATTACCAGAGGGGCAGTGTTACATGAAAACCACAAAAACTCTGTGGTCCTAAAAACATTCTTAAGATATATTTGTATGCACTCCACTTTTTCAGTACAAACTGAAAATGCATGTTAAGGCATGTGAGTGGTAATTTACACTTGATGGAACTAAATGGGCCTCAGAAGGAATAGGATGCTTTCTCATGGGATCATTAATATCTACCTTCTGATTGGCCAAACTTTGGATCAAGATGTTGGTGTATAATTAATATCTTCATCATCATTATTTTGGAGCAAACTGGAGGACAGGCTAACCCTAAGGCCAGCAGGGTGAAAGGTTGGGGTTGTGTCTCATGGCCTAGTAGATAAGATGCATATTGTACTGCAACACCACATGTTTGACTCACATTGAGGATCTTTGTTGCATTTATCACCTCTCTCACTCACTTTTTACTTGTATCTCTATTATAACTTTTGAAGAAGGCAAAAAGTTTCTTTCATTCTTCTGTATATCTAATTGATAGAGCAGAGATCTCAAGCCTGAATTTAAACTAATTGTTCAGTGACATTTGTCCTGGTGTTATGTGGATGGCCTCTATCAGTCCTCTTTTAAACCATCAGTCTTCTTCAGTCCAAATTGTGTACATTGTTATCTGCAAATGAGTGTTCCTTGTCCTTCAGATGTCACTGGACTGCTGAGTCATAACATGAAGAGTTAGCTCCTTCTATGTTGTGCTAAGCTTGTTTTCTCTCTTTCTTTGAGTCAGGTTTTTAATATATAGTGGATATACAAAGTCTGTACACTCTTATGAAACTGTAGGTTTTTCAAATGTAAAGACAGAAAAAATCATGTAAATGTAAGCAGTGTTCCATCTTTAATGTGATATAACAAACACAAATTCCAGGGAAAAATCTAAAAATCCTTTTTCAACTAAAAAAGCAACCTGACTGAAGTCTACACACCATGTCCATCTATACTAGCTCAAGTTCCATTAGACTGTAAGGGGATCTCCTGTTTACTGCTGCCAAAATATCTTGATATTTGGAGCTATTCATTATCCTTCTATCTCGACAAGAGCCTCTGACCCAGCTTTGTCTTCTCAGACCACAACATATGATTTGGGTAAATGAATATATCTTTTGGCTTGATTCAGACAAGCTCAGATGTCGTTTTTACTGCCCTACTCCACATCCCAACCCTGTGCAGAATACAAGAGATGCTTGCCACATTAAGGATTGACGAGGTCGTGCCAGAAACTCCTGTAGTTCCTTCAGTGTTACTGTTGGTCTCCTGGTTGCCTCCCTAATAAGTTTTCTCCTTGTCCTCTCATTCTCATCCTCATTAAATTTGAAGGCTCATCCTGATCAACAGCATCTCTATGGAGCCACATCTTCTCCACTTATTGATTATGGTTTTCACAGTGTATTGTCCATCTAAAGCCTTTTGTAGTAGGATGCAACTCCAAACATTTAAATCCTACTGTGACAGCTAATCTTTCAGTGTTGGCAGGTAGATACCTACCCCTACCTGTAGGTAGGGTTTTGATTGTGACCGATTAACTCTGAACACAGCTAGAGCCCCATTATGAAACAGTGTGCAGACTTATGCAATTGAGGTGTTTTTTAGTTAAAAGGTTGAGCTTCAGGGCGGTTTGGTGAGGGACATACACTGAGGCCTGATCAGCCTGCAGCAGTCCACCTAGTGGAGGGTGTATAGTGTTGAAAGGCCGAAACACCCAATGAAGCTGGGTACAGCTTAAGATGTGCCTCATGCCCGGCCATCCTGACGTTCAGCTGGAGAGCCCCCAGCTATTGTTTGTCTACTACTCCCAATAATTCCTGTGCAAGTGCTCACCACATATTGGTACAAAGGGCAGTTAACATCTTGTCCTGTGTATTTTGTCATTCTGTTGCAAATTTGTTTGTCATGAGACCACACCAAAGCTACATTAAAGAGGGAAAAAAGCTGACATTAACAATGTTGTTATTTCTGTTTTTTCTTTGTCTTTTTTCAAAAACCTGCAATTTTTTATAAGGGTGTATAGACTTTTTATACTCACTGTACATGGAGCCCTTCAATACATCCCTGCATATAAAACCAAAACAGCATCATATGTCTACTCAAAGCAACTCTTTATTATCCAATATCCAGTTTCTGAGACATAATATGTCAGCTGTTTCTCTGTAGCCTCCTTGGTGTCTCACCTCAGTTAAACACGCAGCCAAGGAATACATACGTCTTGCTTTAGAATCTCAGCAACAGAAGCTGGTTCAAAGCAACATGCTTCATGCCAATTACCTGTTTATTTCTACTGACAATGGAGATAAAAATAAAAGAAGGTTGATAACTTCTTCCTGTTTTTGTGAATATCGTGCATAAACATTTTTGGTCGGCAATGTTAAAATACCAATGCTCAAGTCAAAATTAATTCTTTAAAATGTATTTCTCTTGTGAAGATACAATATGCTGAAAGAAAATCATAAAATTGGAATATTGAAAAAGAGAGCATGGGGAAAAGGTCAATGCAGTCATTTCAATGATGGAGACATTCTCTATTCTGTATGAATGGGAAGATTGTGTCCAAAACAGCAAGCATTTTTAATGACTTAGGAAAATTCCAATATCCTGTGATGCCCAGAGACGGAAGCAACTGAAGATCAGTAAACAAAACCTCTTGCATCACAAGTTAACCCTCAGAAAGACCAACCAAGCCTATAAAGATTTTCCTTTTAATGTATGTATCCTTTTTGAACTTTCAAGTTTAAAACTATACAGACTGAAAAATAAAACAATGTTAACTTGACTGGCACAAGGGAAAAAGTCCATTGCCAAAGCACAATATAGCTGTCAGTGTAGATGCAGACACATGACACACAGATGAGGTGTTTTTGAAACATACCAGTACCAAATCCATCTGATCTGAAATCATATGAAATTTAAAAGCATGGAAATAGAGTAAACAAAAATAGAGTAAAAGCAAAGCTTTCCATCTTCAGAAGAAATGTCTTTGGTCAGTCTTCACACTGTTGTTGATGCAGTGACTAGACAAAGGCTACATCTATTGTAAAAGGACACAAATGCCAAAGTTAAAAGAACAGTGTCCAGTAGTAAAACTCAACTGTTAGACAGACAATTTGGCACCTTTACAATATATAGAAGCGGCCGTATAAAAAATCTCTGAAACACTGAATGAAACTACGACCCACTGATTACTGTAAACTGAGAATTGGACCACGATATACAACAATAAGTTACTGCCTGACAGCACCAATGTTACAGCTGCATGTCATATGTTCAGAAATGTTAGATTGTCTGGTACATCATAGCTGCTCTACAGAATATAGCTGGAGCAGATGAGTGATGAGAGTACATGTGGGCTGACCTTGAACTCAGGAATAATCACACTAGCTCTCAGATTCTCTGCACCGAAGACATGTAGATCATTACATCCAGTAGGCAACGACTTTAAACACATACACTTGTGAACTGACAGAAGTGTTAAATTCAGAAAACATTGAATTCAAAGAGGTTAAATTGCATTACCATGCTTTGACACTTAGCATTTATTTTCTGTGAGCACAGATTCAAATTAGAGTTGGAATGTTTGCTCAAAAGATGCCCTGTGCTTTGTATAGTAGTGGCACTTCAACTTGCTGTTTTTCATAAACACAGTCTCTGATAAGAGACATACTGGTTTTAAACTGCCTATGGGAAGAATGGCCATGCAAGCTCTATTTTCACTGTCTACTTTTCTCTGACCAACCATGTGTCTTGGGTTGTCAGTTCCCTGTGTGTGTGTACACAGTGCTTACCAAACTGGTTTAGTAGCATTACACTGAATGATTTACAACATATGCAACTTAACTGTGAATGTCTTGCTAAACCAGAATTGATAAGCTCCATCAAAAATAAATGGAACAATTTAATGGACCCAGAATCTACCTTTTAGGACAGGGATAGTAGGTTAGTCATTTTGCCCTGACAATCATCTGTTGGTTAAATCCAACTGCAATAGTTTGACAAGAAAACTTCTTATACATTCTATATTTTCTGAATAGAACTTTCAGCACTCTCTGTCATGGATGGATACTTTTCTTAATACAGTACTCACATGCCAAATATAGGTTTAAAGTATTCAAGGCTGCTGTAATCATTCCTTCTGGGTATATTGGCTGTGTAACACATTCCTAATGTAACAACACTGTAAAAGATGGGGACTAAAGTATCCCTGGAGGTATCCCTTACCTGTGGCTGACAAGGTAAAAATTCCAAAAGGAAAATGTTTTGCACATAACATGTCAAACACAGAAGATACTGGATGGAGATGACTTAAGGGTTGGCTTTCAGCAACAGGCTCAGAAAAAAACAAGTAAAAGTAATTTAATTAACTCTATGTGGACTCTGTGCTTTGCCCCATTGCTTACAATTGTATAAAGGGATGTCACTTCACAGCCAGTACAGAGACTAGTAATGATTACAGCAACCAATAATTCTTTGAATGTACACATGGCATGTGAGTTTTTATTAAGATAACCTTGTAAAAATCCTTTTCTATGCTTTAATTTTCACATGAATTTTGGTCTGTTTTTGCAGTGCACACTGCTCACAAACATCTTCTTGCTATACAGACATTAACTATCTGGCTAACAATACCAAGCTTGGAACTCAGGGACAAACAGGGTGTGTGTGTGTGTGTGTGTGTGTGTGTGTGTGTGTGGAGCGACTGACTACATTTTGGACTCAACTAAGACCAAAGCTCCTTCTCATGTTACCTTTCAATGTCTCTCTTTTTCTCCTGTCTCTATACTTTATAAAGTTAATGCATCAAGAACGGATCACCCAATTTTTTTTTACAGTGAAGTTGACAAATGTTTTACTTGCTTTACATATTGCATCTGTACTGATGTCCTGTCAGGTCTTTCAGTTGACTCTGCAGGCAAGTGCACCACTAAAATTTGATTTTCATTCTGTCGGAACACCTTGAAGATATACTACAATGTCGAAATACATTTGCGGCCCCCTCTTATTATCTTAAATAGAGGTACTTTAACTAATTTAAGAGAAGTGCCTTGCTATTTTATTTATGGCTGTTTATTATAGAAGCTCAGTCCCATCATGTTTGATCCCATTTCACCTTAATAAACTATAGGAAATGACTAACTAGTCAGTAATTCTTGTGTCTTTGTCTTATTTTGTTCCTTTTCCACTTTAAATTCAAAGCAAAAAGCACCATACTGCACTCCTTTGTTGCAGTTTACAGCTAACTTACATCCATAAACTACCTAATGTTCTTCTGAGCATGTCATTATTACAAATGTACGTATGAACACATTATAAAATGGATGGTTGCACTTGATTTGGTTTTTCAATGTGAAGCACCATTAAGCATGATATAAATGGGAGAGCTGTAAAGAGCCAGTCATCTCAGAGTCTCCCCCAGGTGTATTAGACTCCTGCTGCTTCCTGATTCACATCTTTTTTAGCACCAGTGATGAAGATGTTCCCGGTTTACAGCTCAATATTTGAGCAGTTCACAGGGTCAACAGAGACCGTTCTACTGCAATGACACTCATGGCAAATGTGCTGCCAGTCTTAGGGTTTCAGGGTTTATGCCTCTGCATATGGTAGGTGATACTGCTCTTCCCTCTTGTTGCACCGTTTGGCTACAATTGCCAGGTACAGCACTAGCAGGATGAGCCAGTAGCATGCGTAGAGTATTGTCCCTGCTATCAACAAGGCTTTCTCTGTCTCGCTGAATGGTTCCTGTGTTTCACAATAGATTGTATATACCACACCTCCAAGCAGCACCATAGCCCAGACTGTGACAGGCACAGCACCAATGAAGTTTACCACAATCTTCCTACGACCTGAAGTGCCCCATCCCGCCTTGTTAATTGTCAGCAAGGCAAATATTTTGGCAGGGAGCAAGCTGGACATGTAGAGGAGAGAGTAGAGTGACATGAAGATCATGACCAGGCTGCCACGCAGAAAACAGGCATAGGTGGCCTTCACCATCCCAACCAGCTGGACTGTCAGTAAGAAGAGCAGGATGTTCCACAGCCTTCCACGATAGAAGAGATGGATGACTGTGGCAACCAAGAAGAAAGGGAAGAAGCCAGTGACGACAGACTCATAGGTCATCCAGAGGCTGTGCTTGTGGAACCACAGTGCGTTGTAGAGCCACTCACGGAAGTAAGACTTGCTCCAACGAGTCTGCTGGTTGAGCCAACGTAGGTACTGGGTTGGTGTCTCTGTCTGGCACTGAGATCGCGCAGTGAACTTTGTCTTGTAACCGAAGCTGAGCACCCGATTGGTGAGGTGGCGGTCATCCCCAAAACTGCACTTGGAACCTAAGAAGGTCTGGTGGTACCAGGGCTCCAGGAAGCGCTGGAGCAAGGAGCTCCTATACATTCCCAGAGGACCACTGATACACTGCACACATCCAAAGTAGGACTGACAGGCCCGCTCAATGTTGAAGGCCATCCAGTAGCGTACACTGCTGAGGAAGGAGATCCATGAGTCATACTTGTTCAGGATCTGGAGGACAGAAAAGTTTAAGGATATTAGTCCAAAAAAATAGAAATGAGGAAAAGGAAAATCTTGGTGTTTAACTTGCAAACTTGCTTTTGCAGTATCTTGTAGTGTAGCTTTTAGTCACCTTCTATAGTGGCCATAGAGTTTGTAAGATGAATATCAAACTAAATATTTCAGCCTTGGTCCTTCAGTATAGTTTTGTAATTTCCTTTGTTTTTACCTGCACATCTCCACCAACCCCTCCCACCATGGGATCTTCCTCAAGAATCTTTAGCATTTCTATGGTACATGCTGGGTCTAGTACTGTGTCTGAGTCACACACCTGTAAAAAAATACGACAAACATAGGCAGTATTCCTGAGGGTCACACACATACTAGAAAATATACAAGCATCCAGATAAGTTAGGGCTGCAGGTACTGCAGAACACTGAGTAGTATTCATGCTGTAGTAGTAGTAGTATTCATAAGAGTTAATGAGAGGCTGCAGACTGAGATCCAAGCTGGTTCATTGTTTGTGCATTGTATGTGTTGGTCAGATGTGGACATGACCTTTGTCCTATTGCAATGGTACAGAGGTCTTGCAACAGCTGACTATGAATTGTGAGTTGGTTGTCCAACACAGGTCCATCAGTTGTTAATGCAGATAAGTAAAATCTGTATGAGATCCACGGTTGTTTTTCAATTGACTTGCTGTACTGTATGTTCAGTGTTCAATCGTTTAGATACAGAAATGTAAACATAGTTAAGATTTTCATTGTTTGTTTGTTGTAAACTGCTTATTGAAATTAGCCATAAAATTTGGTTTAAAGTATAATTGTGGATGTTTAATAAATATGTAAGTTAAAGCATTCTTAGATGCAGATTACTGTTATGGAACCTACAGTCTCACTAAGTTTGACTTACAAATACATTGTTTAGCATTCACAGTATGCAAACAATTTCCAATTTCCTGTTTGAAATCAGTTTTAGGAAGGAAGGTGGACATCAGTATGCACCAGCTCAGAGACAGGGCTGATATCATATCAGCAATACAGCCGAGTGCTGACTAATGATTTGGTTGGAGTATGCTGATGAATATAAATGGGACTCCACTGATGGCTTTGTGTGACGTGAGTATTTCTGCTCAGACACAATCTGCCATCCCTCTGTTCACAGTTTTACTGGCGTTTAATGGAAATGATTAGCGAGGAGCATGCTACCAGAGTCATTGATAAAACTTAATATAGGAAAACTTTCAGAGTTGAGGAAGGCCAGGTGTCCTTTCAAATAGCAGCTAAAGACTACACAGTCTCAAAATGTTACACACCAGTAACATTTTATAGGGATGTTAAATTATTAAATTACGTGCCAATAAATTCAGCATGATGGTTAAACCTAAATGTGTTGATTGTATCTTTCTACACAGGTCTTGCAGTAGGATAAAGTTTTAGAACAATTGTTTATTCATTTCACTTGTTTCTCTTGTTTCACGCTCTGTACCTGGGACACAGCCATGTCATTCAAATTCCGCAGCTGCAGTTTGTAACATGGGCACTCCAATAAAAATATCTCTACCAGAGCCATGCCATGCATCTTCTGGTTAATTTTCTCTGACTTGAAAAAGCTAATCTGAGACCACAGAGGACATTTTACAACTGTTTTCACATGCTCTGTATTATTCCTCATGATCTATGAACAGGTCTCGACTTGTAAAACTGCTGAAGTGTCCCTTTAAACAACATTTTAAATTCCTTTGGTTTTTTTTACCCACTTCAGCATCTAAAATATTTAGTGACATGGTCCTCATCTATTTTGTACTCTTTGAATGGAAAAGCACATGGATAGTATTTTCTGTGTCTGTGGCTCTTACCTGTACATAATCCACACTGTCACCAAGTGCTTTAAAGGCAGTGTACATCACCTCTCTTTTCCCTCCCCACTCCTGCATGATACAGGAATACCGGCAGCTTCTGACTAACCGAGCCACACGTGCCGCCTCTTCCATGTGTACTGTGCTCCTTCCTCCACCTCCAACACCTCCTCCTCCACTCCCATCACTATGGTAGTTTCCTTTCCACACCATACTGCCAGCCTGGTCAGCCCCACCCATCACCTCCTGGAAAATGTCCATCATGTAGCGGTCCTCAGGCCGGTTACCATCCACCACCAGAACCACCTTCAGGCTAGGGAAGGAGATTCGGCGGACACTGCGGAGGCACTTCCTCAAATAGTCAGGGTCCTCCTGGTAGGCAGCGATGCAGAGGGCCACTGAACGGCGGAGGTGCTGAGGTCGGGCAGGGCTTCTCATCCTGCGATGCTCCAGAAAGGCGAAAAGGCTCTGGAGGAAGAGGTGGAGGGAGAGGAAGGCACCATAGAGGCCAAAGGAGAGGTGGTGTTGCTCAGTGTGGATGAACTGGTATCCTTTATGACAAAAAGTAGAAAAAGTTTAAAAATAAATCACTTGTTTTAATTCAGATCTGTGTTTTTCTGTATGTGCATTTATTCAAAATTAACAAGTTAACCTGTGACATAGGCCAGCAGAATGGTGAAGAGGACCACCGCAGCAAAAAGGGTGGTGACCACGATGTTCAGCGCATTCCTGCAGCGAGAGGGCATCTGGAGGTAGGAAAAATAAAACTGCAAGTGGGCAAACTGTGTTTTTTGGCTTTTACTTGAGGATACTCATAGCCATCACATAATATTAATTATTGGTATCTTAAATCCACACACACATTAAAACAGCTTGTACCTTCTTATTCATGATCTGAGAGCCATTTCCTCTTTTATCTATAAAACTTTTTTTTAAAAAAGCCCTGCATAGCAGTGCAGCACTGCTACTGTAGTCTTCAGCTACAGTACTGTTACTATTGCTACTCAACTCCTGCTGCAATTGGAAGTGGTACTAATGCCACTACCAGAACTATTAATGGTACTAGTGATATTACCTTACTATTAATACAAAAACACAGGATATAACTTTGCTTAGATCTGATGGACATTCCAAAACTTTAAGTGAAAGAACCTACAGTTGAACAACACCTGCCAGTCTCTTCTACTCTCTTTCATCTTCTTCCTACCTTCCTCTTCCCTCACCCCTCCTTCCACCTGGCCCTCTGGCTCTCCCTTCTCTCTGGGTTAATAGCTCTAATTAAAGGCCAGCCAGTGCTGAGGACCAGTCGAAATGGGGGGAACAATTCCGTCCTTTCATTCATGAAATTACTCTCCCATCCCTCCCCTCTACCATCTAACCTGACTAGGTCCACACAGGAGAGACAGGCTGATATTTATGTTATTACATTCAACTCTGTGGGACACACTGGCACAGACAGATTTATCTGCTTCCCTGAGTGGATGTACAGATTTTCATCTTGGCACTGAATCACACTCTCCCACAGATTTCATTCTGCATGGTTACAGTCTATGTGATACTACTGACACTATTGACAGAAAGGGGAATTCTGTATTAACAGGATCTGGACCTGTAATGAAGGTCCTCTTCATTCATAGTATTTTGGAGCACAATGTGTATACAGTGCTGTGGAAGAGTTGATGTCATTGACAGTTGCAGACTATATATAAGGCTTCCGTTTTCTATGAAGCACTGTTGATATCACATGCTAACCATAGTCCACAATATTGTTGTGAGGAGTACTATCTGTATTGATAATGTTTTCATTGTTAAGGAAATAGACACCTGGTTTATCGGCACCTAACCTCAGCCTTCTGCTGTTAAAGTCCAACAGAAGAAGGTCATTACTGTAATTTTTTAACTTACGTTCGGACTTTTGATTATTTTGCCTATAACAGTACTGTAGTTAATTGTGTTGTTACACTTAATCAGGCTCAGTCACCATCAGTCACATTATGTTGAAAATTCAATACATTAAGTAAAATATCAAACCTAATATGCTCAAGAGGTTCAATGCTGTCAACTCACTGTCAGCAGTAAGCACTATTTGTTTGGACGACTGGGTGCCACAAGGTCATGTAGTGGTCTCTATGTCTTATTTGGATGTGTATAGAAACCATTATTGACACTGCGGGTCACAGAGAAAAGAGGTTTTACTCAATGTGGGATCCATGGTGGATTATACCAACAGGCCAAGGCAGCGTGGTCTAAGTGCCCTGGGGCCACAAGCCAGATAACAAGCCCATGGACAGCTTGATTGGATGGCCACAGTCACCAGAGGGGGTTGTTGGCAGACTGGGAGCTGGAATTTGTCAAAGGGTTTGTGTGTGTGTGTGTGTGTGTGTGTGTGTGTGTGTGTGTGTGTTTGTGTCTGTGTGTGTGTGTGTGTGTGTGTGTGTGTGTGTGTGTGTGTGTGTGTGTGTGTGTGTGTGTGTGTCCTTTATCTGTATGAAATTAACTGACCACCTTTCACTGTCTAATAATGGTGAAAAGAAGTAGGTTTTTCCTGTAAGTTTTTTTTCCCTCCAAATAGCACAATGAAGGAGATCTCAGTGGCAGCTGGAAGAGACACATTTCTACTTGAACAGTAATCCCTTAAAACTGCATTCCATGAATTTACATGTCATCAAAACTGTGAAAGATGAAAAATAATCCTCAGGATAAATTCAATTCCTTTGGAAAAAAGGTCATTGTTACGAAGTCAGAATCATATTTTTATCTAATCTATCTAGTCCTTGCAAAATAAGCAAAATCAGATATCCACATATCCAAAATGATTTAAAGTATTGATGTCAACATTCACCCAGCTTGTGTACATTCGGTTCAAGACTACATCTAAAATGCAGTTGCAGGATCCACAATTGCTAAAAAAGCTCTCCAGGGTCACAAGATCATGCAAATGTGGAAAAATGCAAATAATTTCAGAGTTTTCAAGATAAACATATTAAGTAAAGATAAGATAAGCTGAGTAAGCTTATCAACCATTCCAGGTAAAAACCACATTAACCAAATCAGAAGAAATACTCAGAGTCATATTTAAGGAGTGGCAGAGTGTCCTGGGAAGGATTATCCTCATACAAGCCATTTGACTAATTAGGCTGGGAGTTTGTGAGTGTGAGGGTTGGGTCTAGTGGAAAAGGAGATAGACGAAAGGGAAATGCAGTACATGAAACCATGAAGAAAACAGATATAGAGACTGTAACATAATCTCAATATCATATTTTAGCCTGTACTCCCTGGATATATTGTGTTTTTACTTTGTATTTTGGCAGTTCACCTGTGTACTTTGTGCCCAGTGACCTGATCCATTGTGTTTCCAAGTGTTTCCCTAGTGTTTATTGGATCTATTTCCCTGGACTCTGGATCATACCTGCTTCCCGATATACATGTTTGGACTGCCTTTCTGATTTTGACTTTGCTTACCTCAACCTTTGGATTTTGTTTTATTAGATAATTTGAAGTGGTTGGTCTGCCTCTGGTGTCTGCATATGAGTCTACTCCCATAAATAGTAATACTGTTGCCCAATGCTGTTGGCACTGTTGGCACTGTTGTTGTATTACTACTATATCTCAACTACTATAAACATAGTCTTTTAAACTTACATTCCATACTAGTTATTCAAGAGGTCATTTTTACTATTTTTCAACATTTTACGTAAGCCTGTTGCTACTACTATAAAAACTGAGAAAGCAGACTGATTGTCAGTATCACAATTTTTATGTATTTCCCAATTTTGTTCAATATTTCTTAATGATGTTAAATTATTAGTACTTATATATCCGCTATTGCCTTTTTTCAGTATTTCAAACTCAGTGAGCAATGTTTTGACCAGGAACACAAAAAAGATAAAATGGCTAAAATGATGGGGACATAAAACAGAGAAAGCAGAAGGTATTATTTCCATATTGTAAAAACAACTTTCTCCTCATGCCACCTGCATTAAATTATTATTATAAAGAGTCTCCACACTTATTAACCAAGGAAAATTAGACTAATCCATGCTAAGAAGTGGGAGTTTTACAGCCAAGTTCAGTTGATGTAAGCCTTATCTTTATCCATACTCCTCAACCGACCAACCACCTTGCAGGATTAATAGTGTATTGTTAACTATTCAGACACCAAATGATTGGAGACAAAACTTTTATCTACTCCATGTAGAATAATTAATATGAAAATGAATTCTAATGGTTAGAGTGCTTTTCATCCAGGAAGAAGAAAGCCCCCCATTTATTTGTGTTGGTTTAAAGGCCTTACAGGTCTTGCCCCTTCCAATATGGCTACAATGTTGAATTATGACCCAGCAGCCAGTGCTCTGTCCATGTATATGTGTCTATGATTGTGTCTAGCTGATTAGAAAGTCCAGCACTGCATTTCATTTGAACTCTATTTTGGTCTCCTCTACCTCTGTGAAATATCTGTCTGATTAGCTGTTAAAGGCTGCACTACGTTCCCTAGCCTTTCTGCTGTTTAGTGTTGGCTGTTGGTTGCTGGCAGAACAAAACAGTAAAAAAAACAATAACCCCAAAACAATTGTTTCAACAGGCCTCAAGGGAGTTCATCACTACAGCCAACATCATTATTAATCATTTGGTTGACTGCAGCTTCAAAGACATCATCAATCACTTAGTTGAGAACAAGTTGGAAACAATAAACAAGGCCTCTCATGGGCATTTGTCAGGGGAAGAATATATTATTTCTTTCATCAAGAGTAACTTAGTCTTGCTGTAATCTTGTCTATGGAGGTTTATTTTCATTTTTACATGAAATGTTATCATTGATCATTATTTATCTTTTTGCTTGATCAGAGTATAATGTGGATAGTAAATCAAATTCACCTGGGATCTCACTGTACAAAAGCAGCCTGTTAAATACAGAACACTTTGTGTAAAAGACCACCAGACCAGGCAGGTCCAGCATGGAAGTGATGCCATGGAAAATCAAACAGGCCACCGTTTTCTTTGGGCATGCCAGAAGCCTTTAAACAGGCATTTGCAGGCGTTCCTGTCAACTGTTTCCTAACTGTCACTGTCTGCGTCCACGCATGAAACAGCATGTGCAGTACTTGCCACAAACACTGATAATACACAGAAATGAGCAGCAGTTTGAAACTTCCTCCATCATGTTCAAAGGATTAGTTGACTAACTCACTCACTTACTCCCTCACTCACACACAAATACACTCAGTGTCCAACAGAAAAATATTTTCTCTACCTCGTATTTCAAACACATTCACCACACTGAATACCTGAACACAGTCAACTCTTTGTCCTGCATTTTCTAACTTAATCTTGCTTATTCAAGTTTTCCAAAAACTTTGCATACAGTTTATGTCCCTGTTGAACACGTCTGTTCTCACTTGTGAATACTTTCATTCTTCTGTTTTTTCAAAAGCTTTACATCTACCTGCCAAACCTGAAGCATCCCTTAAATTAAGACTTTATATTTGTTAAATGTATCTTGTGTGTCTTAATCCTAAACCCAAGTTTAAATGCTAAACAACCCACAAAATATGGATTTGTCTTGTCTTTCCACCTTAAAAAATACATTAAAAGAACATAGTCTGTTTGTGGAACATGTTATTAAAACTTACCTTCTTGATCCAGTGGACCCTCTGTCTTCGTCTCCCCCTCAGAACTCCCCCCAGATCTCCGTCCGCGTGGTCCGTCCGTCAAGCCAGGACGTCCAGCTCTCTCCACTCCTAAGCACAGCACTCTCCTTGTTCTGTCCCCCTCCTTCCACCAGCTCACACTACATCTTTATTCCAGCTTGCTCGTTTAATTCAGGAGATCCCACATCCAAAAATACAGCAGGCAGCTTAAACCACCACCCTTCACCACTTCGTTGGGCCAGCCTCCCTGCTGCCTGTTTCTCCACCTCCTGACTCTATCTCCCAGGACTGTCCCAGGGCATGAAACCACCCCCAGCTGAGATGTGATCAGAGGTGCTCAGCCAGCAGCTGATGCTGGTGCAGACTTACATCTGCAAATTACAGGTTGGGGGCAGCAGCTTCTCTGGTCTCTGCCTCTGGTGCTCTCCATCGCGACTCCTGATATTCACCATGAGCATGGGGCCAAAATGATAGTAAAGGTGAAGACTGACGGTCAAAGTGAGTTCGATCTTGGTGTCATCTGATTTCCTCTTCTCTCCCTGCAACAAATCATCCCCAAGGTTTCCTCACCCCCTTTTGCTCCGTCCTGTGCTGCAGTACCACCTCATCATTCCTGTTTGCATGAGAGCCTAAATCTTTCTCTCCCTTTCCTCCTCAGTCACACTCTCCTGCCTGGCTGTCGAGCAGATCGACACTGCTGGGCTTTTCCTCCACAGCTCCAATCTCTGTCTCCTTTAAACCCCCTCTCCTTGCTTCTTCCCCCTCCCCCACCTGGACACCCCAGCAAGCTCCCTGTCTCTGCAATGCAGCCAGCAGCCTGCAACAAGCCTGGGGACTGTTTGACCGGAGCCCCTTTCTCCACCTCTCCTCGCCTGACTCAAAGCATCCTTTATGGGCTTATTTATCTACCCTCCCTCCCTCTCCTTCCCTGCTCTGAGGCTGAGATGCTGACATCCTGCAGGTTCTAGGACCATGGCAGGCAGCCTGAAACAAAGTGCATGAATACCTCTGAGAATTCATACACAGCCACCAAAGCATTTTAATTAAATTAAACATTTAATTTAAGTCAAGCAATAGAATGCACATTTTCTAAAGCAGACCCTCACTAGAACCCACATTTATAGCTTTTCTTACACTCCAATCTACATTCTCTTTTCTGGCGTCCTGACTGTGGCACATGATGAAATACAGTAATTACTGTAATAGACCTCTTCAGCAGTTACAGGCACTGTGGCTGTAGCACTCTCTGACTTCTTGTTCTCACTAGCAGCTTAAAACATTGAGAGTATATCACATTAGTATTGTTAAAATGTGCTAAACTATCATTATTACCCATCAAGACCAAACTTTATCTTCCTATCCTGTCCTGTCCCATCTTGGTCTTACCTCTATCAAACAAGCTGGATCAAAACAATCCTTCCACTTGGCAGCTCTCTATCCACTGGAGGTAGTGAGTGCACTATTGTTCCCAGAAAAGGTTTTTTAGTATGTGACTTTCTCTTAACCTATATTAGGTACATTACCCATGACACCAGATTCTTTCATGTTTGCAAAAAAGGCCATTTCCCAAACCTAAAATAAATTACTTGAAAGACACGGTTTGATACAGGGCATTCTTAAATTGGAACCTGAACCAGCTCCTATCAAATACTTGACTAATATGAAGAGTTTTAAATCCCAAGTCATTTTGAGTGTAACATAAATGTAACTGAAGCATCTTTTGTCCTCATGGTCCAAAATCATTAAACCATTAAACAGTATTTGATTAAAAGAAAAAAGTTGAACTCCAGTAGAACTTTGTTCTCTTCTGAATAAAACTGAATTATGCCATAACATTGCCAAATAGTAATGCTGCTCCTAATGTGTGTTGCACCAAGCAGGGTCATTTTGAATAAATTTTTTCAGCTAAAAATTTTTATTTGGCTTTTGGAAACAAGCTGAAAATTAGTTATCCATTTGCATGCAGCCAAACATGGAAAACATGGTGTTGGTAATGTCTCTGTGGATCCATCATCATTTTTACATTTCAGAGTCATTTAGTCTGTAATGACAATGTTTAATGTTCAGCTTTAAACTTAAAATCAGTGATTCACTTTAGAGTTCAAATGCAGTCAACTTATGGATCCAACAAAACATTGAGCTGAGACAAATTCTGGCATTTGGGTGCTAAACAAACTACACTTAGTGTAGCTTAAGAGCCTCCAGTTGAGATGTTTCTCCTCATTTAAAACTGCACAGACAAACTGTATCTGTAAAACTCTTGATTCAGTTTGTGATTTATTGTATCTAGTGGGACATTGAACAGAATAACTGAATAATGTCTCACTCTCAAAAAACAAAGCTTATAACCTTAAAATTTGGCAATACATCCACTGTAAGTAAACAAAGTATGCAGGTACACTATTGCAGTCAAATGACTCTGAGTAAAAATCCCCAAAGTGTTTTTCTTGCTTTACTCTAGCTGTGGCCAGATGAGATTATCAGTACCCAAAACAACCTATATGTACATTGAGAGTGGTTTCACTACAACCATTTCTCCACTTCATGCTGTCCATCAGAAAATCCCCTCATGTGTCTATGGTGCCTGTTCTGTGCAAAAACATTTTGTATAGTTTTTTGCAACTGTACTATTGCCAAACCAGAAGTGTAAAAAATATTAGCACTATGTTATAAGTTCATTATTAGTTATAGTAATAAAATGCTCTGTTTCTCTTTTCCTAGCATGGCAAAATACATTGCAACACTATTGTAAAATCAGCCTTCTTCTTTTTTTCCTTCCACAGAGAATCAACAGCACTGTTGGAAGCAAACAGAGGGAATGGTAAACCTATTCTTTCATTATTTTCTATGTTCAGTGTCTAAAAAGGTGTCACAGGCATGTTTTCTTAATCACAGATCAACACCTATATATTTCCCAAGTATTTTCACCAGTTCAAATTAACAGTGATTTGTAAATGCTGCATTAGATTTTAGTAAAATCCCTTCTCAAACATGCCTTATTGTTAGTGTTACAAACTCCAAGCAGGTTATTTGAGGAGGCACTGATGAGAAATACAAAACCACCAGTAAAACACAGGTGTGATTTAAGAGCCATAATTTGGTGGCAGAGCTGTAGAGAGGCCTAAATCTGCCAGCATGATGGAAGAGCCTGTATTTCCACAGTGATACCTTGACTCCACATTGGGGGAAATATTCATGGACTGCAAACAAGCCTGAACCTCCTCATGTTTGCTGGCTGTATGTTCACACAGAGTGAGAGACAGAGAAGGTCATGTCTCATACAGCTTTAGCTTATTGCTCAATGGATGAAACAAAAGAAGGAATGTCTCATTTCTCTCAGCCTTGAGCCTGACTCTGTTAAACTCTGCTGGGCCCCAGATGGACTTGTTTATATAGCAGTCAAGCTATTGTCAGTAACCACTTCAGGTTAGTGTTGATATATGCTAAAGAAGAAATATATAGTTTGTGTAGAAAAATAAAATAATCATACCAAACCAGATAAGGTTGTGAGATCTCAGATGCAACAGCTTCTTCAACCCAAAACCTTGTTTTGTATATGACTCAAAAAGAAAAAAGTAAATATAAACTCTTGGAGTAATTAGTTCTTAATTGGCACACATACAAATAAATTCAACACAGTCTGATACATTACTGCTTGCCAGTTAATTGTCCTTCATCAGATATCTTGAAAAAATGTTTAATCTTTTTCATTTAATGGACATTTTTTTTTAACCACTTGTACAGTTGAGTAGTTCAATCCTTTTAGCTTGAGATAAATTAGTAGAGCAGACTAGAGCAAGCTAAAAAAGACAACATACACATTACATATACAAGTGTGTCTTTGGAACTGTAAGATTGTAAGTAATATTCAATCACTGATAAGATGTTTGAATATGGCAGTATATTGTGTGTAAGAAGTAGCAGTATCATCAGAGAGACCTGTGCATGTGTGCAGGACAAAACATCTCTCATGGAGACAGAACTAGTACTGAACATATAAAAATAAAGTTTTTTGTAAGTCCAAAACAGGAAAACGCTTCAAAAATAACATTTGAGGTCTATGGTAGGACAACAATCTTCTTCTCTAGCTTCTGCTCAGGGAAGAAGAACCTTTGCATAACATCAGCAAGTTCCTCAAGAGCAAGCTGGGCATGGAGCACCGCGACCTCATCCGGGTCTGATTGAACCACCCACTTCAGACCTCGGTACAAGTCCAGCAAAACATCACTAAGAACCTGGAAAAGACATAAGCGAAAGAGGTTACTTCATTGAAACAACACTATAGCCTGGCCTGTACAGGGGGGTGGATGCTTACAGCTGACAATTTGCGTTCCTATTACCATATATTTTCTAATCCAAGTAAGTTTAGTAGCTACCTTGGAAAATGAACTGATAGGAAAAACTTCAAAAATAAGACCCAAGTTGTATCTAAATAGAATTTCTCTTCCCTAGCTCAAAATCCCAAGAACAGAAACCTGGTTAACTATTGAGACGTATTCATCAAAATGTAACCTGCCATTTGGCAAAAGGTGCAGTACTGTGTTAAAACAATAACAATTGGTTAATATTATGTTCATCAATTGATTGATTAATATTAATTAATCAAGAAACAAAGGTAAAATATTGCCTAGCTCTAGCTCCTAAAGTATAATGGTGTGCTGCCCATCCCTGTCTCACACTACCATGAACTGAATGTGTGTGAACCTGGAACTGCAGCTTAAGCAGTAAACCACACTTAACTGAAGACCTTATTAAAAACCCAGTAGCAGTAAGTATAGCATCACCAAAATACATTTTTACAATCCATTACACTAATTTAATGGACACTTTTCTTGCCGTTCCCTGTCTCTATTTGCTTCCAAGCTACCCCAACACCTCTTTTACCAACCACACCACTACACATGGCCTGCTTCCACCTTGGCTTAACTTTTTTGCCTCTGTCTGCTAGAGTCTGTCCCTCACATCTGTTCTCATGTCACTGTGTATCATTAGACATTTACGGCTGGTGCAGCCCTTCTACAGATGTTCCAGTAATGACAGGACCTGGCCTGGCACCAGCAGCAGGACAGCTGACTGTAGCTGTGACCATGGGTCAAGAGCTACATCAAACTTAATCCAGCATCTTAAATTTTAGTATATTTCTACTGGGAAAACAATTTAAACCATGAATGCGACTTTTTTTTTTTTAAATTAAAACCATTGAAAAATGACAGTCTCTATTCAGTAGGTTTTGTTCCAGGATAAACTAGGAACAAGGCTTTATTAACCTGTAGCCACACTATGATGTGAATGAAAGGATAAAACTAATTAATTTATAATTTATTATCCAAATAAAATCAATCCAAATAAAACAAAATATGAATGGACTCGTGTAAGTATTGCCTACTGCCCTGGAACCACATCACTCATAAATGAAAACAGCTTTACAAGTGTGGTGTGAACCTTTGATAATACTTTCAAAAGGGAAAACAATTGTGCCCAATTACAATCTGAAGGCTTTATCTAATCTCTCATCTAATTTCTGTCCAGTGGAAAATATATTCTTCCTGTGCTTTTGTTCAATTTGGTAACCTGGTAATTTGGACTGTATAAAGTATAAAATTAACACCACAGTAATAACCTTTACTAATAGGGCTTTTACAGCCTGGCCTGGTAACAAGCATGTAGCAGGTGCCAGCTATAACTGTTATGAGTCAGTATATTGTGTGACATTGTGCAGTCACATGCCATTTATAAAACCATGTGCAAAATTTGTGCTTTGTGCTTAATCAGCTTTTTCCATCACATTTCATATTTGACAAAGTTACAAAAGTTGTGTTGTCATGTAAATGCACATACTAATTACTTTATTTAGCATACATGCTAACAGTTAAGTTGGTGTATCTAAACAGAATGATTTCAGCCAGGCTGAAGAAATATGGAGCTGAATGGAAGACATCCATAATGTTCATTGATTTATGTGATAAACTGAATCCTATTCAATACTAAAAATGTATCGGAGCTGATATCCAGTTTGGTTCTTCGCAAGTGAGATTTACATTTTTAACTGGATCTTACTGAAACTAAAACTGTTTCAGAAATTGTCCACTATAAGAAACTTGAACTTGTCAGGGTTAAAGTAGCTAAACTACTGCTGGTGAGTTGGTCACAGCCAAACAAATCTTTACAGATAGTTTCAAGTAAGCTGGAGAATTGTTGTTGCTGCTTTTTGTTTGATTGTGAACTAGATTGCCAACATTGCTGATTAACTGCCAACAGTTGATTAAAAGACTGGTAGTTGCAGCACTACACCTGATTCCCCAGTCAAGGCTTGCTTTTTGTCCTTTACTTGGGAACTTTGATCGCTAAAGGTTCTTAACTTGATGATCCCATGTCTAATGGATCACAAAAGCCTTTTATTATTTTAATGTATTTTCTAAATTAGGGGATTTCCACCAGATAACAGAATTTAATCATTTTATATCATTCATATATTTAATTTACTGATGATAATTTACACGTTTGTTTTACACTAAATATCCTTTATTGGGTGCACTGACTTAAAGTGCATTACAGTGCTATGGAAACATAGAGTGGCAATGTTATTGCAAACCTACTCTACTAGAGATCAGTTACTTAAGAAATCATGTCAGTGATCCTGCCCCACTGCTTTCATTTTAGGGAGCCAAAGATGTGATTAGCCAGGGCCGTGTGGTATAATATGTAAAAACAATACTTGCAGAGATATCAGCAGCAACCACAGACAAGTCCAAAGACTGAGTAATGTGAAACCATGAGAAAGAAAGCGCTGGTGGGACATGGTGTTTGGAGTGAGTCTGCTTGTGCTAGGTAACTAGCAAACAGTCTATAAACCCAACGATGACCACAGGGAAACAGATTAGATTCTTATAACTGTCAGGCTCTGTAACAACAGCCTTACTCTAAAAATACACCCTGTGGACGATAATTCAGCATGCTTAGAGAAGAAAAGCAGTCCAAATAGAGTCCAATGTTCCACAGCTTGTAACAGAAACTCATGTTATACTTGATTGTTTTACGTTGTTTCTTCTGACAGATGGGACATTTTTAAACCATGGTGACAGAGCTGGTGGCCCCATGGTGAACGCACTCACTCAGTTATGCATAGTCATTCTGTCCAGCCCATGAATATCTGTATCCTTTTTAAATAGCAACGCACAATAGACCCCATTCTGTAACAACACTGCCAAAAACTCTTTGGCCATTTATAAGAAAAGTTCAGCTGGTCTTTAGTGTCAGTAAATACTTATATTTTATATTTTGTCAGAAAAAACAAACACTTATTTTCCCACCACTGATAAATACGACTGCAGAATAGTATTTTGTTAACAACTGCAGTTTCCCTCGGGTTTATGAGCTCATAATAGCAACTCGTTATTAATATGAAAGAGATGCATCCATTGTCAAAGTACTGACTCATTTCTCTGCAGTTTTTAGTGAAAGTACAAAATCAAGGTTAGAGTATTAACTTTTCAGGATACAGCCTTCCATCCCTCTAGTCTTGGAGACCATCTAAAAACATCATGTGCCCCAACAGAAAATAAGCAGGTATGAACCTTTTTGAAACACCAGTTGTTGACTGTTGGACAGAGGGGGCAAGCTAGATTTAAAACCATTTACCTATACTTACACATCATGAGTGATTGCTTCAAATTGACCTGTTGGTCAAGGGGAAAATTACTGAAAGCTTCACTCTTGACCTGAACCTCAAGCTCAGGTCCATATTTGCAAACTTCCCCTTGTGGGACTAATAAAGGATCTCTTATCTCATTCCAGGATTGTTCAGAGTGTACTCTGATGACTATACAATGTTTCTCTGTCTGGGGAAATGTTCCATTTGGTATGATGTAGACAGACAATGCAAAAGAGTGTATGTGTTTCATGCATACAGTTGTCATGTATGTGTGGGTACCTGGGTAGTTCTGTCACTGAGGCCTCGGAGCAACAGGATTATGACATGGACAGCAGCTCTCCTCACTTCTGCCTCCTTCTCTGTCTTTATCAGTGCAGTTAGACAGCAGCTCAGCTGCACATGCGCACACACACGCACGCACACACACACACACACACACACACACACACACACACACACACATTTTTATAGTAATTTACAGTGGCATGAACATGAGGACATAGGTACAAGCTAAAATACTGTTAATGATCATTTCTAGGTAAGATTTACAGCACAATCTGGAACTGTGCTGCAATTTACACAATATGTTTGTCACAACGATTCAGATCAGCTGCCTCTGCTGCTGAGGTCAGTGCAAGAACTGAGCTGAATCGATTGACTTACTGGTCAGACATCCCAACCAACAAACATCTTTCTCCCTCTATTTCACTCAGTGAATAAGCAACTCTGTTCCTCCAGCTGACAGTGATGCTTATTCATGCTAGTAGACTACAAACACGCACACACACATAAGCCTGAGCATGCACACACAGCAAGTTTAATTGAGCCTCTGTCCACTGTTGCAGCCTGGAATGCACATGTGTAAATGTGGGCTGAGGTTCTGTAAACTCAGACCTTGATCAAAGTGAGTGGGCATGCAGTTGTGTTTGCGCAGCCCCTACACACACACACACACACACAAACAATTGCCAGTACTTACACAATAAAATAGCTGTGGCTTATGCTTGGATGAAATTTCAATGATCCATCTTACAAAAATTATTCATTGCGCCAACATAAAAAGTCTCTCTGGCCTTACCTATCACCATACCTGCTTTTCCCTGAAAACTCACCTCAGAATGAGATCTATGACTTGATGCACAATATGCATTATTGTATTGGGTAGCTTGTGCTTATGTTTTTCACCTAAAAGAAAACTTTCTGACTTTTAACTCTCTTTAGTCCTTAAATGTCAGGTCAGCACCTGAAGTGGGAATGTATCATGTTGTGTAAGTTCACCCTGTGCATGCAATTTAGAACATAGGTGAAGAATAAGTTTTCAAATATTGTATGTATTGTGTGTTGATTTGATCATTGGTTGTATTTTTCCAAAGCTGGGAGGAAAAGCTGCTGTTTTCTACAGTGGTCGGACACACAGACTGCTTTATCTTTTGCAACACTACTTAGATCGGTTTTCGGACATAGTGTTGGGATTAATCATGTTATGGTTATAATAGCCATAGTGACTGGTCAAAATGTGTCAAGTGAGATTAGAGAAGAACTACTTTTTCTGTGTATCAAAGAGGGATAATTTGTCCAATCTGCACAATCTTGCAAATGTCAGAGAGAACAACCAGCATGGCCAGCTGATCTGTAAACAGAGAATGAGAGACACAGGAGTCTCAGACTCTGCATCTCCCTGTTCACATCACCTAAAGGATGAGAATTACAGGCCGAGTCCCCTAATTTCTCTTTACAACCAGTTACTTGACTGTTACTCACTCACATGGCTTTTCCTGACACAGCCAGGCAGATGACACTCAACTAATCCTGTCATTTCCCTGGTTTGAAACACAGGTGGAGGCACAAATCTCTGCACGTCTGGATTCCAACAACTCTGTGGTGTCCCCAGCTCGGACTGTAGGAAAACTTGCAGACACTGGATTACCAGCTGTCCTTGCAGCAACAAATCATGGTGTGCTTGCATGTGCGATCCAACCTACTGATGTTCTCCCACAGTGCACTGCTCCTTTGCACTAGCAAAAACTGGCCTCTGAATCTTATTTCAACACACTGCACAATGTGCCTATGTCTCACTGTACCTGTTCTTAAGGTCCCACAGGTGATCAGGCAAATTCAAAGGTTTCCAACAACACTTCTAGCAGCTAGCAGATCGAGAATGCTTGTTACTGGGCATCACATATTTAAATAATTAAAGCAATGTCATTAATGTGCAACAACTAGTTTACAAAAAGCTTGAACCACCAAAAACATCTTAACAAGGAAAATCTTCAGCCTCGGACGGCACAACATTTTATATTAAAATCTACATTACTAACTGAATTCTGTCACCTTTCTGTATTCCTTACTTAAGTATGTTTTTCATTGTACTGAGTTTCACAATTTATGCAGAGTACATTATACATTACTGATATACAATTTTAAAAGGACAGGAACCTATCTGACCCAGTTTCCTGAGGATGCCCATTGAGATTTTGTGTCAGGATGCTTCCTCTCACCTCTTGAGCCAGTGGTCCGAGGGCATAGTCCAGTCTCTCACAGAGCTCCCCAAGGTTGGACAGACTGCTGGCCCGAACACTTTGGTCTGGGTCCCTAGTTCCTTGAAGGAAGACACTCAATAGAGGACGGCCGAGATGGGGCGCCAGTTCCCCTGAGGGAGAAAGGGAGGGGAAAAGAACAATGCAGAAAGTTTAGTTTATTATTAATGTAAAATAGATAATTTCTCCCTAGCTAAAACCATCTTTTGTGGCAAATACATGAACATAAAAAATAAGCTTCTATTTATGTTAAAGAAATATTGGAACTTCTTTAAAATACATATTAGCAATGGTCAGGGTTTCTGCCAATTAAAAGGTATCCCACCAAGATCATGGTAGGAATTGGGTGTCTGTGTGTAATCTAAATAGTCCCCTCTAGACCTTCTCTATATAAAAAGTGCAATGAGATAACTGAATTAAATAGAACTATTGGATACATATCCATTAAATGCATAGTGTATTTGTGCATTGACACCGATACATAGCCATTAAATGCATGGTGCATTTGTGCATTGACACCATAGACCTTAAACAGAGCACAGAGCAAACCCCAGCTTTACGTCACTGGATCACCATCTGTAAAGAGGCAGCAGAGTGGAATAATACTGAGTTTTGGCAGCAGAAAGAGAGTGTGACAGCAACGCCGATGCTAGACAAGGGGGTTTTAAAATGTAACACTGCATTTAATTTCACATCTTGAGACAAGATTAAGATTATTCACAGTGAACAAGCTGTGTGTAGATGGCACTGTTACATAGGCAGACATACAAAGAAATGAGCCATCTGCTGAGACTATAGATGCCTCTGCCAAGCTGCAGGGAGGAAAGCCAGATGCCTACATGGAGAAGAGACAACCACCTGACTGGCTAAGGTTACAAAGACTTGAGTTGTGTGAATCTTGCCTGACTTGAAAACACATCGGCTATTCTCGGCTATTCTCCCTTTATGTCCACGTCTCAATAGGCTGTCGTGGCTATAATAAATCTTATAAAGGAGGACTGCTGTGTTTAAGTGAGTGTGATTCAGCAGGAATATCAGCCTGCGTCACAAATGCACGCACACACACACATATACACACACACACAGATGTGACAAAACTGATGAATACTCCACAAATGCCCCCATTTTTGCTGAACCGCATAGTCGGTACACCACCTTCCTGTATATGTAAACAAACGTTGTGTCTTGGTACTATCACTTGGTGCAGAGTTACTCTCTTTTAGTTCATTTTCTGCCCATGACACTGTGGATGCTAATAAGACTTTTTGCAAGTGCAAAAAGCAAGCAACCGGGGGCAAACCAAAGCAGAGCCAAACATTCAATTATTCAACATTTACTCAACCAGGCCAGTCAATTAAGAAAACCTTCTTATTTACAAATGACAGCCTGGCAAAAGGCAAATCTTGGCCACTTAGGGGGTCCAAAACAAACACAGAGGCTCTCTGGATGTCTGCACAGCAAACTGAAGGTCTATCCAGTCTCTCAGCAAGGATATAAACCCGCTGATTGTCCTGGGGAAGTGGTACGATGGCAATCTGGCAGATAAAACCAGAGCATGAAAAAAATAAAACAGGGTTTTCTATCAGGGAGAAGTTCTAATACACAGGGGCCCTTATGAACAGAGATCTGCATGGAAAACAAGCCTGTACTGTGGCTTTTGTGGTGTAGTGGCTGCACACTGATAGCTGTCTACGACAGACAGATTTACATGCAAAAAATATGGGCACATCATGAATATGAAATAAATATATATATTATCATTTCTAAAGTGTTTATCAGTCACATAAACCCAAATAACTGTGTTCTTTTGGCCAGATAAAGAAATATAAGAAATATAAATATGGTTACAGCTCATTTAGATATAGTACAAATGCTTTGGCCTATATTTGAATTTGGTTACCTTTTGTTGCATCTGACCTTCTGCTGATAGATTCATCATAAAACCATTGTTTTACTTAACTGCCAATAAATACAAGTATTTACATTTTTCCACAAGTGTGTCTCACTCTTCAGAGATGTGAGCTACTCTGTCAAAAATAGCCCTGACCTGTAAAGATTGTGGAGCAGATAAAAGCGCTGTTACTGAGATGTTCTGGAAAGGGACCTGTGCACACACACTGTCTCACACACACCCTCACACACGTGCACACACACACACAAACTGATGCCTTCTTAGGCATCAGAAAATGTGTATATGTCAAATGAACATCCTTACATGTCAGATCATACCAACATGAAATTTGAAGAAACTGCAGATGATGCTCACCCATAGCTCTGCTCGTCCTCATCAGGACTTCTCCCAGTTTTAGGCGGGTTTCCAGGGAGTGCTCCTTGTCAGAGGTAGGGAGAGAGGGACCATGTTGGAAGTCTTTCAGGAGTCTTTCCAGGATCCTCTCAGGATAGGAATCAGCTAATGCAGCCAGACCTAAAGACAATTTAAAGCCAGTCAGTTACTGACAACTGATTCAGCTAAGCAGTTAATATTGTTAGTTTCTATAAGAGACCATTTCTATAATAATAACAATAATAATAATAATAATAATCTAAAAAAACAAAGCTCTTCCATTAATATTACCTTGAATGGCTGACAGATAGATGAATGAGTCTTCATGCTCCAAGTTTTCTAAGAAAAGCTGGAGAAGATATATTGTCAGCAGTTAGACTGGTGTACAGTTCTGAAAGTCTCCCACTGGACATATTTTGTCATTTCTGTATGAAAAAAACATCAAAAACACCACCAATATGAATCCTGCCAGCGTAACCAAAGAGGATCAATGCAGGTACAGCACTGAATCCATTGAAAACAATACAGTCAGCTATCAAAGGGAATAATCCAAACATTACCCATAGATCCAATATAAAGCCCTTGAAGCTTTAGGTTTGATTGGGTGAGGGGGGAATGAGAGAATCTCAGACAAGCTGGATAGAATGGACCAAAGTTTAAGGTTAAGTAAGGACAGAGATGAGAGGATAAAACATGTGAAAGGTGGCTGGTACAATATTGGAAAATGCAATCCAGTCAAACGGGAGAAAAAAATCAATAAAAAGACAGTGGGGTGTTGAAGTACATCTGAGGTGCACACAGTGGGGGGCTTCTAATTATAGAGAATACTAAATGAGTTATCCTTTCTCACGTATAGCACCTTAACAAGTCCCTAGAGTGCACTGTTGTCTTCTCTGGCTCTCCTGGGCATAAGGTTCAACTGCCTCATTTATTATAAATGTTTGCCCAGAATGTCCAAAGACACACCAATAACACCAATGCATGTTCCTTATGCACACATAGAGTGCAGGCAACAACACAGTGTCCTATAATTTGTTTTAACAAGTTATTTCCAAATATTCTAAATAATGAGGCAAATGTGGTAGCACTGAATAAATAATAATACAAAATACAGAATTAAATAAAAGCTATTACATGAAGTTAGCATTCAGACCATGAACAATCCTGCATTTCAAAATAACACAAAAAAACAATTGACTGCATTGGTTTGTTAGTTGGTGTATGCTTGCACAAAAGGATCAAACCTTGCATTAATAATAATTCATACTACAGGAATATAGTTTTAACTTTCATTTAAGTTACATGCCTCTTGGGATTTATGACTTTCTATTAGGTAAAGTGGGAAGTAAAAAGAATGTATGCTATGTTTGGGTAAAGTCAGTATTTTAGAGCATTGTACCTCAGTAAACGTATGACAAGAACAAAGAAGTTGAGCACATGACCAAGTAACCTACCATGAGGATTTTCTCCTGGGCCTGGACAGCTTCAGGGTTTCTGCTTTGCACCATCTGGGTCACGGCCCTTAGGGCAACTGCTCTGGTTGGCACATCAGGGTCACATGCCTCTAACAGCCAATCTGAAAAGGCCTTGGTAGGGGGGCAAGTGGCACTGGTGCCAGAGGTGCTTCCTCCCCCGTTTGGGCCTATTCCTATTGCGGACCCTTTAGAGAACACTGGGTGTCTGCTTTGGGAGTTGCTAGCTGAACCACTATCCAAAGGAGATGAATGAGGACTAGTCTGTGAGTTTTTTGCTTCAGTTTCCATCTTTTTCTTTTTACTAAAAGCAGTGTTTCTGGAAGGCTGAGCAGCTACAGTAATGCTTTCAGGTCTGTAGGCACCGTGAGTTGCAATGATGGCTCTGAGGTTGGATGCCAGTTCCTGTATGACCAGGTCAGAGTGCTTCTGAGACAGCGTCTCTAGTGGTGGGAGCAGCCTTGACATATAACTGTAGCCATCTGCACTGATCTGTAATAATAAAGTGGGTAGAGGATGATTGGACGAGAACGGAGAGTGCTTACCACATTTCCTGATGATCAAGTTTAAGTAACCAACATCATAAACACTGATTTTTAATTACTCGTCAGGTACCAGTAAAATAGTTCCTCAGTCTTTTCTCTGAAGAACATGGTTACACTGACAGCAGTGGCAAAACCTGCCTACTGTCTCATAACACGTTTCACGACCCAGTTCTTCATTTGTTGTAATATCATGGCACTATAGTAGGTTCTGCTGCCTAAATGCTTCTTCCTCCCTTAAACTATATTAATTGATTAGTTTTTTACTATCCTCTTTAATATATACTTTGGCCATGCAGACAATAAATGCCAGATAGAATAAGGTGCTCACATGAGTGGTGTGTTAGAAATGGATAGAGCGCACATTTTGAGAGATCACTGATCTTGCTATGAAGAAATGTTTCCAGTTGAATCAACATTTTTTAAATTGTATTTTATGCACACACACAACAAAGGGAATAAAAAAAACAAGTTGGCTGCCAACAGTGCATCACATGCAATGTAAGTAACACTGAGTGACATAGCTTTTTTGCTACAGTTAATGCATCATAAGGTAGATGGTTATTTAATGAACTTTATGCTGATGTGTTGTCTTTATGTGTTGTGAGTACCTGAGGTCCAGACAGCAGAGTAGCCACTAGCCCCATTCCCATGCTTAGTGTCTGGCTGTCTACTGGGTATCCAACACTTGGACCAGAGGCCTGATCCAGACCCACACAGGCCCTCTGAAGCAGGGACACAATAAAGTCCACCACCTGCAGAAAAGACAGTGTGGGACACAAACAATGAACTGAGAGCAGAGAGAGATTCAGATTCAGATTTAATTATGTTAAATAGGGAAGTTGAACCACAAAGGTGGAGGTTATAGAGGGACTGAGATTTAGGACTTTAAGAGAGTAAGAAAGAGAATTTTATGTAATAAGAAATCAACAACAATGCAGTTTTAAGTTTTTCAGCAAATTCTCAGAAAACATTCAGCCCTTATAAAGAAATGCAAAGGTAAGACATCTAAAAATAGGGCAAAAATCAAGTGAAATGAGGCCAGTTTATCAGAGACATTCCTTAATCTGTGAGGGAATGTTTGTTGGTCCAACAATAGCAGCCAACACTCCCTGTCCCCCAGAAGCCTCCCAGAAAGGAAGCAAGTGCTCTATTTTTGTGGGCAGCGTGACTCAACGTGGCCTGTTTCCATTACCATAACTCACACAGTAACACAGACTGATTTTAAAATATGTTCAAGAAGGGAGATGCAATCCCAGGAGATTGAACTAAGCCCTTTTTAACACCCCAAGCTAATTAATAGGGGCCCATGTAATCATTTTTAGGTAACGCTGGGCACACCTTATTGTCTCTACTGATGTGAGAATCTCTATTTTATTACTTATGAGAGGGTTTCAATATAAGACACTAGACGAGTCCCAGATATGGGTGATTCTAACTCCCAACATCTTTATTCTGAACATTTCCTGAACTATGAGTCGCTCAAAGGCTCCAAACTGAATGCAGACTGATTGTAGCTAGTTAACAGCTTGTTAAACTGGCTTAAAATAAGCAGACAAAGCAGATAACAAAGCAGACAAACAGATAACTCACCTGTGTGCTTTTCCTCAGCAGAACAGTATGATGCAGATATTCAAGCATAAAAGCCAACACCTGAAGCAAAGCAAGTCTCTGGCCTTTCATCGCAGCACGACCCAGCAACTGCTGCTCCACCTCCAGGAGTGTCATGTCTGACACATCCAACTCCTGTTCATCTTCCTTCTCTTGAACCTCTGTAGCTGCCCAGCTGGTCAACTCCTGCAGGAAAAGCAAGGCAGTGATGGACCTTCTACTGAGGTTACCTTCTCCACCAGGTGGACAGAGCAAACAACAGAAACACAGTACAATAGGATGCTATCTTCACACACTACAATAAAAAAAAAAGATCACTGGGCTGAACAAACTAATCTGTCATATACAATAGCAGTAAGCATTGCAATAGATTAAATCCTGTTTTACAGGAATGTGTGTTCTCCTTACCTGCAGCAGATCTAGGAAGAAGTCTCCAGGCAGGTCACTGTCTTTAAGTTCAGCCAGCAGCTGCATCAGACACTCCACCCTCCACTGCTCTCCTGACAGCTTCTCATACAGAGCATCATCCTCATCACTTGGAAACAAGAACAGATAAGCCAAGGAAGACAGAGGGAAATGAAGAAATTGATCCCAGCAGTCGCCTGCTTGTAAAAAAAAATGTCTGATGGGAAGATAAGATAATAGGTTGTTCATTTTATATGATGATTCAAAAGGTCTTCTGCATTATGCATTGTGATCTTGCACTGAACACGCCTTGTAACAACGCAACATATAGTTGCTCAGACATGTCAGTGATTACATGGCAGTTACCTGCAGCTCTCCTTGAAACAGAGTCTGGCTCCTCCATTACTGCCTGGGGTGAAGTGGAGATATGCTACCACCTTGTTCTTCTCCTCTTGCAGGCCTGAAAACTGCCTCAGTGCTGAAAGGGCTGCAAATGTCTCCGCCTGGCTCAGGTACCACAGCAAGATCTCCTGACAGGGGGTGCTATGGAGTACAGCGCATATGTGTGCAGCTCATTTTTAGTGTCCTACTTAAGATCTGACTAAGATTCATGTGTACTTTAATATTGCTGACTTTTTTCTGAAGTATCCACTTTTTAAATGATTTACTGCCAAGCAACCCTCCGATTCAGTTTTCACACCATAATCAGGAGGTGGAGACTTGCTCCATATAAGGTGTTATTTATAGTGAAATTTTGTCTGTTCTCTAATTTCTTTTACATTTTACATTTCTTTTACTGTAAATGAACCACAAAAGAAATAAGTAAGACTAAGCAGCCAGACATTAAACATTACAGTCCATCTTAAAATACTGTATTATTTGTGACATAAATGAAAAATTTGTCTCTGCTGAAGTGACTAATCTCAATCTTCACTTTGAAAAAAAGAAAAAGTTCTTTAAAAATACTGCATTTTTATGGGACTAATTGCAGCTCCAGATTATGTGTAATATGGTACAACAGAGAGTATTTCTGACACCAGGACTGTGTCTGTAGGATCAACAAAAGTGAACTAAAGGGTGTTTTCATGGTAATGAAGCAAACTGCCACCCAAAGCAACAGTATGGCTCATTTGTGTTTCTAATTATCTTTGGATAACAATGGGGCTCTGGTCACACAGATACATCAGGCTTTGCAATCAAACATAATTCTAATTAGGATTAATTAACTGTTGATTTTGGTCGTTCCACAAGATATGTAGAGAAAATAACACTTTTAATATGACTGAAACTAAGCCAATAGTCAGACAGACCAAAAAGTTTGTTCATTAAAATAACTGCAGCTACTTTATCGCATGCTGCACTGAGATCTAAAGGAAAGAGGACAGCCACAATGTTCGCATCTATAATTCTAAGGTTGTTTACAACCAGGTAACCATATTATTCATACAGTTTTTTTCTTTCACAAGGAAATATGGACTAGAAATCAGTCTGTAACTGAGTAGCTCAGTCATCTAGTTTTGATTTATTGAAGAGAAGTTTTACCACTGAAGTCTTGAAAGATGTGGGGAAGATGTTTGAATCAAGGGAGGAGTATATAGAGGAAAAGCAGCTAAACCCTGAAGCTAAAAACACCTGATTTGTAACAGCTGCTGACTGGGCTTTTTGGGTGGGGGACCCTGAAAAGACAGGAGCTAAAATGGAGCATTTCAGTCAAGGGGTGAATAGAAGTTGTAGTGATGTCCACTGTGAAAAAAGTGGGGTAAACCATGTAAACCTGTCCTGGACAACCAAAATATCGATAAGAATAAAATGGCCCTTCAACAGATTTAACCTTGCAATAGAAGATACATAACATTAATTATGCATGTCAAATAGTGTCTACCATTGATCACTGTCTTCTGGGTTTGAATTCAATTCGATTCGATTTATTTATATAGCGCCAACTCACAACCAAAGTCATCTCAGGCCACTTTACAAACAGAGTGGGTCCAGACCACACTCATTACTATTAATTACACCCAACAGTTCCACCATGAGCAAGCACTTGGCGACAGTGGCAAGGAAAAACTTCCTTTTAACAGGCAGAAACCTTGGGCAGATCCTGGCTCTAGGTGGACAGCCTTCTGCCTTGACTGGTTGGGGGGAAAGAGAGAGAAAGAGAGAAACAGAAGGGGAGAGACTCCCCAAAGTACTTTTTGCACAATAGTCCTCCTTGCAAATGCATTCAACTTTACACAGTAGCATACATTCAATATTTTATAGCTTTAGTTTAAGAAACTTTAGAGCTAAAACACACAGTTCAAAATCTGAGCTAATAACGGAAAAAACCCTACCGTAGGTGGGAGACATTCTGCTTGGTGAAACAGAAGAGTGTGAAGACAACAGGCAGAACTTGATCAAGAGCTTTCAGGATCACAGCTGATGGACTGTTTCCAACCACCCAGATCTAACAGCAACAAGAAAGAAGAAAGACATAGTATGAAACAAAAATACAGTGTTACCAGGAAACATCAGCAGCAGCATGTAATAACCACTAACACCCGCATATAGTACACACTGCAATAGGACACAGGTGTAGACAGGAAGTTATTCAGGCAGATATTCTGAAAACAATTGGGCCTTGAACTTTTTCAAAGTTGTGAGGGACTGCGGAGCTTGGTAAGTCATTCTACCACTACAGGTAGAATTATTAGAGCAAAATACAACAATGAGACTTCAGACTGCTGAGCAAGTGAAATTGTATACCAAGCAAGGCAGGGAAAGAATTTCACTTTCAAAAATTCAACAATTAGTGTCCTCCATTATTACACAGTACTGTGTAGAATGTAGTGTAGAGGAACAAATAACTGGTATCAAATTAAGAATGAGTGTATAATAAAACAATACAGTTTGTCTGTTTGAACATTAAATTTGTTGTCTTTGGATTGTTTTTATTTTCATTTTACACAGCATTGCAGCTTTTTTGGAATCAGTGTAGCAGTATCAAGTAGTTCAATGAGCATAGATGCACATTTTAGCTCATCTTCCTGCACCCATACATAAGGTGGTGTCAAACAGACATGGGTATACTCTTATCCTATTACAGGATTACACAAAGTACTGTATAGTCTGTCTTGAGACCATACTAAGAGTGTGAGCTATGATCATAACTATGAATTTGTGGTGCATCATTATACATACATTATACATTTCTGTGTCCTTACCTTGTATATGTCCTCTATACATTGTGTCAGCTCCCATTCCTCCAAGGCAGTTTGATCTTCTGGAAAACAATCACATGAACACCAATGTGTTCAGTCTACAAAACCTGCATATCAGTATTTGGAAGGGTCATTTACAAATACGCAGCTGTACGCTTTAGAATCAAGAAGAACTCCTTTGAATTTCCCAACTAACACAATGGATAAGATGACCATGGTACTGACTGGAAACAGTGGTGCAGCGGTGGAGAGGTTCCAGCAGAGGAGTGAGTAGGTACTGCTGGGCAAACCTGGGCTTTTCCTGTACCATAGAGAGCACTGCTCTGGTGGCCACACGCTGAAATTGTTGGGCTGTCAGCTTGTCTTTAAAGTGCATGAGGTCAAGTATCTAGACAACAACAAATACAAAAAAAAGAACAAATACATTTGAAAAAGACAAATTTAAGTTTAAGTTACACTCAAAGGTCAAGCAAAGGTCTCTATGTGTTGTGGACAATTCCAGCTCCAACAACTTGGACCTTTTTTTAGTCAGTCATTTATGATAATATCATACTAACCACTTTTTGCTGAGATTTTAGAACATGGCAACATCACCACGTGAAATTTTGACACAGCATCAAACATGAGTGGACAGCAGACCCCTCATATTCAAAACAAGCTATGTGTTTATTCAAATTATCACAACTAAATGGGTGGAGGAATCGGGAGATATCTGTGGATGACTGGAATGACATTAGGGAAAATCAGGTTAATTCCACCAACTCGAGGTTCTAGCAAGAATTCTGGTCGAAGAATATACTGTGTTTTTAGTGAAAAATTGGAATTCCCACATCAAGGTTCTCGGGGTCAGGATAACTGTTGGAGGGAATGTGGTAACTCAGTGGAAGACCACTGTGTTTTGGGTCTGCTCTCTAATTAGGCCACTTTGACAAGAGAGCAAAAGAAATAAACATTCTTAGGATAGAAGTTGATTGTTCACTTGTCACATTATATCTGGGCAAATTTCAGGACAATCTAATGGCTCGGAATAAATATCTTTACAAAATTATTTTAGTTGCATGCAAGAAAGCCATCACACAGAAATGGCTGCAAACAAACTGCTGTAAATTGTATGGAGAAACTGACCTTTTCCTATAGACTTCAATCCGATCAATATACAAAACACTGGAAAAATGGACCATGTAACCTAGTGTTACAAAAACTCTCTGATCCTGTTTTTGTACCAGTCTGTGGCCAGTTTCTTTATTCTGCTTTTCTTTTCTTCCTTGTCTTGAACTAGAAAACAACAATAAAAACAAAGTTCCAAACTATCTAGACTACTTTATTCAAAGGTCAGTCTCAAACTTGTAATAATACAGTTTTCCTTCAAAATAAAACTACAAGCACATATACTTGGGGCAGATTTTGATCCAGGAGTGACTGAGACCTTGTAAATAATATAGACTTTTTTCTGTCGACAATGCAATAAATTGGTGAGTAGCACGTGCCCTTGCTGTTCAGGTCACAGTTGATTTTCTCCAGCTGATCAGCTGATTTCTTAAAATAAAGGGTTACACCATAAACATCTTTTTTTATTTTTCTACTTTTTGCACATTTCATGCAAAACCTAAGTAACCTGCTGTGCAGGTTACAGTCCATTTAGGTTGCGCTTATGTTGCTATGGAGATGTCACAAAAAATGACAAATGGTAAATAGACTGCACTTTATAGCGCACTTTTCTAAGTTGTCTGACTACTCAAAGCGCTTTCACAGGACAAGTCTGCATACACCCATTAACACCACATACACTGATGTCTACTTCATCAGGAAATTTAACATTTATACAGTGGAGCTCACAGCTTATTTGGCTGATGGCACAGCATCAGGACCAATTTGGGGTTCAGTGAATTGGAACTGTGCCAAACTTTTAAAATTAAGGCAGCAAAACTTAAATCTTTGTCTTATTGGACTAAAATTTATTTTCCCACATGGTTTGGGATAAATGTGTGTGAATGCTTAATTCAAATAGGCTTGGATGGTGTTTGAGCCACTGTACCCCATAGCCCACATGTGTGCAGGATACTGGAGATTGCTATATCTTGCCAGGACTGACCAGCAGCTGTCAGAAACTCCTGTTTCTGACAATGTTGCTATTGGCCTCATAGTGTGTGTGAGTGTGCATGAGCGTGTGTGTGTGTGTGTGTGTGTGTGTGTGTGTGTGTGTGTGTGTGTGTGTGTGTGTGTGTTAAGCACACCTGTGAACAGATTTCTCGGTAGTACCCATCTGCTGAGGCAGACTGTTGAGGGCAGATCACCAGGATCCTGGCCACACCGTCACATTTCCTCCAGTCTGACTCATCCGCTAGAGGTTAGAAACAGTATTTTAGCTGGGTTTGAATACATCAAATAACAGATCCATTTTATAAAATGTTCCTTTTCCTAGTTATGTAAGTTATGTAATATAAAGGTGAAGTGAAACTGATGAAATGCCAATGTCTTGCTTCTGTGCCTGTTCAGGTGAAATGGGACACATGCCGTGCATTGGAAAAGATATTCGAGTGTCCACCTGTTTTAATCAGACTGGGCTCCTCACTTGTTTTAATTACTCAATTCCTCCATGCTCCATCATTATCTCCCCTTCAGCTCACCTGTCCCCCCACCCAGGATGGCTCTGACTACAGACTGGACACCATTTGGCTGCATCAGCCGTTCAGACAGCAGCTGACCACACAGACGCCTAAGCCAGGTCGGAGCTGATCCCAAAGCTGCCTTTCTGCTAGAACCACTGGGGCTTCCCACTGCACCAGACTGAAAGGAAAGACAGCACAAATAAAACAATGCTTTACAGCACATCTTACAAATAACTGTGCAAAAGGGAAACTAAAACTTGACAAATTTGTTTCCATCATTTTGGCTTATTTAAAGAGGGAAACCTTTTGGTATTATGTGATAAACATGCACACCAAACTCAAAGCAGAAAATGTCAGTCCCACAACAGCAAAAAATTGCCCTTGGGGCTTATATACATTAGTGGCTTACTCATTTCCCAACACAGTTGCAGTTACTCCATTTAGGGTCACAACCTCAGTGGGAACTGAATGCAAACAACAACCAAGTATAACAATTCCAAATATTTACCAAATAAAAAGCACACTATTACCATTCCTTATTACAGCCTATCTGTGCCATAATTCTGCTTAATAGACAAGCATGCACACCTGTTTGGGTCCACCTTGCAGAATTAACAACTCCTTAATAACAATTGGCTGGTAGACTTTTCCAAGAAGGCTTTTGAGGGCCTCCCTGCAAGCTCCACATTCCTCAGCAGTGAGGTCCTGCATCTAAAAGGGTCAAAAGAAAACAGATGCTTTTCATTTATCATGACAGGATGAATCAAAAGCATCTTTGAGAATGTGTGAAAAAAGCTGTATATAGCCATTTCTGACTCAAGACAGGACTTAACAAAATCTGATGAATTGCCTCCAGTGATGCCTCCTGTCTTGTTTGCGTGTCTATGAGAGTTTTGTA
Organism: Datnioides undecimradiatus; assembly: GCA_008933995.1. Taxonomy (NCBI): domain Eukaryota; kingdom Metazoa; phylum Chordata; class Actinopteri; order Lobotiformes; family Datnioididae; genus Datnioides; species Datnioides undecimradiatus. Next base: position 2,128,753 of record WARS01000054.1, on the reverse strand, counting down.
TGTTTATGAAATGTGCTATAAAGGCATCTGTATATTTAATCTTTCTGACATTGTCACTTCACACCAGTCATGCTCATGACAACAACAACTGGAGCTTAAGTTTGGGAATGAAAAAAATCTAAGGGTGTGGAGTTAAAGAAGTGAGCTTACCACACTAATGTGGCCTGCTACCCATCACTTCTTAAGGCTAGTGTTATTTGGCCACATTAACACAACAGAATCTCTAACCAAACTGTCTGCAGGAAAGTTGCATTGTGGGTAAATTTAGGTGTGAATGTGTGGAATGTATTATATTAGAGTACTCTAAAGTGAAGGGGAGGACAAATGATCCAGATGTGTTACCTTCTCCTTGTCTGTGCCGCTTCTCTCTGTCTGCTCTGGCTTGTACCCAAGCTGGCACAATGCTGCCATCACATCCCCCAGATGCCGTGTGAACACCAGTGTGGCAAGAGATGACAGCTCTGCCAACTGTAACAGGACATTTGTCGTGGTTAGAAGGCGACGTCCAACTGCTGGTACCATTTCAATGCGGACAAGGTTTTCCACCATCACGCCAAATGCTGATCTATGTCCAAGTGGCACCCCCACTCCAGGGGCCAAGTAAGGGCAGAGGCCCAGAGAAACCACAAACTGGAGAGCAGCTCCAAGCATCTTCTGCTGGCCAATACTTAGGACATCAGGAGGTAAAGGTGGAGCAGTCTCTGGGGTGCATTGCTTAGCAGCAGAGGGAGTTGGAGTCAGCTTGAAATGTTCAAGTTCAGCAGAAAGGTGTCGTGCTAAGGTGAGGAGTAAGAGGAGACACTCCTGCACAAAACCCCATGTGGCATCTTCTGTATCGCCGGAGAACCAGCCTGCTGTTGTAATCACCTCCTCTCTCAGACCCCTCACCTTCTCAAAACTGGTTTCAGTCTGAAGCTGCTGCAGGAGAAGGGCTCTATTGGCTCGCAGCACTGCCAGTAGAGCCTCTTTGTGTGAGGGCTGAGCATCATGCACAGATGACTCTACAAACAATAACACACAGAACATTGCATTGTGGGTCGATATGATAAATTCTGCTGTTGATTGTATGTAGCTTGTTCACTAGTGCTGCTCACACCTAGTTGTATTACGTTTTATGTATATAACCTTTTAAAATAAAGAAAGTAAGTGCCTCGGGATCTGCAGCAGCTTAGCTCATAACTTTGAGCACTGAGGTTCACTCGGTCATTACTTATCATTTGTATTGTACTTACAAAACAAGTAAAACTGTACTGTACTGTAACTCCATACCTTGCAGGGACATACTAAAAATACATGTATGCTCCTGGCATTGCACCTTAAATCTGATCAGGTGACAATGAAGCAACCACAGAAATAAATCAACAGCTCATATAACTTATCAAAGCAACTGTTTTTTGACCAGGGACCACGTTGGTGGGTAAATTCAGCCACTCAGCAGATTGCCATTGTTTTTTGCCCTTGAGAGAAGCAGATCTACCGGCCACTTGTATATTATACAGTAGTATAGCATTTGGCTGGTGCTGGCGTAGATTTGGTGCCTTGTTAATTATTCAAGCTTGTCATCTGTTTTAATACAGAGCACACTACAAGCAAATCGTACAAGTAGAGTTCTTCCACAAGCTGGTGCCAGTTCTTCCCAATAAACTTTAGGTTACAGCAGCTAAAACGAAATGTGAGTGACAGCAATCAGTTACGTGTTTTAGGTATTCATTGTTTATGTCACAATCATAACTTTACTCAAACCTCAGTTACCAACGTTATCCTCGCTCTGCAACACTTACCGCCGAGAGGTTTGGTGAGAATATTTATCGCTGAGAAGATACCTGAAGTCATCTCCCTGTCACGAAACAACTCACTGTTTTACAAGGCTGCTGGGATTTAATCGTACAGTGCTGTTTTAATAGGTATACGGAGTCTTACGCCGCTGAAAATCATAGATGTAAAACATCATTACACATCCATGTTGAAAACATCTCAGAACGGCGCTAAAATTATACGTCATCACGTTTCGTCCTAGCATCATAGCTGACGCTCGCGGTTGCATACGCACGAAGATACGTAATTAAAAAAAGCAGTTTAGCTGTGTCGGTGGTTGTGCTATACTTTTGGTCAAGACAGTTCTGCTGATGGTCACTCCTGTATTTTTTATTTGTACTGTTTCTCTTGAGATGGTGCATTTAATGCATTAATAAGACATGTAAATATAATTACATTCAGCATTTTAATCATTAAGGAGCAAAGCATACATTCTGTGCCCTGTTGCAATTTCTCCATCTTGTGGTTCTAGCAGGTACAGTCCGAGTCTATTCCGAGTGTTGCTGTGATGATACTCCTCAGTTCAGTTCAGTTTAAATTTATTTGTAGAGCGCCAACTCACAGCAGAGGTCCGGATTACATACAGAGCAGGTCTTGAGCAAACTCTTTATATTAATTACACCCAACAGTTCCCACAAAGAGCAGGCATTTGGCGACCGCAGCAAGAAAAATACTTCCCTTAACAGGCAGAAACCTTAAGCTAAGTACCGGCGCACAGGGGTAACTCATTGGCTGCATTATCACTGTCAGAGTGACTCCTTGCTGGTATATGACTGTTATCAATGTATGGATTACACACTTATTACCTTCCTTTCGGTTGGTTGCTTTATTATTATCACTGTTATTGTACTTGTTTTTTTTATTCACTGCACAATTTAATATTGAATCATCAATTTTGTAATTATCATTAAAATTATTTAATCAACATGTTTTGAATGTGTTGAAAAAAATGAAAAAAATATTATGAATTAAAGAGAAGATCTGAAAATCTTAGAGAACTTCAAATTTACTGCTTTTCAACCAATTTGACAGGTACTTAGTTTCAACAGTTATGACCAACTTATCTGTCAAAAACTCTTTAAGTGTTACTAAATCAGTGCTTGCAACTGGTATACAGACCACCTTGAGAGCACTGGTAGGCAATGCTAGCAGCTTTGTAGCTGGTAGCTTTTTCCTTTTCCACTAGAGTGTGGCGCTTTAGCAGGGCTGCTTTGCTTTGAAGGAGATTTGCTGATGCACCTGGATACTGACATGGGGGAGCAAGCTCACCTGTAGACTTTGACAAGCACAATACTCTTCCTTGCTAGTAACTTAGACAAGAAATAGAATACACTGGCTCCACGTGAGATATGTAAGAAAAGACTGGCTCAGGGTTTAAATCATTATAGCTAGTAGCAGGTCCATAGCAATATTTCTCATTTTGAGGGGCTACAAGAAATCAGTAAGAGCCATTTCCTCTTTAGGCAACTACAGCATAATACACAGATGGAATGACAGATCAACTATCACTAGTCTTGATAGTAATAATAGCAATACTACTACTAATAAGATTAACCAAAAATGTAGCAGTGGATGTTGAGAAGTATTAAGGGAGCATTTGGTGACCTGTGATTACTGGTCCAGACCAGCAGAATGTGACAGAAAGAGAGAGGAGAGGAAAAAAAAAGTTAGTGAGCGAGGAGACAAATAGAGTTGAGCTGAGCTGAGTTGAGCTAAGTTAGTTACATAGTGTAATGGGATAAGGAGGAATACATTCTGGAGGGAGAAGAGAAAACACGGGCTCAGTGCATCATAGTCTCCCAGCCATCCAGGCCTATAGCAGCATAACTAAGGGAGCCAGCCCTAACCATAAGCTTTATGAAAGAGAAAGGTTTTAGGACTATTCTTAAACATGGAGAGGGTGTCTTTCCCATGACACCCAGATTGGGAGCTGGTTCCTCAGGAGAGGAGCTTGGTCCCTGAAGCCTATGCTTCCCATTCTGCTTTTGCAGACTCTCAAAACAATGAGTAATTCTGCATCGTGGGAATGGGGTGATCTTGTTGGGTAACTGGGTGCTTTCAGATGGTGCCTAACCATTAAGGGCTTTGTAGGTGAGGAGAGAGATTTTAAATTCTGGATTTAACAGGTAGCTGCAGTAAAAAAAAAAATCATTAATTACAAAGTTCGTGAAACATTTCAGGTTGTGGCAAGGTAAACTGCCAGAAAAGTTTCAACATGATATATTTGTATGTGGTAACAACGTGGCTGTTTCTTGTTACAATATGAAAACGTTAGATTTTTCACGTTACGTAGACACATTTGACTTTTTGGGGTCAGGCAGTAATTCGCGGCCTGACGACTGTACGTACTTTTTCGAAAAAACAAACGTCCAGTGGTGGTCCACCGAAGACAATGACTTCGTCTCTCTGCCAATCAATCAAACAATCGGGGTTTCTTCAATCAATCAATCAATCAATCAATCAATCAGTGTTAATTAATTTTGTCATTCGTGTCGACGTTTTACCGTCTATCCAATCAGCGAACAGACACATGGATAATAACGTCTAACCACTCTCAGTGAACTATCCACGCCCCCTCAGCCCTGGTTTTCCTCTGACAGCTACTGAAGTTTCCTGGGAGTCTCCCAAACTGTGACTGTTGCTACTAGCATTTTACCAAATTTCGACAGATCCCTCTGGATTACCTCAAATGATGGAATAAGAAGCAAACATGGTGGTGAATTCAGTGCACTGGTTTCGCAAAGGTCTGCGGTTACACGATAATCCGGCGTTGCAGGAGGCCCTCAATGGAGCGGATACAGTGCGCTGTGTTTATATCCTAGACCCTTGGTTTGCTGGCGCCGCTAACGTGGGAATCAACCGATGGAGGTTTGCAACTTCACTCGATCGCTGATATATTTAAGTGATGTCGAATGAACATAATCCTTAATGGAAATACATCTTATCAGGCGCCATTTGTATGATTCATTGCTTTATAAATGTGCAGCGCTCGGAGTTTAGGTTTAGGCCTCCACTCCACGTCAGTTAGCTAACGCTAGCTTAAATCGGAAGGAATGCTAGCCCAAGTATCATTGAAGAAGCAGACAGTTAAATGGTAGCTGTGTAAGAAAAGTATCTGCAAAAAGAAGACTACTTCTTTACCAAATCAGAGATGTCCAGTCGTGTGTTCGGCACACACATAAAGTGCTCAGTACCTGACAATTTAGTAAAACATGTCCAGCTAGCGCTACTGTAGAACAATACCAATCCCCAGTGTTGACTATCGCCCAGGTTTATCCCACTGAAGTTTGAGGAGGAAGCTACAAGAGGGCCATGATAATAACAAGCAAATCGCCGCCACGCAACGATATATTAATTGTTTTCGTGTATGTACGGTATGGCGCAGTGTGTGGTTTCAACTCATAAAGTAAGTTCTGTCGAGTGTGTCGCTGTGTTCATTTACGACAAACAAAGCAGCTCTCATCAGTTTTTAAGATTGCACATCTTTGAAATAAACATTGAAAGAGTGGCATGTAAAAGCTATGCCAGGTTAGAGTATATGGGTTTGATAAAAATTGCATGCCAGTCCCCCATAACGTGTGCACATAATCTAATCGAATATAGTATAATATAACCATTTTATGCTAATAGATGTGCAGTCTACATATTGCCTCCCTGAGCATCCTACCTCCATCCAAACCCTTTGTAACTCTGTTTTTAAAGATGCAATATAAATGAAGTCATCATACCACCAGTACCTTAAATAAATAAGTGATGGATGATTTAATTTAAGGTAACTGTGGTACTTAATGTTCAGATTGCTAAGACAACAACACAACACAACAATTTCAGCAACATTTACAACCAGAGTTGGAAATCAACAGTTTTGTTAAGGTACCAGCCCCTGTGGTTTGTGGGTTCAGCCACTCAGTTTTTTTTCCTGCCACCACTTGCTGCAACTTGTGTGCAACTAAACATGAAAAATAATGAAAACATGGCCTGTAACATTTAAACCTGATTAAAAGAAATTATCATTACTTATTTTTACATATTAAACTTCCATACATATTAAAATTCTTAAGGAAAATACTGGCAATTTTTGTCTTGCTCATGCGTACACACACACTCACAGTCACTCACTTAGTCACACACACTATTTCACTAGGCGATTTCTGTGACCAGTAAAGCAATGTTAAATTTGTCCACCAAACTACACATACAGTCATTGTTTTCTTAAAACTGTGTGCAAAGCTGGCTAACATTAGTCAGTGTCTTATCATGGTACAAGTAAAGGAATTTTTGATCTTTAATGGGTTAATCCATATCCAGTATTTCTCCTTTTGTGTTATTTGGCTTTGGAAAAGTGAAAAGTTGGAGCTTCCACTTGCATTGGTATTTTCAACTCATGTCTTGAAGGCTTTGACAGGTCTCCCTTGCCCACTCATGGTAGCTAACAGAATTGCACAGTTGCTATTCAGGGGTGGGAGTTAATGAAAGGTCAGTTGCACTATATGATGACATTAAGGAGCCTCAAAATGCCAACGCAGAAATTCAAGTTCACGCATCACAAGCCTTTTTGTTAATTCGGGTTTAAAAGTCTTTAAATACATGTAACAACATCCAAACACGTTTTGATAAAAAACTGCAGATGCTTTTAATACTTATATTTGTGGATTACATTTTTATTTAAAAGCCAACATATCTAAATGCATCAGATACATTTGGGAACCTTTTTTTTAAATACAGGGATTTTTTTTTTTTTTACATTTCCAGACAATGGAAAATATATTTTAGAGTCATTTATATAGCTGCACACAATTTAAACAGGTTTGGGTGAACAATCAAGCCACCCTGCTGCCTCGCAGGTGCATAAAATATCTTTTTATTTTCTTCTGTGTGTCTGTGTGCAGGTTTTTACTGGAGGCTCTGGAGGACCTGGACAACAGTCTGAAAAAGCTCAACTCCAGGTTGTTTGTTGTCAGAGGGCAGCCTACTGATGTTTTTCCAAGGCTTTTAAAGGTCTGTATCTCCCCATCATCTCTCTCTCGCTGTCTCTTTCAAGGACCAAATTTTTCCTGACGAAATGAAACCACACAATACAGGCCGTATTTTAATCATTTGATCTTAATCATTTGTCAGTACTTTTTGGAATTTAAAGGAGTGACAATTGGCAGAGCTGCAGAGCCAAAGAAATTGTCATTGTAATATCTGTAAATGAGCACACAGTTATCCTGTTGCCCTGTACAGCTACACATCAGTCATCATTTGCATGCTCACACTGCACTGAACCATAGAGGAGCAGCTACATAAGTGTCAACATTTATAAGGAGAATCCCATTGGGGTTTAGTTCAGAAAAGGAGGAGCAATTGCGGCAACGAACCATCTTTTTACAGTACAACAGCGGCTACATAACACACTGCTGTTTTTACTTTATATACTATAGAGACTCATTGTTGTGAAGGTTATCTTTCTAGCTAAACACGGGGTCAATTAATTGCCACTAAACATCATGCCAGTTGACAGTTAAATACCCTGCTAGTTGATCAGAGCAAAAACTTGAAGGACAGCACTGGTATAGAAATGTACACCACATGTTTAAAAAAAAAAAAGGTTCACAAATTATTTTTTGATGCCCTCAACAATATTTTATTCATTTTTTAAATTAATGTAGTAGAAATCAACATGTGTACCTGCAATTTTTCCAAAACATATTTGGATGTGGTTAATATCTATACAGACTGTAGAACCTGCATTTAAATGAATTTTAATGGATTTCTTAAAAATTGCTTGTCTTATCCAAACTTACCTGCATTTGTGAGCAGACTGCCCTACATATAGCTCAATTTGAAAATGCATCATTGTTATTATGAATAGGAAATTATCAGTTACCATTCATATGGCTCCTCCTGCTTCAGCCAATTTCACATTCATAGATTCATTGGATCTCATTTAGCGTTACATATACAAGCAGGTCAACCTCAGCAAGATGTCTGATAGTTGCTCTCCATATCTAAGTGATAATACTTAGTGATGTGGTACTTAACTGTAGTGCTGGATAACAAGTTAGTTATGTAATGCTTATAGTGTCTTTGTACATAAACCTGATGTGATGTACATCTGTTTTAACCTAGTATTCTGCTGCTGAAATAGGAGACGTTGGATTACCACAGCTTTAATCCTGTGTGTCACAGCCTTCTTTCCAAATTGTGCCACTCAGTTTGTCTAACAAATCTTCCTGTTGTCCCGCCTTCTCTCCTTATGCTCTGTGTCTCTTCATTTCTGTTTTTCTTTGTGCACCTCGCCACAGGAGTGGAAAGTGACCAGGCTGACATTTGAATATGACCCGGAGCCTTATGGGAAGGAGAGGGATGGGGCCATTATCAAAATGGCCCAAGAGTTTGGAGTGGAGACCATTGTCAGAAACTCACACACTCTCTACAACCTGGATAGGTGTGTAACACATGTTCTTTTTTCATCGTGTTTAACTCTATTTTTAATCTTATAGATGTCATTTATATTAATTTAAAATATTACCAACTTTACCTGCTAAAATGGTTGCCTTTTACACAAGGATAAGCTTACCAGCATTTCTAGATTTTGTGGTGGCACATCAATTAGTGTAGGCAGAGCTCTGAATGTTTGGTATTTTCCTTACCTTGAAATTTGCTTTTCCCTTCTGTGTGGTATTTTGGTGCCAAGCAGAGAGCACATGGCATGACACATAGGTGGGAGGAGAGGTGCAAACAGATGGGAGGTTTATTCAGATGAGGCAGGGCAAAGTGAGTTGTTGGTATTTTGCTTAAAATTGGGTCATAGAAGTTGCATTGAGAGTAACCATACACCTCTACTGTACAAATCAGACAGATGCATCAAAACAAAGTGTTCTGCAGAGGAGACAGTGAATTATCACTTATTTATCCTGTGTGTCACAAGCTCCGTCCAAGATTAGTTGTCTCTTGCTGTTAGTGAGAAATTATGTTTTTCGTTTATTTTTTTTAAATAAATATTTTATCATACAAAATACTGTTGTAGCATACGTTAAGAAATGAGGGGACAAGATAAAATAAGACAAAGAATTAAAACAGAACAAGTGTTAGATTAATGTGATCATATGAATGACTTCACTGAGCATTTTAAATGTATTCAATTATCATCATACAAAGTAACTGGCTGAAGTTGTATTTATTAATCACCACACCCTCTGGTCTGCATTCCACTTTGCCCAGCCCTTTTCCACTTTGCACTGCTGCATTTATTCTCAACATTCTGTTGTGGCTTTGGGTTTGATGTCTCGGAAAAGTCCCATAAAGACACATTAAACAGTATTAAACAGTGAGAAATGGAGTGGTAACGCAGGAACACCTTTAAGGGATCTTATTTATCTGACACAAACATTGTCTTGGATTTAAGGATGAACTGATATGATCATCTGATCACACTATGTGCTGGGGAAAGGTGCCAGAATGGTTAAGATTGAAGGCAGTATGCAGTAACAGAATACTTTCCCCATGTGTAAGCCCTTCTGTCTCCTGCCTTCTGCATTTAAACCAGCACAGTATTACAACACTGTATTACATAATAAGTTGGAGTCATGTTGCGTGTGCGTATGTGTGAGAGAGAGAGACAGAGAGAGAGGGAATATTGTATGAGTGCATGAGGCCTTAATGAGCTTAGCTGTGTGTGTGTGTGCGTGCGCCCTTAGCTGCAGATTTTATATTTGTAGTTGTGGACATGTGCACAGCTTACTGTGGTCATTCATAGTAGTCACAGAAAATCCACCAATAGGAAGCTATCACTGCTGAAAATCTAGCAGCCAAGGATTCAGAACAGCCTTACCTATATAGAAAAGTTGTATAAGACAGAATCTATAAATACAGAATCAGCTGCACTGGAAAAACAACCAGAAAAGGAGCTGTTATGTTTGAAATATAAAATGGGGTGATTTTATTAAGGTTAGTGAAAGGTTATACATAATATTTATAGACTGCAGAAAACCAGTTTCCTTTTTGAAAATACAAAAATAGATAGAAAAGATGGAAAATTTGTGTGAGATAAAATCTTGGATATAATATGTATCATTTCTGCAATAACATCAACTAAACCAGTCTAATATATTTAGTTGTGTTTTGTATGTGTGCTTGTCAGTATCACAAGTGTTTTACAAAATTTTCAAACAGATACCTGTAATTGTAGCTAATTGCCGATTTGGTCACCTGTCAATATCATATTCCCTTTGTGGATGTCATGTGGTTGTCATGAATAGACTTATGGGTGCAAGAAAGTCTGAGCCAAATACAGTGACAGTAGTGCTTAGTAACTGATTGAACATTTCATTCAGAGTCACAACGTCAATGTTGAGTTACTATAATCGAAGACCAATGAAGTAATCAGGAACGTCCTCTGCCTATTATGAATGTCAAAGACAAAAACTGAAAGATGTGGAGGGACAGAGATTGGTCCATCCATTGAATCATGTTAACATACTACACAAGATATCTCATCTTTTAGGCAGGATAAAATAATGTAACCTATAATAATAAACCCTTATAATTTTAATACCAACATTACATTTCCTCTCTCGCAGCCCTCAGGACTTAACCCCACTGTGTCCTCACAGTATTGTGCAGTGTAATGAGCATTCAAGGTGGTAATAACCATTTGAGTTGTTGATGAGTAGTTGATTTACACCACAAAACCAACATCAAACCAAACTTCTACATTTTTAATAACATTTTATATATTTTTGTCAATGTTTATATTAGGAGGTTTCAACAGAACCTTGCTGCTAACAGTGGTCTGTTACATAAATTTTACTGTCTATCTTTTCTGTGTTTGTCACAGGATAATAGAGATGAACAGCAACAGTCCTCCTCTGACCTTTAAACGGTTTCAGACCATTGTAAGCAGACTGGAGTTGCCAAGGAGACCTCTACCTCCCATCACGCAGCAGCAGATGGACAAATGTCGTACTAAAATAGCTGACGACCATGACCAGCTGTACAGTATACCTTCACTGGAAGAACTAGGTACAAATGATTGTTTTTATTACAGTTTTAGAATTTAATGTGATTGCTGAGAGGAATTGTGGGACAACAAGAAAGGTGAACATGTTTAAACTTTACCCCAAAAGAGCAGCTCCCAAATCATTCACTCTCTTTTAATCGTGAGAATGGTGCATCTTTCATTCTCACTCTGAACACTTGTCCTTACACTATGTCAGTCTTAAGTCCTAGAGCTGCCCCGTCTCAACCATCTCAACTGTACGTAATTTATGGAGTTTTCTGATGGACAGATTGCTGCCGCTGACTGGAGCTGCTGTTAGCGTGGTGCCATAGCTGTGCAGCTAGCTTACTCTGACCAGCCTGAATGGGAAAGCTTTTGTGTTTACACACAGAAAAGGTGTGACCCACTCAGATGAAGTAGTTTTCAGGCAATGGGAGTCCAGCAGGGAACCTTGTGGCAGCACTGGAACAGGAGCTGTGTGAGGGGGCAACTGAACAGGCTGAACTGGCAGTGGGATTTAAGTGAATTGCACTATGAAACTGTGGGGGCACCAAATTACAAAAAATGATGCTCTGATTGGGGTTTTGTGAAGTGTTACCTCCATGTATAGAGTTAGTATTTAACACTTAGCAATGTTAATTTATTAGGTAATGGCCACTGTGTATTTTCATTTTCTGCTCATATAAAAATGTGTCCAGGTTTCAAGACGGAGGGTTTACCTCCAGCTATTTGGCAGGGAGGCGAGTCAGAGGCCTTGGACAGACTCAGTAAACATCTGGATAAAAAGGTAAATGAGAAGCTTAAGTTAAAACCTAATTACTGATCTAATCCATGATATCATAAGTTTGCTATGATTGCTAAGTTGTAGTGGCACTGTCCAATACTGTGCCTGTGACCTTTGACGTTACCCATAAGTTTTGTTTTTCTTTGAGTTTGTTTCTTCTTGTTTTTAAGGATGGAATAATGTAAATTAAATACTGTTTAAATTAAAAGCCAACATTTGAGTAATGACATAATCTCAAAATAGCAAATTTGACAAAAAAAAATCTGCCAGCAAGTTGATAAATTAAGGATTATGTGAGGATTATGATGCTCTAAGTGCATCAACTCTGTTCTACAACAGTTGAGACATACTCAGCAGCTCACTCTCTCACCTTAAATTCTGCTTATATTTGCTAATATTTCCAATCTCTTCTACTTTACCCTTTATCAGTTGGCATTATTCAGTTAAATGCCATCAATCTGTGTCTTTCCGTTTGTCTGTGTAGGTGTGGGTTGCCAACTTTGAGCACCCTCGAGTCAACACATGCTCTCTGTATGCCAGTCCTACTGGCCTCAGCCCATACCTGCGCTTTGGCTGTCTGTCCTGTAGGGTTCTGTACTATAACCTCAGAGAGCTCTACATGAAGGTACAATGGACAACTGTCTCTCCATCTCAGATATTTGCTCAGACTACACAAAAACACATTCGTGCCTGTTTGCTTTGTTGACATCTTCATGCTCCCCTGTTGTTTTACTGTCTCTCTTTTTGTGCTCTTAACCAGCTCCGTAAGCGTTGCAGTCCACCGCTGTCCCTGTTTGGTCAGTTGTTGTGGAGGGAGTTCTTCTACACAGCCGCCACCAACAACCCAAATTTCGACCGCATGGATGGAAACCCCATCTGTGTTCAGGTGGGCCTTCGCCCAGTTTATTCAATAGAAGAAGTTTATATTTAACAGGGAGGAAACGTGCTGGTCTGTAGATATGATACCAGCAAATGCCTTGTATTAGAGTGAGTCTGATGTCAAAATAGACATTTTATGTACATAAAGAGCAGCAACTTGTCAAGCACTGTGGTGCATTTTACAAATGAATTTGGCAAGACAAGTGTGGTACTTTTGTGGTAAACTGCAGTGATGGAACCAAGTCATTGTTTTACATGTCACAAGTACATCTCAAGTCTTTGCTGTCATGTTTCAAGGCATAATGTGCTCTTCACGAAACATGACATTTTAAAATGATTTGTTCCTACGGTGAGTGAAATAGAGTTTATATATTGACTTGTAAACATTACTATTGTTGTACTAGGAACAGTTTTGATCATACTTAAAATATAATTTTTTGTGATAATGAAAGTAACGAAAACGTAACGGTAAAGATAAAGAACAATACTACTTAAGGTATTCTACTTTTCTCTTAATGTGTGTGTGAGTTATTGTAGATAAAGGATCTGTTTTCTCTGGCAAAGAGAAAGTATATAGTTTATTTCTCCTTTGTCATTCGTGTCACATTTCTCTAGATCCCTTGGGACCAGAACCCAGAGGCACTGGCCAAGTGGGCTGAGGGTCGGACTGGTTTTCCCTGGATTGATGCCATTATGACCCAACTGAGACAAGAGGGATGGATCCACCACCTGGCCCGACATGCTGTGGCCTGTTTCCTCACCCGGGGAGACCTGTGGATCAGCTGGGAAAGCGGCATGAAAGTAGGACAGAACAGTATTCAGTTTAGTAATATCAAATACATTCTTGTATCTGACAGGTGAAAAACATGTAAACCTAGTTTCCTTTTACACTGTCTGGTGGCAGCGTCAATGACTGTGCCAAGTTTACTGTAGGACAAATTGCAAGGATACATCATGTATGTGTGTGTTCCTGCAGGTGTTTGAGGAGTTGCTACTAGATGCAGATTGGAGTGTAAATGCTGGGAGCTGGATGTGGCTGTCCTGCAGTGCCTTTTTTCAGCAGTTCTTTCACTGCTACTGTCCAGTTGGCTTTGGAAGGAGAACTGATCCCTCTGGAGATTACATCAGGTTGAGTTTATACTGGTGGAGTGTCAGTTTCTCCTGCCACATCACACAATTTTTCATATTAAATCTCTGCAAACTCCAGGAGGCTTCGTCTGTGTACAGAATATGATTGAAGATGTTGGAAGTGAATAACATGAATTTTCATATGACCTAAACTTCTCCTTTGAAATTTCCTGCAGGCGTTACATTCCAGTCTTGAAGGACTATCCGAACCGGTACATCTACGAGCCGTGGAATGCCCCAGAGTCAGTCCAGAAGGCAGCTAACTGTGTGGTAGGAGTGGATTACCCCAAACCCATGATAAACCATGCAGAGGGCAGCAGGCTCAACATCGAGAGAATGAAACAAGTTTACCAGCAACTCTCCCATTACAGAGGACTAAGTAAGTAAAATAACCAGACTAATCTGCACCTGTGGCAGGGGGGCGTTACACTGAAAGAATGTCATTTCCATGGAGTTTAATGTTAGTTAGCATATTGGTATATCATATTACTTTTTTGCTGATGGTTTGCAGCATAAATGAATCTCCTTAACTAAAATGCAGACAAGACATGCCTTTGGACTTGTTTTAGAACATGAGACAACACTGTGGACATGTAGTTAAAAAAATGTATGTTTATGGTGCATTTCAGTGGAACGTTAGTTACATACAGGAATATTTAACCCAGTTATATTTATGAGAAGGAGAAAACGCCGAGCTCACTGAAAATGACAGGCTTCAGTGAAATTCCCTGACAGTTTTTCTTTCTGAGTTTGTGCTTGTGCAATTTGTAAATGTTTCAGTTTGCAAATTAATTCTACTGAAGAACATTGAAAGCTTTTATAGATTTTATAGATAGTTTGTGTTCTTTGGACTTTTGGACTCTTTAGTCCTTTTGTAGGCTCATAGGTGGGCAGAAGAATTCTATCACAATGTTGTGTGTGTTTGTATGTCATTTAAATGCTGATTTGTTTTCAGGTTTATTAGCATCAGTGCCAACAATCCAAGAGGAAGCAGAGCCACCAATGACTGATGAGTCCCAAACTAGCAGTGGTCCTGGTAGGATGAAACTCAGAAGCAAGATTTGTATTTTCCCACCAAGGTTTTACAACATACATGTTTAGCAGTTAAACTCACTATCTGCTTATTTTTCTCTCATATTTTTATAGACTCTCCTCCCAGAGAACCTGCTGACATTAAAGCAGCTGGTTGCTCTACAGCTCCTGATTCATCCACAGTCTGTACATCTTCTAACTATGCCCCTGATCCACACCTGGAGGACACAGCAGATAGCTGCCCCTCTCAGACACCTTGCACCTCCTTAGGCTCCACAGCCATAACATCTACATCTGCCAACCATCCTCCATTCATAGCAGCTCCTCCCATCCGTGCACAGAGCCCGCTGTCAAGGTCCAAACCTTCCTCCCCTTCCTCTTCATGTCCCACCTTATCCCCATCCCCCAGTCCAGCCACACCCTCGACTCAGAGCTCCTGTCTTGGACCAAGGAGGAAAGGCCTCACCCGAAAGATCCGGCGGAGCCAAAGGCAACGAGGGCGACAGAGCTGTATTCCAGCAGCCAGGGAGGGAGACAGGCGATCGGAGGAGGAGAGGGAGGAGGTAGGAGGGGAGGAGAGAATGGAGGAGGATATTGAGCAGGATGAGGAGAGAATGGAGGAGGACACCTGTCGGGAGAAAGCGGGACATCAGCTGTAATACAAGGTACAATACAGTATTTTATTAAGTAGAAAAACACAACTGAGAGTTAATGTAGCGTGTAACACATTTTCTATTGGGGCTTGTTTGAAACATTGCCTTGGTGTTGCCTTGGACATAATTGTAAATATAAATAGCATAGCATCAGCTGCAATACCCCGCTGTTTTTGGAGAATTAGTTTCGCTCTACTTTTGAGAGCTCATTTCTGTGTTGACTTCTGGAATCAGGATGCATTAAATCAGCATAAAACAGGAAGCAGGGTTTGACAGCTAGCCAGGCTAGTATCTTACTGGGGTTCTTCTTTCTCTTTACCAACTGCAAACCCACTGGAATTTGCTGACTATTGACAAAACTGAAGAGTCCAAAATGCTCTTGTCATATACGGTACAGAACAGAACGAAAAGCTGGCTCACTAAAAGGCAGTTTGCGAGGCAACTTGGTAGCCTACTGTGGGAACCAGAACTTGCTTGTTACTGAATAGCTCACCTGTATAGCGGCTAATTCATAGGCCTTCCAGGTTGCCGGTATTGATTTCATGCCGAGATTCAGAGGCATTTTGTTGTTTAGCTTTTTCTGATATAACAGATCTGTAAATATCTAAGGGGGCAAGTTGAAGTTTTAAGTATCGCATTTAAACTAGGTTAAACTCTGTGTCAGTGCGCTCATTGTGATCGGGTTTTTGTGCTGACAGTCTGATGCCCAGTGTAACAGTACTTTCTAAGGGTTGTTTTTTGTGGCTTTTCTTTCAGGTGTACTTCAAATGAACAGTCCCCAAACATCCACCGCACACACCTGGACTCATAAAGACACACAGGAGAGCTCTGGATATGTAAACATATCCACATAAATATATATAAGCATGAATACTAGACAAGGGGAAGCATACAAAAGCATTTTACTCACAATTTCTCTGGTGATTAAAAAGGAAAATATTTCATATTTCAATAAAAGCTCCTTCAAAAAATAAAATGAACACATATATGAACACAAATAAATGAACACCGTTTTGACATTTTAGACTTGAACCAGTCCAGAATGACTGTAAAATATTTCAAAACAATTATCTGCAGAAACGAGAGGGAGAGAGGACATAAACTGTTTTCAGAGTAATCAGTTAACTTCTCTTGTACAGCCCCATCTCTTATGCAGACATAGCTAAAAAAAAGAGCGACATGATGTACACACCGATGAACCCACACCCAACACAGTGTGGCCTTCAGCAGTAGCAACTCTCCAGCTTGTCCTTCAGCTTCTGCGAATGTCCTCTTCTTAGAAACAAGGTAGTGAAGGAGCTAGAAGGTACCCCTTCTCTACATCACACTCCCTCCATGCTCTGTTTTTGATTTGAGAAAAGAAAAGTAAATGAAACTCATTTGATAGAACGGTGTATTTTGACATGATGCAGTAATGATTTGGGGTAAATGTGGTTCATGAGATTTAATAATAATAATAAGAGCTGAGTGACAGAGTCACAAGGTCATGGTCTAAACTAGTTCATCCTGGGTACTAACTATTCTTATTTAGAGTCAGGCAGGAAAACTGCTAGAGACACCTTCACATAACTTCAGAAAGATGTATAAAACTTCATTATATGCTGTTGCTTCAACATACAGTTGTGGACATTTTTGGCTGGCTTTAGGAGCCAATAATTTGCATTTTGTGGGGAAATGGTGAATGGATTTTCTGACTTTCCTACATTAAAAAAAAACAAAAAAACAACAAAAAAACACCCTGAAGAACATTATGAACCCTGCGTTGTAATACGGAAGTGCCAGATCTGCAAGTTTTTGCTAACAGCAGTGAAGATGTTGACTAGTGAAAGAGAACATAACATTTATATTGTGCAATTCTCTAAGTTATAAAGTCTGTCTGATTAAGGAGGGTCACACATCTATGAAGGTATGGCACATTTTTGTTTGAAATTCTATAAATTGAAAACCCAAGAAAAGACCGTCTGTACAGCTTTAATCTGAAGAAATGCATTTTTTGCATTTGCATTTATTTTTTTCTTGAAAATACTGCTTGTGTAGAAAAACTGATGTGTTGCCCTCCCCATACACAGTACTTATCAGAGTTTGTATATGAAATATGTAAAACAACAACCTGTCTTTTTCACTGATGGTCTGATTAAGGGGGTTTCACAAAGGCCTACGTCTTGTTTCTGCCAAGTTGTTTCTTGCCAAAGTGTCCACTAGGGGGCAGTGGACACATCAAATTCAGAACATTGAGAATTGACTGTTGGGATTCCAATTTTAAGTTAGACATTATACTAGAGCTGCAACTAAATATTATTTTAATTAAGATTCCAAACTAATGCTTAATTTCTGTCTTAATCAATGAACTGTTCTGTTTAAAAAGTCATAAAATGGTTGAAATCTGCCCATGTCTCTCTAAGATGTAATTTAAGTTACTCAGTTTTTTTTTTTGTTTTGTTTTTTTTTTTACAAATTTACAAATCAGATCAGAATGTTTCCGAAAGTGACAATCAGTGTGGCCAGTTATGCTTTCTTATTTATGTATTTATTTTTTTTAAGTTAAAACGTGTGCAGAATAAGGTCGTGGTAGTAGTCTGCCTTTGTGATACCCCCTCACTGTTGCCTGGATGGGTCAAAGTGTCCCCCAAGAGGGATTAAAGATTGTTAGGAGACAAAACTCATAGCCTGTGCAGGTATGGTACTGTTGGTGTTGAAGACAAGTAGGAACTGTGAAGTTTGAATCCTTGAAGGAAAAAGGATAAATCAGCCCTCAGTTCAGCTTCTATTGGCTAAACTAACAGGTCAGAAAAACTTACAGTTCTCACTTATCCTAAACATAACACAAGCCCTGATCGGACGCTTGTTTTTACTGTGCATTCCAACTAACAACAGTATGATTCTCTGCAGGGCCGGAGGTCTGTCTGACAACTGTTGGCTACATGGATATTTATTTGTTTTGTATTGTATAAAAAGAGTTTATTTTCATTAAATTTACTGAAGGAATTGTGATTGAAATTTGGGTTTATCGTGTGCTTTTTGTTTGTGCTACTTTGAGTTACCTAGTAACTTTAATATGTTAAAATGACTTAATGCGTCTTGGAAAAAGCTACAGTGGTCTTTACCAAAATTGTAACCATTACTTTGTTGACTCAGTAACCATCAATCAGACTATACCAAATTATGGGTGCTTGGGTAGGTGACAAGGTGGAGCCTTCCTGAGGCAGTCAAAGAAAGGGTGACACATTTGGAAAACATTTATAGTGGTGCATAGGACAACCTGATGGATACAAACTAACCATCTATTTGTTCTCATTGAGCTGCAGCTCAAGCCATTCTTACCTTGACACAAAATTTCCCTCAGGGAATTAATAAAGTGCTAGTCTAGTCTAGTCTAGTCTATTGACATTCTTACCTTGGTCATTATGCTGCTGGACTGTTTATTTAAGATGCGTTAATATAAAGCTGCCATGTTGTTAATCATGTTGTTAGCACATGAACATTTCTGCCACTTGGGGCAGTCTCCAAGCTGCATGTAAAATTGTTTATATGGCCTTGGACTTCAAGCAGGAAAGATAGATGTAAGTCTTAGACTGTATAACCCATCTCACCATCACAGCATCCACTCTGCTGTCATTATGAGCCAATTACACGCTGCCAATTGACAAGATGTCCGTATGTTAATCGGGAAGTAAAAACATCATGGACGTTTGTAAAACCTCATTTCTGTTATATGTTAAGTGTTGAAAAGACAGCTGACACCAAAGAGCGTATTAGATACATCGAGCTAAAGCCAGTAAATTCTGTCTTCATGGGAATTCTACATGTATATCCTTTAGTGTTTCAGTGTTTGCAACCTCAGGTTACATACACCCTCCCAGGTGGTAGGTTTAATGAAATAGGATGCTAATGCTAACATTAGCCATTATCCATTATGCCCTATCAGCTAGTGGGTGTTACAACAGTAATTACTTTCCATAGATTTCCTCTCATGTCCAGTTAACAGGCACTGGACAACAAGACTTCAGGTACGCGGCTGACGTTACCAGCAGCCTGCTAACATGATGTGATGCTGCGGACCTGATGAAGCAGCTGTGTGCAGACGTAACCGCAGCAGCTGGCAGGCTAACGCGGTCCTGGCTGTACTGTCCCATCCTGAACTCCGTCACATCACAGGCAACACGTCCCTGCTGTCCAAAATGACCATGGAACACAAGTGAGGTTTCTTTGACTGCAACAAGCACCATGCACCAAAACTAGCCAGTTTACGTTAGCTTTTACTGTTAGGAGAGGGTGGCATACATTTAAAATGATGACTCGCAATGTAAAACTACCTTTAAAAAATCTCGGTACCACCTCCCACCGCCCTTTTAGCTGAGCCAGAGTTCTGGACACTGACTCCCGTTTTTACATCATGTGATGCTGCTCATCATATGACGCAATATGATGCAGAAAAAAACAAACTTTATTTATTTTTCTTCTGAATTTGTGTCCTACTGTCTTGTCAAACATATTTACTTTTAAAATGATTAAGGATTACAAATGGTTTAATTAAAAAATAAATAAATAAAACTACCTGTAAATTGGCTTTAATTCACAGGAGATGCCACAGGCAGATGAGCTGATGATGTCATGCCTTGCTCTGATTGGCTGCCTCTGACTTCTTCCTCCTTCTCTCTCCCTTTCTGTATTTTTGTGCCTATCCTCCCAGCCTTCTCTGCTCTGTCAGTCCTCGTTTATCCCATCTCTATTCAACACCACCCACCTCCCTTGCTCTCTCGCTCTCATTTATGCTGTCTTTCCATCTCTCCTCAACTCTGTGTGCCCCTCTGCTCCTGCCAGGAAGATGATAGTGATGATGATGATGATACTGATGTAATGCTGTAGCCAGCCAATGATCAAGCAAAGAGTAAGTGGAAGGGGTGTGTCTAGAGGCAGAGCTTGGAGCTGATTGCTGCTGAGAAGACCAAGGAGGAAGAAGGGGCAGAGAGGGAGGCAGCAGAGGGTGGGGGAGACCTTGTCCGAGCTTAGGAGCTCCTTTGCTAGCTTAGTAAAGGGGGGGAAGAGGAGAAAAAAAGGAGGAGGAGTGAAGGAGGAAACTGTGCCCTGTCTGAGGGATCAACCTGTGCTGTCATGGATAAATATCGACCAAAGAGACCAACGACCCTGGCACTGTTCCCACAGCTGCCACAGGCCGGCACCCAGGTAGGAAAGCTGGGAGGATCCCTTGTTTTTAAAATGAGCTGGGCATATGATAATGTGTGTGTCAGTGTGCGTATGTTCATGGGTGGTTCCCATGATGAGGCAGCAGGCACTATCAAGTTAGAGAATTGGGTTACTATGCGTGTGTGTATCCTGTCTTCAGAGTGAGACTGCATTGACTAGCTGTTTATCTGTGTTTATGTCTGTGTGTTGGCACTAGGTCAATTCTGAAAATTGTCCAGTAGCAGCTGTATGTTTTTGTGTGTCAGTAGATAGATTTCTGTTTTGTATTTTGTTGGTAATAGTCTTACAGGCAAATACCTATATTATACATTTGTATTGGTATGCTCAGAAGTCAGTCATGTATCTGACTTGGTTTTTTCCAGCAGAACCACAGTAGGTTAGGGGTTAGGGTTTCAGTGACTTGCTCAAGGACACTTTGACAGGATACATTGTTGTAATTGGAATTGACCCTGACTGTGCTGAAAACAAGAGCCTACAAGCTTTTCTGTCATATAATCAATAAATACATATATATAAATATATACATGTATTTTTAAGATGGGTCAGCTATTACCTAGTAAGAAAACACCAAAACCTAACACAGTACAATGTACAAAGTACAAAGTATCTTTAAAAACAAGTCTAGATGATAGTGAAGTTGCTAGCCTTAGCTTCCCAGGCAGTGTTCAGTAATGAGTGCTGTTTGGTTGGAGTCAGCAAGCGCACTAATAGTTTCCTGTATGCCTTTAAAGGACATGCATCCTGTTAATTGTGTCTGTTCAGACCAGAACGTAATCATTTCACCGTGCTTCAGCGTAAGCAGGAAGTCCCTTTGAGTCCAATGAAACATCAGTTATAGTCAGTGTTGTTGTGTCTGCCTTTGTTTTGTTAATATAATGAAATACAAATTTAGCATAGATATCTAGATGGGGACATATATTTTTTAACAAGCAAGTCAGTAAGCTATAGTAGGCTATAGAGCTTAAGTAATATGGGATTTTTGAGACAATTCTGACTTTAAAGGCAAATAATTGACAGATTACTGATATAGCAGATCACGCGGTACATTTTTGAGGAGAAATGAAAACAGACCCTTTCTGTGTGGATTTTGCACTGATCACTCACCAATGGCAAAAACCTTTTACAATTAATGAGATGACTGTTATTTGTTGCTCTTGTGTGCTCTGTTAAATGTGATGCTAAGAGATGCTGTCTCTCAGTCTACATTGTAAGTCGCAGTGCATTCTGCTGGTAAACTTTGTAGTAACACAAATATATTTCCACAAGAAAAACCACAGAAAACCTTTTAATGTTCACAACCTGTAGGTAAAATCTCTAAATGAGCAGTAGAGGATGGTTTATATGATGTTAATTAACAAACAATATATGACCCTTTGAAATCACAGATGTAGACTCATGACTTTCACAGGATATTTGGTAAAGCTGCATGAGAAGGAAGTATTGTTTTAGCCATCACAGAAAAAAATCATAAACCAATGTGATCTGGTGATATTTGACATTTTCACTTGCAAAATCAACAGTCTAAGCGAAAAGGGTTTGATGGGATTTGTTAGCTCCAGGGCATTGCAAATAGAGAAGCTGTTGGTGCCTTGCAATTTTTCTGACAGCCCTTTATTCTAAAACCCCAATCATTAAAGCCCATTTGTCCATTGCTCTGAAGTTCCATGGTTCTGAAAATACACACTCTCCTGCATCCTGACACTTAACCCATGTGACAGAACTGCAGCTGGAGTGAACTGATTTTGTTCCAACATCCACAGGTTAGTCTTTGTAGATAATATTGCTAGAAACATCATTTATTGGACAATCAGACAGATAGCCTGTGGTAAAATGCCTATGGTTTCAGCACCATGGACAGGGCTGTGAGTCACTGAAATAACAAGAAAATAAGTAATAAGTAACAAATAATAAGTGCATAGAGAGTGTGCATTTTCACAGTATTAGGCATTTGGTGCAATGAGCATTTGTTTTGGGGATAGCAGGCTGAGGTCAAATAAGCTTTCCATCCAATCGGACGCAATTTTCAGACTGTTAGGGATTCCAAGAATTCTCTTTTTTTAAATTAATATCCTAAAATTCTGACTTGATCTCTGGGCTGCCCACTGTTCCACTAGCTTATGTCTGTCACTGAAGGTGTTTTCAATCATCCAGTGCCAATCAATGTTCATGAACAGCCTATGATAGTTCACAACAGCATGTTGTCCTTATTTTGTCCTCAGTCCACGTGTTTTATGTGTTAATCAAATGTGCTATATGGTGATTAGCAGTGTGATTGGCTGCTGTAAACTCTGACCTCACTAACCTGTCCTGTTTGCCAGCTGGACTGACCACAGGAGCTGGATTAGACTGATAACACTCACCATCACTTAACCTGTGCGGTTGTAAGCCTGGATGGCTCACTGGCTCTTTTGCACGTGTGTGTGCATAAGCTCCTGTGTGCGGGCATGTGTGTAGTAGTCTTTGTGTGTGTGTGTCATTTACTTTAGAATTAGTTGTGCAAACTACTTAGTTAATTGTAAGTTCTCAAATTAGTGTGAGATAAGTAGGTGGCACGAAGCTGTTTATGCATGTTGCCATTTGGGTTCTTATGTACCTTTTATTTATGGACATTTCATTTTAAACCTCTATGTTTTCAGTGACTATTTTATTTTTGAATAGATCAAAGTCCGTTTGATTTAATAACAGCATTTTTAAAAATGCCTGGATGTTGTTTGAAATAAACCAAATGGAATCTTCTAATCCACCTAAAGTCTGACAATGATGACTGAAAAACTGATGGAAAATATTATCATTACCCTCACTTGTGCCCAGTCAATCCAAGCTAAGCCAAGCAGCTAGCTCTAACTTCATACTCATCGTCACATCTAACTCAGCAAGACACTGTACAAGTGTATTTCCTAAAATATAAAACCAGTCTTTCAGCAAACTGCTCCTTGTGCCCTCTATTGCCTATCTACCATCTAAAAGTGATGTTAATACATTGAAGTAATAATTGCCTCTGTTGGTACTGATGGTTATAACAAAATACTCCAACGCCTGGGCCAGAAAACGAAAACAATGTTAAATAAAATAAAATGAAATAAATGTTAAATCATCAATCAATTTTATCTTCTTTCTTAATTTGTTCATCACCTTGTCTTCTCTCAGATTTGGGGGTCACAACAACAATCTAACAATGTTATCGTGAATGTATGTATGCAGGTATTTATTAGTTACTGGAATGAAAATTACAGCATCTTAAAACAATTATGTGTTTTATTATTTTAATAATAATAATTCTATATCCCCATATGTACATACATGTGTATATATATTTATATATATATATACATATATATTTATATATTTATATATACACACACACAGGATTTTACTTGGAGCTGTGCAAGAAGACTAATTAAGAGAATAGCTCCAAAGTTTCAAAGTTACATAGTTTTACGTATTTTCTTGATAGCATTTCCGTGGATGAACAAAACATTAAATTCTGCTCTAAAAAGGGTTTTAACCTGAAGGATATTGTGTTTTGTTTGATTTGGATGTCGGAAGCCCTTAAAATTGCTTCAGGCAGACTTTAAATACATTTTTGAATGGAACAAGGTAGTTTAAAAAGTAAGACCAAAAAAAGCACTATAAAAATTACTTGATGCTTGAAACTTAAGTGAGCTACACCAGATATGACACCCTTCTGTTCATGTAATAATTGCCTTATCTCTGAGTGGTAAATTAACTGGATATGCAGATTTTTGGAACAATGGGACATTCATGTACTCACCTACCCTGAGATATGAATTGTATGTACTCGCTTTAGTGAGGATAATTCAACCCTTGTAGACACAATTAGCAAACATGGACATACTGAAAACAAGAATGTGAATTTATACAATCTATTTATGGTGTAGTGTGATGCATTTTGATAGGTGTCTTTTTCCTTGTCCCTTCAATGTGCATAGGAGTTTTGAAGGCATGTCATGCAGATGAGCATGATATTGCTACAGGTGATGGAGCACATGGCTGAGTAATTAATACTAAATAAAGCAGCTTTGTGGCCTCTAGGCAACTGACTTTCTTTACACTGTTTACTGCTCTTGACAGAGTGTAGAGTGAGTAAGTAGTTGATCTGGCATTATGGGCAGTCCCATTGATCTGTTGTCACTTACCGAAAGTCATTTAAGTTCACTTTGAGTGGTACGCAGTGCTGACGATAGACTTCCATATACCAGGAGTTAAACCTGTTCTGATTTGTCGCCAACCTAACCAATGAAAAAAATCCTCAGTTTATGTGGACGGGTGTGAGAATGGTATTAATGCAGTGGTCTCTATATAATAGTAGCTTCTAAGCTATACCGTCACAGGTCCATCACCTTGGGAGTGGCAGAAGCTAGAAGTTGATCCATTACTTTGAGTAATATTTTTTTCCATTTAGAATCAGAATCAGGTCTGTTCCTATGTAAGTTTTCCATACAAAGAATTTGCCTGCTGTTTTGAAAACTACAAATTGTATCTGTTCCAGATTTCCTTAATCCAGTAGTCGTTGAGATATGTCAGTACAACATTATGGACTGAATGCTAACCAACAATGCCAAAGAGCATTTTCTGATATCTCAAGCAAGACATTAACATGTAACATGAAAAACCATGATGTGCAGCTAAGGATATAAAAGAATTGTTATGGTTCTAATAATTTCATTTCATCTCATCTCTTTTTGTGTATATATACTATATATTTCACACCCTCTGCATCCTGTTTTCTTTTCTCCACCAGACATCATCTCATTATCATCTCTCTCAGTTAATTATAAAATGTTAAAATCATTTTTAATCACAAAAATTATAGTCAAATGAACAGAATATCTGTCCATAGCACAACTGTCCACATCCTTCAGTGAGTGATAACAATAACATTTCTCTACATGTTTAACATAACTTTATTAACCCACGTGGTGTGATGCAGAGATATTTTAGAAGCAGCTGAGCCTAAATAATTGAGTCTCCACAAAAGCAATGTTTAACATTTTGCACTGTTTTTTAATGCTTTGTTTTCTTACAGAGCTCACACTCAGAGCTATGTCTGCATAACAGACAGAAAATGATAATTGGTTTTTAAACTGTTATTAAAACTGATTACATTGAATTTCTGTTTGCACATAGAAATCACAACACCATTGTTGGTCTAACACTAGCGAGATGTCGTCAGATGGAGGGACATGGTTTTTTTTTACACAGAAAAAGACGCTGATTCTCCCTTTCAAACACACACATACACACACATAGAGTAACCATAGTAACAGAAGGGTTGCAATATAGAGAGAGCTGATGCATGATGGGATGTCACTAAGTGAGTCAGCGCTCTCCGTTGTTGTGGCTGGACATTTGCACACTTCCTGATCGATGCACTGTCATCTTCCAAGCAATGATGCAGAGGGAGAGAGAAACAGACAGCGGGAGCTAAACAGAGAGAAAGGAACAGACAGAGAGAGAGACATTCAGAGAGAGCAAAAGAGTTTTTAATTAAGTATTTATTTGTGTAGTACGTATTGTCCACTTTAGTAGTTTGCAACAAATACAGTCACATTCTACAAAAAGTATACTTTCATAATCCCAAACATCTTGAAAAGCATTCAAATCCTCAAGTTGGCATAATATTTATGGTCATGTAACTAATATATACTAATAATACTAATACTCTTGCCCTACCTAGATGCTTCAGAGCTGATACCACAATCACACATCTGTTCTCTATCCAGTTTTCTTTTCTAAATATAAATTAAGAAGATAGCCAGCTTTACATATCTGAAAGGGAAGCTCAGTGGTCAACCTTGTTCATACAATATCTGGTTTGAGAAATGCTGTTAAAGTAGCAGGCATTATAAATAGGACATTGATATAGAGCATTGTAGAGAACAATATAATATGAACTTGTTTACAGAGCAAATAGAACAGTCATCTGAAACCACATTTAATGATATAAATACATTCACTGCGACTGTTACTTTATATCAAATCAGATATTTACATGACCTCTCTGTGGTGTATCTGCTCTGTCTTTAGGTGTTTCGTTATTTAAGTTTCCACTTACAGAATCCATTTGCAACCACACTATTAACGTTCAGCAGACAACCCCCTCGATGAGTTGTTGGCTAATGTAGAGCATGCAGTAAAGTCAGACTCATCAGGTTTTAGTTGTCCGGTAAAATACTCTGCTAGCATTACTCCCATAAATTAGCCCAAGTACTTCAAAAGATCAGACCCTCTTGCCTGGGTTACAATAAAATCTCAGATATCATTTTGCTTCCAATATGAAAATGATAAATTCTTACAAAAAATACCTCACTCGATCAGATGCCCTTTTTTTTGGTTGAGGGACCAAGCTTCAGAATCAATGAGCTAGTGTAGCAGAATATATTTTGAGGATATTAAATTATAGCAAAGAGTTTCATTTAGCTTAAAGGAGTACTTTGTGCAAGAGTTTAGCAGAAGTTTAAGCATTCTCTGTGAGAATGTTAGATTGCTCATTATCAGAGTTCATTACTTTTCTGTGAAAGATACAAAAAGTCTTTATCATACTACAGTATAGACCTCCAAATTAAATTAAGGATATTAAGTTATCCCAAATCCATGCTCATCAGTGCCACCTGCAGTTTTTGCTGTGTCAGTAGATGTTGTGGGTTGGATTTGTCCTGTACGTGAGATATTGTACTGTACTGTAAATTAAATTAAAACCCTCTGGAGGACAGTGGGGAAAGCTGACCCATTTGGAGTTCTGCAGCATTGGCTGAACTACTCTGAAGATTAGCAATGAGACTGGAGGTCAGGACTGGATTCCATTGGCTGGAGTGAAGGAGTGTTACGGCTGAGATTGATGGGACCAAATGCAGACACAAAAACCAGGTTGACTTCAGGTAGGAACAGTGTTTAATGATGGTGGCTGGAGATGGAAGTGTAGAAGGCAAGCTATGGCTGGAGGGCAAGCTGCTGGGGGACAAGCTGAAAGCTGAGACAGCACAGGCAGAGTGGCGTAGGTTTGGGTGGCTGAGCAGCAGTGCAGGCACTGGCGTCCACTGAGCTGACAGTACAACCTGGCGATGAGTGAAGATGAACCAGCACAGAAACAAGAACCAAGGTCACAGCCATAGCTGTTACAGATCAGGGGTTGGTGACAGACAGGCTGAGAGGGAGGCTAGTGACAGGACAGCAGGATTGGAGACCAGAGGCATGGAGATGGAAGGTGAGCAGTAGCTCAGTATGCTGCAGCAGCTGGGTAGCTGGTGTCAGCCAGACCACCAATATCTCCCAGGTCAGATTCAGTGAGGAGACTAGCTGTTTTTGTGCTAGCTTACTGGATCACTGGCTGGAGGCTAGCAGCGGGTGGGAGGCTGGCAGGGTGGTGGCTGGCTGATTCAGAGCAGGTAGGCTGAAAAGCTCTAAGCAAAAGTCTGAGTGGAGTACAGATACTAGCAGACTACTTGGGCGCATTGTTTGCAGTTAAGAGTCATAACTCGTGTCATCTCAGAACCAAATACATACACCAGAGGCAAAGCAGAAACTGTCACATACTTAAAGAAGATTAAGGTAGGCAGGGTCAAGATCATGAGAATAGTGCAAACATTTCCATGATGGAGCAAGGATGATCAAAAGTCTTATAGAACAAATCAATAAACATGAGAAAAAACACAAGGCAACACAGTGAAAAACAGCTGGAAGACTCAAAAGATACCCAGATGAACCCAGAACAAAGCAAAGACACAAAATATATACTATAGGGAGAGAAAGCTAATGGGACAGGTGAAAATAAGGAATAAACAGGTGACAGGCAGGAAGTGAAGAGAATTATGTCAAAATAAAACAGAAAATACCTGTAACTCAAAACCATCACAGGTAATAGCACACTTTGTATTTTGTCATGTTGCATCACTGAGTGAAGTGTGCTTTCTCTCATCTATTGTTTTTTGTCCTTGTGCTTTCTGTTTTATTTCATTACTCACCTATCATTGTTTCAGATCATCCACTTTCTGCCCTCCTGCGTGTCCCTGCAGTGTGATTACCTGACTCTGCTCTAATTTGTGACACCTGTGCCTCATTGTCTCACTGGTCTGGTCTACATATTGCAAAATGCCAATTTAGCAATCTGTGTGTGTGTGTGTGGGATGGGGGGGATGAGAGAGAGAGAGAGAAAGAGAGGTGATATTCCAATCTTGTGCTGTTTTTTTTTTTCTTACACTGCTGCTTTGTTTCATTAACTCTGTCTAGGACTCCATCAACAACAACTCTTTAGGCAAGAAGGACAGCTGGAAGGACTCCCACTCCTCCTCTCCACACATTACAGGTATAGACATTAAAGGAGTGAACAAACAAAACAACGAAAAAAGATTAAGAAATAGACACTTAATTCTATTTAGACATTTACACAGAATAAGCAGTAACACTCTTTGTTCCATAAATAAAATAAATCAAGACACAAGAAAACTTGTAGAAATGTAGAAATGCTAAAGTTACACACATTTATAAACTTGAATACCTTTTTCCATGTGTCTCTGTGTGTTTGGATTTTATTTCCTTAGACTTGCCAAGTTACCTTCCCTGTTTATGGGTTTCTGCCTGCCCTTTACCTCTGGACTGTCTTTCTGGTTTTGAACCTGCCTGACCTTTTTCTTTGTTATGTGGGATTATTGAAAATTACCCTCAATGCCTAAGGTATTGGGCCTATTTTCCATGATTTAAAAGCCTATGTGGATATATTATACTGTTTTGTAGTTATTGTTCATTACTCATTCATTCATTTGCTGGCCTCCTGTCTCTCTTGGGTTCAAAAACACCTGACGGGGCCACTGTGGAGCTGTGTAGTTGAACTGAGCTTTATAGTATTGATTGAAGAGGAAAGGAGAGAGCAAACTGAGACCAACAAGGCTCCACATCTTGACCCCATTCTCCACAAACCAGTTGAAAGAGTTGTACTCACTGACAATGTAGCTTGTCAATTTTTTTTTTCAAAGCTAAGCAGTTGTGTCACTGAATAATACATTTCAGTACCTACATCACTAAGTGAATGCATAATCATTCATATGGCTGCACTATTTAGCATTGATTCTTCGTTCAGAAGTGCTTGATGAAGCTGTCAGACTAAGTTCGGTACTAAACTATATAATTACTCAGCAGGCTGTTATGAGTTATCAGATAATTGTGTGGATTTTACATGCTTTTAAAGAACTTTAACGAAGACACAGACTGGATTCTTTGTGCCATTCTAATGTCTTATGTCTTGCCCAGCCTACAGCTTCAACAATCTGGGCAGGAAGTATACACAACACATTTATTATAGAAAGCCCATGGGCAGGGGCCAGGATATTTAGACATTTGCCAGAGAGACAGGGTTTAAAAATGAAATACATTCAGCTGGCATTATAAGATATCAGTGATTCTGTGTTTTTTGTAGCTTTGTCCACACCAGGGAACAAAATTCAAGATATCACTGACTGTGCTGCATCAATTTTGACCATTTTGTTTGTAACCATCTAAGTTTCCCTCATGATGGTGTAATACTAAACTGTTGGAGTACACCTTTAAAACCTGTTCGCCTTTTCATGTTTGTATGGTGATGAGCAAAAGCAATTTTTAGTAGGGCACACTCCCAAGTTCCCAAGCACCAGTCTACTCAGGATGTCATAAATGGCAGATCACTGCTTGCATTACATTACATGTATGTAAAAAATATAAAACCATGTGCTTTTTGGGGGTTTAGGATGCATGACAAGTATAGTACAAGGGTGACAACTGATCCACAAGAATGCGGTACAAAAGTACTCTGGAAATATTTAGAGTAATTGGTGTGGATATTTTTTGTTCCTGTAACTCTTGTGCAGAATAATCTGCTTACTTCAGGCTACTTTCATAATCCGTCTGTATACGTGACACATAATCTGATACTTCTGTTTTTGTGTGTGTTAAGGGGATCTAACACCTCCAGCTATTCAACCAAAACCAGAGGACAAAGTCCGGCACAGCACACGCCGCCCAGCACCAAAACCACCCATTGCCAATGGAGCCAACAACAGAGCCAACACTCAGGCTTGTGCCACCACTGCAGAGTCACACACTCGGCCACGGGAAAGACAAGTACCCGGGGCCACACACACACTGTCCTCCAGCACACAGAGGAGTCAAAGGAAAGGAGGAGGAAGAGGTGGAGGAAAAGGAGTGACAGCAATGAGAGAGAGGAGTTTGGGGGATATCAGAGGAAAGGATGGAGTGACAGCCGGGAAAGAAGATAGAAGAGGAGGAAGACTGTGTGAAGAGTCCAAGGGGAAGGAGAAAGAGAGGAATGGACATCAGAGGCCAAGAGAAACAAATGAACTGAAATGTCGGGGGGTTGATGGGAAAGGAAAAATAGGTACTAAAGGAGCTAACAAAGGAAAGGGCGTGAAATCAAATAACATGCTGTCTAACCAGGAAGTTTATCTGACTGCTATGGTTGTTCCACGTACACCTATAGCACCGAGAAACCAGGACAAGACCCATAACCAAGGTATGAGCACAGGGTGGTGGGCATTTTTATTTTTGCCAAATGGAGGGTTGTCTGACACTTTAGTGAGAAAGCCAAGAATTGACTTAAAAGCCTGACAGAGCTGAGGGGAACTGCACAGTTTGTGATAATTCCGTCTGAGTTTTCCACCACTAGAGGCCTGCTTAATCCATTGTTAAGATGAAAAAATATTTTATAGGGCAGGTAAAGATCAGATGGTCACATGGACAAAAACAGATCATGAAGAAAAGAGCATTTATATTAATATTCACATGGGCCTGAAAAAGTCCAAATGTGATTTTATTCAAGAAAAGAAAACCGTTTAATATTATTGGTCATATAATGACATATACTGACCAATAATATGATTGGTATTATTGAGAGTTGGTCATGCTGCGGGATAGATAAAATTAGACTGAACTTTCACAAACACTCTATTACAACCCCAGTGTATGACAACTGGCCATAGAGCACCTATATGTGGAGTACCTTTCTTAGAAGCAAAGTTCACCCGTGTCTATGGATTTCCATTTAGTATTGCTGGTACGTGTTGTCAATTGAAGCAATAAATTCCTCAGTGAATGGGACACTGAACAAGAGAGCTGAGCTCCCTGCTTCACAGAGCCTAGCCTGCAGTGCCTACACGTATCAGGACGCATTGTGCACTAGCTTCTTATGCCAAAGACCAGTAAGTAAGCTAGCTGCTTAACTTAATCCTTAATTCCTCTTGTCGCACCATTTCTTTCCATAGTTTGCTATATTGTTATCTTCATGGTATGTTTAGCAGGTACCGCGCGCACGCACACACACACACACCATCTGAGCAACGGAGCTAGTGCTGCAGTAACATTATAAACCTGCACAAAAAGCAACGTGAAAAAAGCATTGTCAGCATCCAACATAATACTTTTGTTACTGTAACTGAGTTGGATTCATATGTGGCTTAAAGAAATGAAACATATGAATCAGTTTCTTTATTGTCCCTCAGTTTAACAGCATAACATGCTGCCCAATTTGCTTCATAACATGTTAACACCAAGTAAAACAGGCTAACCAACAAATAAATATTAAAACAACATAAAAGAAGGTAAAACCTACAGCTTCCAAATATGAAGTTGGTTCAGGTAGTATCGATTCATCCTTGACCTTAAACCTTTACCGGCCCTTGTTGATAAAGCAGTCCAGGTACCTGTCACTGAAATGTGGAGCTCAGTTGTATGACTTTGCCTACATTATCACTCTTGTTTTCTTCTTGTTCTTCATCTAGAAATTTATCGGTGGATTGCAAACAACTTTAAGGTGCATTCCTCCACCTACTCTAAAACATTCTTAACCTATTTTGTGTCACAGACTGAATAGAGTATAGTTACATAAAGTGGTACCAGCATGCATGTTTTACTGGTACCAATTTTTACTCAAGCATGAACTTAGTTTCAATTTTTACTATGAATGTAACCTTTGATACAAGCTACCCATATTGTTAAAGATTAACAGAAAAAGTATTGCTCTTGTTCTGCTGCTTATTGCTTCAACAAACAACAACAAACTGGTTGTTAAATCCATACAGTCAATACTGCATAAACTACTAAATCATAAACTCTGCAGCCTGTAAAACATATTACACCTGGACATTTAGAACATAACCATTAACCGCAGAGAAATAACAGATGATAATATTTTGTGCAAGTATTAGTAATGGTCAGTCAGATTTATCTATGATAAGTCAGTGCAGTCAGCCTACTGGTAATTTTAAACTATACCGCTGCATTGGTATAACATTAACATAATAAGTAAAGTTTATAAGTAAATTATGCATGATCACAGCTTCACTGCTTTCATGTTTATATTTTCCTCAATACTTTAATTTCCATTTGATACGTCTGACATAGACATCAAGTTCCATCACATTTCATAAAAAATGGAGCTAACCAACTGGGTCTTGACACCCTCAGATGGTTGGAGTAGTAGATGAGAACCTTCGTGTTGATGCTTGCAACCAGCAATGGGGAAATTAGCTTGCTTGCCTATCCTCTTATATGGCTAAAGTAGCCACAGCCTTGGCCTCTCTTCCGTGCACTCTAGCTTGAAAAGATATGGCTGAATATTTGCAATAGAAATGTTTACAATACAAGCAAAGTTCCGTTTTTACTAAATGACTTTTTGAGGAAAGTTGCATCTAATCTAATCATTTCCATTTATAGACTTTAAAGACACATACTTTGTGTAACATATTAGGTGGTTCACAAATAACATAAATAAAAATAATCTTAGTCCCCATTTTACTGCTGCAAGATGTTTATGAGCAGCTTGTGTATTACTTTGTTACGCCTTGTAACTGCCTACCTTCCATGTGTTGTGTTCTTAGGTAAAAACAGTGAGAGGACTCAAGACAACCCCCCTGTCCTCTCCAGGTCCAGCAGTGAGGGAGGGTCAAACAGAATGTCCCTCAGCTCAGACACAGAAGGTCCCCCACCAGGGCCACTGCACCCCCTTTTATCTCACAGAATCAACCCTGACATCAGCGAAGAAGAGGGTGAGGGAGATTCCGCTCCTAGCATGAATGTCCAGAATGATCCGACTCACTGCCTTGCAGATAATGAAAAAACAGAGATGGACTACCAGAAATCAGAGGTGGACGAATTGAGAAAAAAAGATGACAATAATGCTGAGGTGGATGACATCAACTCTGTTGCTCAGGGAGATTGTGACGCTGCTCAAACAGTACCAAAGAGTGAAGCTACAGCAGGGTTAAGTTATGACTCTGTTAAATACACTCTGGTGGTTGATGAACATGCTCAGTTGGAGCTGATCAGCCTCAAGGACTGCTTGCATGGCTATGAGCACAATGATGACAGTGATGCAGAGACGATCTATCAATCAGCCAATGAGGAGGAAGACCCAGAATATGAGGAGGAGAGGGAGAAGAAGAAGCGAGAGGAAGCAAGGAAGCAAGGTAATGATATAGAATCATTTTAAAATGACTGAGAACAGCTGCCTCTCTGTTTAGTTTTGAGAGAGAAAGAAAGAGAAAAGACAAACTTTTTTTTTCTTTTTTCTAAAATAACACCTTTTTTTTTACAGTAATTTAAGCTTTATTTTTAAATTTAGATTGTACAAAAGAATGGTTTATATTCTTCTCCATCAGAAAAATTTGTCTATATTATTGAAAACTTTGGTGTGTACATGCATGTACTCAGCCCTAAAAATCTGGTTGTCAAAGATGGTCAAGTTCCCTCTGGAATGGGCAAAGTCAGGTATTAGTGAGATGGAGCTTTGTGAGATTTTCACAGACATGTTGATTTTGGGAAGTTTGAGATTGTGTTTTGTCGGTTGACATCTCTAGTAATGATTTTTCATTTTTAAAGGTTGTCTTTTTGTTAATTTATAAATCACTGCTTTAAATTACTTTATCGGCTTATTGGTATTACCTGGATTAAGAGGAACAACTGCTTACATAAATGGTAGTTTCAGCTTCTCACTGGAGTTCAGTAGATGCTGGTAAGCAGGTCACATTATTTATCTGCTGACAGACACCTGGTGTAGAGTTGGTTGCTCATCGTTACCTTGAATTCATTCTCTCCTTGATTTTAGTCGGTTTAGTTAGATCATTTTTTTTTTCTTAATTTTTTTTCTTTGTCAAGCAGACCTGCACAGTAAATACACTGCACTGCTGACACAAACAAAATAAATCAACAGTCATCAATGGCTTTGAGGCCTTGTGTTCAAGTGACTTCTATGGTTTTGAATTTTGCATGTATAGCTTTGTGTCATCTGCATATTAACAGAAACAGACACCACAGAGGAATATTAAATTTTGTTGAGCACCCCTAAACAGATAGTGGTTACAGATAAGCATCGGTGTAGCCTCACGAGCAAAGACTGTTCTCTCTTAACCTTTCTTTGTTTTTGGTATCAAGAGAGGAGGAAAGAAGAGGAAAAGACAACAAAGGAAGAGGAAATGAAAAGGAGGAAGGAAGAGGATTTGAAGAGGAGAAGGGAGGAGGAAGTGAAAAGGAGGAGGGAAGTTGTGGCAAGGATCTGCAAGCAGCCCAAGGTAACGTCAACCACAACTTTAGAGGAAGCTGAGTCTAACGAAGGAAGGCCCGGAGCTTCAAGAAGTAGGAAGTTCCTCAACCTTTTTGCCAACAACAGCAGCCATTACAGTGCTACTGGTTTGTATATTCTACAAATTTTTTGTTTAACTAATAAGTTACATGTCTTAGTTGACCTAACCAATTAGAGTTGCTTCCTGAACTCTGAACTATCCACATCACAATTCACTCCTGGCATTTTATACTATACAAATAGTTGACACAAACTGAGTGCTAATGTGATCTGTGGTTATCAGTACAGGCATTGATATACCAAAAATGACAGACCAAGAAAAGCATGACTGATTGTAGGTTAGAATTTCACTTTATTTATAAAAAACCTTTCTAAATGCTTATGTTGACGTTTCTGAGCAGGAAAAAACCCTTACTACAGATGTCACAGCTTTATTAGTAGGTCTTCATGGCAGTGGTGTGTTCATGGACCTCCATCTGGTGAGGCCTGATGATCACATTGAATTGCGTTTTGTCATGCTTTTCAACCTTTGTCTATTGCTGTGTTTAATGACCTTATCTAACAAATGATGCCTCCTGTAGTATAGTGACTAGAGAAAAGGAATTGTGTGGATACGCATAAAACAATTTTTTATTGTTACTGGGGGTATTTGCAGGAATGTTTGTGGCAGACTTCTGTGTTTAAAGTTGGTGTTATATGTTCAGAAATAACTTGATACAATGTGTCATCATAGTCGCAAGTAGCTACTAAGAAGATGTCACAATGCTTTATCACTGGCATTTGAATGCCACAATAGCAAAGTAAAATCACATTTATAGGTAAGTGTGCATCAAGCTACCAAATGAACTATACTTCCCTGTAGAAGTGTAAACTACCTTTTAGTGTTCATTTAAACTTGCTAAGTGCTATCACATTGTTGTGAGACTCTGTCTATAAAGCAAAACCTAATTTAACAGCATAACATGTACCTAATTTACATTTAGCCTCCATCGCCTCTGAGGTAGTCCCTTTGTGCAGCGTTGCGCTGCTCCTAGCACTCCTGCCAGGCTTGGTTCATTCCCTGGAAGTCCCTTTATGTAACCTTGTAAAGCATCATCTGGAAAGTGTGCTCAATGTCCTGTGGACCTCTTCCATTGTGTCAAAACAGCATCTCATCTGCTTCCATTTCATACAGCAGATGATTAAATTATTGTTTTGGTGCAGACAAAAACCTTGTGCATTTTTTTAGGGTTGTGCACCTACGCTGTGCCATGACAGACAACCAAAGTGCAATTAGGTTGTGCCTAATTTTCAGCCTCAGAAGTCCATGTAGTGGAGCTCATCATTAACAGTCCTGGAGAACAAATTCTCAGCGCACAACCCCACAAATGCTGGAGAAAACATCCAGAGAGAAGTTATCACATCAGATCAGTATCTGATGTGATAACTTCTCTCATTCACACATTGCAGGCTTTTCTACTGCTAAATATGCTTTTGGTCTCTAGATCATAGCTGGTAAACCTCCACGGTGCTTGGGTTGACACAGATTTTGATGTTTTCCCTTCAGTGAACTTTGAGGTATGGTGATGATACTGTGCAAATGTGCACAGGTACTATACTAAATCATAAGAGTTATAGCCAGCAGCTGTTGCATGTTTCAAATTGGGTCTTGCTGTGTTTAGGAATGACAGAAAAAAATCCTTAATTTTGTGATGGCACCTTGTAATTTGTGTACTTTTTATTACAGGTAGTTCTATGTATTGTTTTCAGCCCAGTTATTCTCAAGGTCCCAAACTTGAGGGTTGTAATAGAGGTGTGCATTTATGTCAGTTTCATACTTCTGAGTCTCACCAAAGTCAGAATCTTCCATATCCTGCACACGCTCTTTGTTTTGTTTTGGTGATGGCCATTTGGATTCTTGATTTCTCAGTAAACATGTTTGATTTAGTTTCTTTCATTGAGGGATTAATATGAAACAAAATAAAAAGCGGAGTATAACATAAATGCTTTATTTTTCAGGTGCTGGATCATTTGGTGTATTCTCCTGTGTTTTGGATGGAGTGGAGAAACAGCAGACCCACAGAGCTGTCTACAGGTGAAGACCTATGGCATTATACAAACAAACTGACGTGTCCAGATAAACACAAGTCTGAAATTTGCAATTTCTTCTATGCCTGTTTTTAGGTTTGTCCCTCGTCATGCAGATGAGCTGTGCCTAGAGTCGGATGACCCAGTGTTAATGCTGAACCAGTCTGAGGACCTGTGGTGTCAGGGTTACAATATGAGGACTGGAGCTACTGGCATATTTCCGGCCTTCTATGCTGTCAGGGTAGCCAAAGACATTACCCAAGGTAAATTGCAAAGAACTGGACTGTAAAAACAGAGTATTGCCATCAACAACGATATGTGATTTGTGAATATGTGTATTTATTGCCTTTTTGTTCACCTCTCAGTTCATAAAGATGGTTGGATAGAGCAGTTTCTGGTACGATTCCTGGGTTCAGTTCAGGTTCCCATCCACAAAGGCAACGACGTGCTATGTGCTGCGATGCAGAAGGTACATAAATACAAACACTGTGCCTCAGAACTACACCACACCAATTATCAGTGATAGAGTGGTAAATAAAGACAAGAATCTCTAGCTGGAGATTATCATGCAGATGCATCTTAAACAGTAATCTCTGTCTTATTATTAAAATTATCACACATGGCAAGCACATGGATGAATGGTACATGATGTGTTTTTGGCCACAACACTGAGTGTGATTTCTTTAGATGGGTCACTTACCCTTATGATAAGACATTTTTTTCTCACCCCTTCTGTTTGATTTGGAAAGGATTAGAGCTACCCTTCTCATTAGTGGTTTTTAAAGGTAAAAACGCTAGAAATTGTCCTGCACAGTGAGATCTGTGGATTAGCCCAAAGAGGTGCACCAAATGAAATTTGTAAAATTCTGCCACCACTGGAGGCAGAATCAGTGGCAGATATCTGAAATAAATAAAACCAAAACTATTTGAGATTTATCTGAACTGGCCCTTAACAGACTCGTGATCATATGTTATGTAAGAGGAAAGCTGTTGCAGTTAATGTGTTTCTTCTAAAGCCTTTGCTGAGTCCAAAATCCTTTTTAAAACGCAAAGCTGGCTACCTTAGCTTGTAAAGAGACACGCTTTCTTTGTTTTCACTTCATGTTCTGCATTTTAGTTTTTACCTTGCACCAGATTTACTTCACTTTGTGAAAAAAAATGGGAATGTATTGATTCCTGTGGTGAAACCAGCATTGTGGAAATAAAAGTTAGGATTCTAGAGACTGATTAGATGAATAATTGACCTTTTAAAGTTGCTTAGCCTGCAAAACACCCAGTAACTGCTAATTTCAAGTGTAATGAATCAGCATTAGATGTTCATGCAAAATAAGTTGTTGAAAAATTACAGCCAATAAATACACGTTTTGAGTATATCAAGACTTTTTCAGCTGACAACATAACTGTATCAATAGCCCCCCTCACTCAAGCAGAAAAAACACATGTAAACATTTTATTTGATTTTCAAGACTAATTCTGATTGAGCAGAGACTGCCCCTAAGATTGGTGAATACTACAGCCTCTGGTGCTTATAGTCAACGCTCCGAAGTTATGTTTAATATCTAGTTTATTTGTGTTAACAGGTGGCATGTAACAGGCGGTTAGGAGGTCAGCCTCCCTCAGCCTGTGTGTTGGAAGTCAGTCTGAAGGGTGTGAAGATCAGTGTTCAAGACCAGTGTCACTCTGCTCACAGGGTATGTGCACCTACTTAATTGTCACATCTTTTGAAAGCAAGCTAAAAGAAGATACTTTGCTGTGGTTAGATATATAGCACTTTACAGCAGCATCAGTGGTAACTATAAGCAACTAAAAAGGTGATAGTAATGTCTACTATGTCAAGTTAGATGTTCAGTATTAGCCTTAGCCATACAGTGTGACACACCTAGACACACATTAGACTTAATAGAAATATTTGAAACTTAACACTGCTCGCTCTGTTTGTGTCTCTGTCAGGGGGAACAGTGTTTTCATTTCTTCCAGTTGAAGAACATCTCATTTTGTGGCTGTCATCCAAAACACAGCAAGTGAGTCAAACTACTTAAGGAATTATTTGATCTAATCTGTTGCCACATATAGACATGAGATATTAACTGTTTTAAATTTTACCTTTTTTCATAACCTGTTACTGACAATGAATGTATATGGCAGTGAAGCTTAGTGCTGTGTGTGCCACAGCAGTTTTGCATCAATAAGTAATTGTGCATAATCCTCTTACAGTAAGTTTCCTGAGTAATACTGAATATTGCACTACAGGTATTTTGGTTTCATCACAAAACATCCTGACCAACAGCGCTTTGCCTGTCATGTGATGATGTCAGACACTACATTACATCCCCTGGCTGAGTCTGTAGGGTAAGACCTTCTGTATTTTATTTTATTCTATCCATATTTTATGACTTGCCCCTGGTATCTGTTCATGCATGTACAGTAGTTTTACACAGATCCATAAAACCATTAACATAAGAAAGAGATTCAGTAGAAAGTACTTTCAGTAAAAACAGCCGACAGTTGTCAAGATTGACAACATTACAGAACTGTTGTTTTTTCTCAATGCTCTGAGCACAGGAAACTACTTATCTAAAGTGGTGGAAGGACACCTCCAGGGACAGTGATCTCAAAATCTTATCTCTAAAAGACTAAGAAAGGCTTCATGAACAACAAACTCAGTTATGTTCATGGCAATATTTTCATTAAACTGAAGACAGTGAAATACAGTCCAGGAGGTTCCAGTACTTGTACTTCAGTAAAATTTTTACTGCTACTTTTAAATCTCTAGGAAACAGAAATACTTTTTCCAGCATTGCCGAGGAACAAATTTTCTGACCAGTTTTTGTCAGAATTCCTTGCTCTGCACAAAAGTGACACACCTCATATCATCATTTGGCTACAATCTGCCATTTTCTGGCGGTAGATCATAATACTAAACACGAGTGCTGACATCTTTTCTACAATTCTATAATGTCATTTAGCAGACGCTTTTATCCAAAGCAATGTACATATAGAATAGGTACAACACAAGCAAAGATCTAGTAGAAAAGCAACGTAGACAAGTGCTGAGAATTTTTTTGTTTAAATACTGTCTGTTCTGTCAGTTAATTTTCTGATTCACTTCTCTGGCGTCCCACAGGAGGGCATTCCAGCAGTATTACAAAGAACACATTGGCTTCTCCTGTCCTACTGAAGACATCTTTATTGAATAGCACCTCTCTTTCTTCTGCTCTGTACTGAATACTCTCGATGTGCTTGTAAGCCTGGTCTTACACCACGAACTGGACCACAAATATAACTTCATCAGAGTCCTTGCATGGTGGGTATCTTTTCTTTCTGTACTCAGAAAACAGCAAGCTTTTCCTTTCCTCAGCCATGTCACATTATTAATACCTCTAAGGATGGACAGGCTCACATGAGAAGTCCCATACAGAGAGAATCAAAGTAACAAAATTTCCCAAACTAAAATACAAATATTGATATCTATTAAGGTCTAAAATAACTTGTATCTGACTACACCTAGATATTGGGCATAAAACGATATAGACATTCCCAGGTCTATACAGTTAATTTAATGACAGAATGTTTATTTGTTTGTGATTAAGCATTTGAGTCATGTATCAAAAAGGAGAAACCATTGAACATGCGAACAGCTCTGAGAGGCTGTATTTAGGCACAGGAGTGTTTTCACCTACTGTAAATGCTAATGCCATGTGCACAATAACACTGCTTAGTTGTTCAAGATTACAATTGCATGACATTTATTTACCCTCTCAGCAGCTAATTTTTTCACACATATGACAGACGTCACAGCACATTTTCGTTTCATTTCTAGTGATTGGCTGATACCCATTTTGGTGGTTAAATTTTATATTAAGCCCACTAAGTGCATTTTAAATAGTTTTGAATCTTTAATTCCTGTTTGCAAATTGTTGAATTATCTGCTAGTGTGACAGGTAAGCTGGCTAAAAGGAAAGGTTATAAAGGTCATTTTGCACATTTGTGCAGGAATTTAAGTAGTAATCAGAGTAGCAAAACAAACCCGCTTATGGAAGATTTGTATGTAATAGATCCATTTGACCTTTTTATAAATGTATACATTGATTATTAAATTAGTGACCTTTGCAGATGTTGGTGAATACATCAGCCAAACCTAAAATAGATCATCTGCTTAGAAGGCAGGTATGCTAACCACAATCACAGGTTTGAGATACAAAAAATAAGAACAAAGCAAGATTGCATGAATCTTCTATCTTTAAAATAGCTTATCTTTGTTTCTTTGCACATATAAGGAAAGGCTGATGTTTCCAAAAAACATATATAAGTATGATTCTAAATCTTATAACCCCCCAGACTCGACAATCTGCTGTTGAAGACATTTAGAGTTGTTGTTAGGGTGCCTAATTTCTCTTTTTGGTGCTTGATGTTCCTTTTCATTACATGCAGCATTCCTCTGGTTGATCAATGACATAATTCACAAAAATCTGTGTAATGGCAAGGTCCAAACTATGCTGTGCAATTTAGAATGTGTGCAACGGAACAGACTGGCCAAATGATGGATCACACTTCTTTTGCATTGCCTGCTCAAATCAAGGACAAGTGTTGTAGACAGGTCAACAAATAAATATTTTCCATTTTCTGCTTAGATATGTTCAAAAGTAAACACTGAACTTGAATTATAAAGACCTATCTTCACAAACTGTCCCACAATCTGACTTGTTATCTAAAGGATCATTTTCTAAGTATTTCCTCAAATCAGTGGCTGACAGCATTTTTCTTTTTGGGGGGCAAGCCAGGATGATTTTAGTTTAGACCTTGTTCTTGTCCATTGCTCTTGGATTTATTTATTGCCAAAAGCAAGGGAGTAAGAATTTATAGCAGCAGTATCATTTGGTCCAGCAGAGAGGTACAATGATGATGCCACCACACAGCAGCATATACAGTGTGAGAGTGAGAATATAACTGGTCCAAAGCAGCTTCTCTTAGGAACCTGAAAAAATGGCCTCTGAGGCTCACATAGGTCTCCCTCTCTGTTGTATATTTTGAACCTTTAATACACACAATAAAAGATACCAACCAACTATTAAAGATGATAGCCAGGCATATCAAATGCAGTTTTGAAGGCATCTGGGAAGAAGATCCAACAGTTTGAAGAGATATATTTATTGTCTTTAGGACATGAAGTTGTTATTCACAGTTCCCCCAGATATTTAGCATCTGCTTTCTGTAGCTTTTGGCAGAAATTAAACAAGTACATCAGCAAAACAATGTAAGATTAATGGAGAGCAAGCAGAAAAACATCTGCACTACTGAAGAGCAGTAGGTAGTAAGCTGAGGATCCAGACATTTTTGCAATGTTTCTCTAGGAACAGAAAAGATTTGAGCAGGTAATGTGGAAGGAAATGAACCTTAAATGTTTGTGTTCAGAAAAACAGTGCCTTTTTCGTTTCATTTATCTGGTTTAGTGATAGTGATTGTCCTCTGTATTAGCTGTGGACTTTAGATGTTTCCAGTCACATAATCCCATCACATTCTATTATAGAACAGCCATGCTCATTCAGATGAGTATTCATGTAGGTAAACATGACTTGGTACACCTGAGATGGCAGCCACTGGAATAGTAACCAATGTCACAGGACCTCACAACAGCTGATATTAGGCCAACAATGGATGGCCTGGTGATAGGAGCTAGTCTTTCACTGTGGTTCAATACTCTTTGATTACATATTTACTTTAATGACCACATCAATAATACACCAGTGTCCTATGGGAAGATGATTACCAAAAATGATTGCAATGCAACACCTCAGTGAGATTTTACACAAGTACATCTGAATAAAATTCATTACTATGATTATAGTAGCACTAGTGCTTGCAGTATTTAGAGTCTGAGCTGATATTGAGAATTTTTGTAACAAGATCTCACTGCTTTTGTAACCTAGGGAGGATAAAAAATGGTAAATATT
This sequence comes from Datnioides undecimradiatus, assembly GCA_008933995.1. Classification (NCBI taxonomy): domain Eukaryota; kingdom Metazoa; phylum Chordata; class Actinopteri; order Lobotiformes; family Datnioididae; genus Datnioides; species Datnioides undecimradiatus. The sequence continues at coordinate 2,085,675 of WARS01000054.1, read as the reverse complement.
TTTTAAGTTTTGGCATTACAGTGGTTAAAGGTACTGAATATCTATACAATGAATGCATTATTTACATCTTTTCCTCCTTAACACCAATTTGTACCTTTTAACATATTCAGTTAATTACTTTGACATGAAAGTAATTGAGTATTGAGAGAGGGAAGTTTTACATAAACATACAAAAAGTCCACTATAAAAGATTATAACTTTAAAGGCTCGAGTAAAATTTTTAATTTTAGTAGATTATTGATTATTAGAGGCTCACTACAGTGACCAGTGGCAGAAAGCGCTGGCAACCTAGAACCTAGTGCTTATGTATGTAGTGTCATCATGTTAATTTCCATGCCAGCCATCTGAGGTGCACCACAGGAAGTTGAACCAGAAAGCAGAAAGTGTCCTTTCCATGTAGTCCAATATATTGTGTGTGTGTGTGTGTGTGTGTGTGTGTGTGTGTGTGTGTGTGTGTATATATATATATATATATTACCTGTAGATACTATGTGTATGTATGTTTAAATAAGAGTTACTATTGTATGCTGTTGGTTTAATCAAGACCTGGGTGTAACACCGCATGTTATCAATGTTGTAAAATGAAGACACAAAGAAGATGCACAGACTAGTAATAATGATGGTTATTCTTGTCAATAAATCATGTTTACATCTGCATGTAGAATATGTTCGTTAGAATGAACCAACTGACCTTTTTATGCAATACAAATTAGAAACAGTAACCACATTTTGAATAAAGAATCTTACCAGGATTCTGGTTGTCAAATGTAGTTGTCATATAATAGTACCACATCAAAGTTTTACTCAGTTAATCAACCAATCAAATCAGTTATTTGTAGGTATAATGTAATGGTTGCCAGAAAGTATCATTTGGTCTTTTAGAAATGGAGGAAAGCTACTCTTCACAATAAAGGCACAAAATCTTTTTTTATTTTGCAATGTCATTCATTTTTGTCCACACAGACAACTTTCATGAGTTTGATTTTATGGTGGTTTAATTTCATGATTTAACTGATGTCAGTGATGCCATCAGGGAGGTGTAGCATTAATAAGAAAATAAGAGCAAGCAGTTACCAACAGAAATGATCCATGTAAGGCATCAGCTTCATATCTTTATTCTTCACAGTAAATTAGAAGTTTCATGTGTGTCATATCTGCTTAAGCTGTTCACTTATAGCAGTCATGTCCACTGTTGTGATTGCCTTTTTCAGGACAGGTTTTAAAGCAGCAGGAATACATTCACCCCAGTGTGATGACAAGCTAATAAGGTTGGTTTGCTAACATTTAGTGTAGGTTCTGATGAAAAATTGCACATTCCTGGCCAGTGATTATACATTAAATATGGCTATTATATGGTTTCTATGTTTTTTACTTGTCACTTTCAAAAACCAACAATCAAAGTTGCTTTGTCTTGCTTGATAAAGAGGAGCTTCCTAACCGTACGTTTCATGACATCATTTCATAGTCAGTGGAGCGGTTTGGTGTTTCATGACGGTATAGTATAAAACAGAGGTTGTCAAAGGTGGAGTTTCAAACTGTCTCACAAGAAGCTCAGAGAATGGAAGTGAAAAAAAAGTTACATTACTTATTACATAAGTTATCAAAAAAAACTTAATCTGTGAAATTTAGAACAATTGGGACAATCTGGCTCATTTGTTGAGTGTCAACAGGATCAAATAACACGTGCATCCCTTTCTTGACTAAAACTAAGTAAAGTATGGAAAAGGAGAGGGGGTGACTTTTTCCAAGCTTTGTTGAAGTGGGGAAAAACCTGGTATAAATACTTTTTTAGAGGTTTCTTCACACAGCAGCAACTCAGGAAAATTGCATTTCACTACAGCAGTGTTGATGTCCTACATAGTTATATTACTCACTACTATCAAAAGAAACAAGGACATTATCTCCAACTAATACGGAGGGAAATACAAATTTTGTTTGGGGAGATTACTATCAAATTCAAAACATGCTGCAGCTGCAGTATGTGGCATGTCACATGATCATGTACAGACAAGAGCACATGAAGAACAGTAGCATCGACAATGAATCCAGAGTGCTGCCCTGCATTTAAAGGTAGTCTGATTTTCATCTACATAGTGTGTGGGTTTGCCAGCAAATACTAGGCAAGAACAGTACATATACAGTGTTTTCTAGACTTAAACTGGAAGGTTACATGTAACAGATTGATGAAAGGTTAGATGCTAGTTTTCAGATGAATCAGTCTCTTCTGTGGAGCCATCACTTTCCACCTCCATCTTCCTTCTGTGGTGGATGTTCCTCCTGGGGGATGCCTTTCTCTGCACCTCCTTCAGCCCCCCCACAGCACTGCCACTGCTGTTGCTGCCTGGACTCATTGAGATCTGGGCAATTCTGGGCAGCATGGGACAAGAAAAGAGATGTACAGAGAAGAACAACAGTGTTGCAGGATGAAGATGAACTTTTACAATAAACATTTTTTCATCCCTCACAGAGAATCTATGAACTCTAATTCACCTGACCTGTGAATAATAAATAGAACATGGCCAAACTGAGCTTGTTATGGACTCACACAAAGAGACAAAGAACAAAAACAAAACTATGCAAAATGGAAATATACATTAATTGATGTTATGTTTAACTAATTATTAAATGTCATTTATACAGGTAATGGACACTACACTTTTTACATACAGGGTAAACAAACCCTGACTTACATGAGTTGTTTCTTTATGTGAAGAAATTAAATATATATGATATAGTTTACAAAGCACGACTTTAAGTTAGTTGAAAATAATTCATAAATAAGGGTACTGTTTTAATTTTGTGTTAATGTTGACTGGACCTCTCATTTTTCTTGACTTTGAACATATTTCTAAAGCCCAGTTAATGTCATATATGAGCTCTATGTATGAGATGTATTATGATAACCTCAGTCTCACTCCACTAGTGATAGCTGTTTGCCAATTATTTAGGCCCTAAGAGTAGATTTTGATGCAAATATTATTAATATGTACATATCTAACCAGGAAATTGTCCATAGGTTGTGAACAGGTAAGACTGAAAACAGCCCCAGAACAAACAGCACATGTAGAACAAACAACACATGTGAAACAAACACCTCCTTCAGCCCCCCCCACAAACACACCTTCATCTTCCTCTTAGAAACAGAAAGCAGTAAACAGACAGGCACTAAAGACCAAATAATTTTGTGTGTGTGTGTGTGTGTGTGTGTGTGTGTGTGTGTGTGTGTGTGTAAGCTCTCACAGTTTGTCCAGTTCCTGGTCCATTTCAGGGTCAATTAGTAACTCTGCCTTGCTGGGTAACACTCCTGCAGAAAGAGGAAAAAAAAGATATAAGATAAATGTGTTTACAGCTGTATTTATGAACATTCCCTGAATCTGTAATGACTAAAATTATCTAGTGTAATGTGAAAGGGACGACAGGAAGTGATGAATCCAGAGAATTCTTGCTGAAACACCAGCTTTTAGCTTATTATTTTGGTTTTTACAGTTTACTGTATGTTCTGACTGTTAGTCTCAATACTCTCTGGTAAACCCACATAACCTATTTTACGCCTTGTTTAAATTAGGGTGTACAGCATAAAATATAGATAATTTCTATGGCTGCATAAGGGGAAAAAGACAATATGCTAGATATGATGAGGAGAAACAATTTAAGCTACTCATTCACTCACAGTCCAACTCTAATTGAGAATCACTGAAACATGAAACACACATCTCACAAGAGCAGTGTGGCTGCTCTGTCTGGTTAAGTTAGTAAGTTTCTGCAGATAAACTCACAATCGAACAGCAACAGAATGATTAATTAATCTACTTATCTTCTCCAATCTGTCACGGGAACATAAGCTATACTACGTTCCCTTTTTTTTTTTTGACTCTGTGAGTGAGTAGAACATGCATCTGATGATGCAGAGTCGCATCATGAATGATTATGAGATCTGTCATGTGAAACATGGACAATAAAGTATTATGAGACCTTATCAATGAACTTTAAAAAAACAAAGCAAGGGGTTCTGAAACACAAACACCAGCAGTGTCCCAACCATCTCAATCTACAGCTTTTGTACATAGTAATTTAAGTAATGTAAGTGTGAATCAAGCTATGTGTGCTAATTCACAAAGTTTTTTTAAGATTTAAAAAAAAAAAGATTTTAACTATATTTTGTATGTGGCAGCAGTAGTGGTAGTAGGGTTGTGTGTAATGTTACACTTACCGATAGTTTGGTTAATGGTCTCATTTTTAGCCAAGCTCATCAGGAAACTGTAGTAAGACACTTTGTCATTGTGTTCCAGTGCTGCCCTCATACAGGATCTGGGAGGATAACTACAAAAGACATACAAAGTTGTCTAAAATGCACACAAAACAAGCAAATTGCTACTAACAAGTAACCTGGCAAATTCAACATGACCATTTTTTTAGTATTTGGCCTCACTTAGCCTTACAGCCACAAATTCTCATGATGGTGACATACCTTGTACAGTTTAATATCTTGTACAGTGTACAGTGGATGTACCGTGAAATCAGAAAGTCTACACACACCAAGTCTTTATTGGTTACAAAAAACACATTCACTTTAAAGTCAATACAAATATTAAAATTGCAATTCTTAACAGATTCAGCAATTCATAAACAGCAAATGCAGTTTAACACTACACTCCTTCTCTATCAAAGAATAAGGAAAGTTTTTTGATTAGCCGAATGAAAGGTTTGGTCTGCATTAGCAGTGGCTTATAGAATAAGTTAAAGATTTTTTTTTTCGGGAATGTCAACACAGGAATGAAAACCTTCAAAATTTAACTTGGAGAGTATTAACAAAGACAAAAAGACCATATTTTGCATAACCTTTAACCGTTTGCAAAATGTATCTTTCCTTGTTGCCCCAGTGCTTGATGATTATTCTGTTTCTTAAACGTCACTTTAGCAGACTGCATAAAGGACATGGAATCACCAAAGAATTGAGAAAATTGTAAAAAAAAAACAACAAAAACCTAAACAAAACAAAGAAAACATTTAAACTAAACAACAAAACTAACTAAAATCAAATTACCCTAATCACACATACAAAGTGGAAATGAAGAAGAACCCAAAGTACCCTACAAGAGTCAAGAGTAATATGCCTAAGAAGTGCTAATGGCTGTCACTTAGCAAGGGGATAAGCTTAATTGTCTTTGAACTGACACTAAAGCTGGACACCGATAGGTAGGTGTTATAGATCAGTTTAAATCAAATAACCACTGCCTGTACTGTTTGAGACCCAAAAGTGTTTGATGAATTTTTAACATTTATTACAATGTGCTACATGTTCGCACAAACTTCTGAAAATAGTAGTGCAAAATCAACTGGAACTACAGGTGGGATTGGTTTCTGAGCTTATTATAGTTTAAAGCATGTATCACTGATGTTCCTAAATGCCTCACATGCAGATTATAACTAGATGCTACAATAAACCAATGTTCAGTAATCACGTATGTAGGCTACTGCTGCAACGGGTGGCTTTTTTGCTGCTCTTAAACCAGTTCATTTTGCTGCATTCTTCATTATAGCAGCTAATTACCTCCGTACATTTAAACACAGACTTGTTCTACTCAAACACTCACAGCCCTCTCATTTTAGTGACTTTCTCACATACTTTGCAGTGATGGTTGTCCTTATCAAATAAGATGAGCTGTTAATGTTTACCATTACATATATATTTGCAGGAGAGGCATTTTGCACTACTGTCGATAGTATTTATGTGTTCAGTCACATGTCATATCAAATGAGGAAATCTGCCATTTTAACGGGCGGGTCAGAACAAGGTATGCCAAGCTAGCCACGTTACAGCCACACTCTGGGCAGTAAACATCACTGGCTGTTTGGCCATTCCCTCCAAGCAAGGTACAAATTGAAACTGAGTGAGGGAAATACATATACCCTAAATATTCCAGAGAGGGGAAGCTCATGAGGGGCAGGTGAAAGAGTCAGAAAAAAACACAGGTGGGAAACAGACACTGATGAACATGTCAATTTGTTAAAGTTTGATTCAAACTTCAAATTTTTATATGTTATGTTATATATCCATAACATGTCGACAACGTGTGACATTAAATATCAATTTCGTGTGTTTCATATCTGTGAGGCCTTCCATATTCTGGCACACGGCTTTTCTTTAAAATACTATATACACTAAAGTGTCAGTGAGAACTGGAATGTGTGTTTTACCTGTGTTTGAACCTGTCACACAGGGCATCTATACACTGAGCCAGAGTGGACGGCTCCACCCCATCCTGTTGCTGCTCCTCCCTATCGTTTTCTTCAGTAGCCACAGACGGGAGCTGCTCAATGGAGTTGGACGTGGGGACAATGACAGTGTTAGGACTCTTCCCCGATAACAAATCCTGGTATATCGCCAACACGCTGTCTAGAAACTCTAGAGAAACACGGGATAATGGGCATTTAGAAGTCAGGGGGTTGAATTGGTATGTTTATTTAACAATATAGGAAAGTACAAAATGATGATTTTACCAACCAATAGATTTAGATTTGGTCTCTTAAATAATCATAGGTGTGTTGTGGGCAAAATATGTAATAAACCAATAGAAGTGTAAAAATTCCACTGTGTAGAGAGACGGGTATGTTCCTCTTAGCTGTTGGACCCTCTGCTTCCACTGTCTCCAAATTCTGTTAACACCATCATCTCCATATAGTGTGAGTATAGACTGCTGCATCACTGTCTGTAAGAAGCAGCATACACGCAAAGGTATCCTCCTGTATGAACATTGTGCCTTTTAAATAGCACAAATATACTAATATTGACTTTAGACCTGGTCTTTGATGGGCAACAGTGCTATTGCTGCTGCAGCATCATGATCACAATGCACCTACAATACGCCTGACCACCCTTAATTTTGAGAACACACCCATGGGTGTACACATTTAAGCAAGAGCTTGCATTTTTCAGATTGGGACTGAAGCAATAAACTGGCAATCATCGTCCCTTTTTAAAGGGTAGTGCCCTGAGGTGAATTTAATGCAGGTTAAAGATTCAAGATTGGTATAACAGATAGCTTTTCATCAAAATGTCACTACAGGAATCAAACTACTGACCACCAAATTCTTATGTTTTTTATTGTACCTTGGTAGTAGAACTGAAACTGGAATGCATAAAGGAAATCAGCGAAAGACATCAGATAATCTATAGCGTTGTCCATCAGAACAATTCTAAAAGACAAGAAAAGAAAACTGTTAAGAACAGTTAACAGTCTGCCAGTTAAGTCCAGTGGTGACCAGGTAATTATAGGACACTATAGAAGTATCCTAAGCACATGTCAAAGAATGAACAGTATGTGCAACCAAAATATTTAAGCAGTATTCATAATGTTTGTATAACATACATACATTACATTTTTAGGTCTGCTGTAGACCTCTGTCATGAACAGTATAAACAGTACAAACACGTGCTGATGACTAAACTGTTTATCTTGATGCTTTAACCAAAATTAGACACTCTATATTGCATATGTTTTTGCTATTTTCAACAATAACAGTAATGAACACGGAATTAAAAATAAAATTTTTTTTCAGACCTAATTCTTTTTTGCCACTCATGTTTTTAACTTCACCACATCATTCAAAAAAAAAATTTAAATACTAAAGAAAAAGAATGTAGTGTGTTTGTGTCTGTAGTGTGTTGGTGCACTAACCTGGTTGCACTCTGCACCATCTCTGCTGGAAAGTCTGGACACAGTAACTGCAGTAGAGACCGGTATTCTAGCACTGACAGTAAGTCTGAAGTATAAAAAGACAAAAAAATCATTTTAATTACAAGACGTGTATCAATGAGTCGCCAGTTTAATGTTGAAGACCACAAACCAGTCCAGCCAAAAGTGTGTAAAGTGGGTAACATCAGAAACCTCATGGAACACTTACAAACACAAGAATCTATAAATCTGAAGCAGTGCAGTATGTTTCACAACTTTAGCAAAGCAGTTGTGAACACTACATCCTCAGCGCTGTCTCATGGCTCTGATGCCAAATCTGCCAAACTAAAAAATGCGTAAATGTCTTGACCTTTTCAAAAATGAGTATGTACTGTAGGTATGAACTCAGAAGTTGGCAAAGGTTTTAAGCACTTCTGATTTATGCTCTAATTAATCCCATATACAACACAGCATTAGCCACAGAAATTAACCTTTGAATCTTTTTACATCTTTTAATGTCATGTTTTCATTTTTTGTAACAAATGTAGGAGAGAAGTAAATAAAATCATCAATAAATATAACTGATAACTGCTGAATATAATTGATGAGCAGTATCACTATCAATATTGATAAAATCCTAATGATAACCATCCATAGCAACTATTATTAATTTAATTAAACTGTATGCAATAACTAGGGCTTTTATTATGTTTTAACATGAATCAGGCCTTAAATAGAGAACAAGTTATTTATTTGTGCACTATCACAGTATAACAATCATCAAAGTAGCTATGTTTCCATTCAAAATATTCTTGGATCTTGCTCACCTCCACTTTTGCCGATTTGTCTGTAGCATCTCCAGAAGACTCTGATGAAAGAGGCTCTGTTATGCGGTGTGGCTCTGATGTAGTTATACTCTCTGAAGAGGACATGGTTACTGTTCTTTACACTGCTGAAACTAAACACAGACAAGCACACGTGTGTGCACATATCGCAGAAGGAGGCAGACCTCCACCCTAACTCAAAATCAATCAGTTACATACAAAATATACACAAACATGCATCATATATTTGTAAATCCATTTCATGGTTTGAAAAATTCTGAAGTACCATGTGTGTTGTTGTTACTACAAATTTATCGGTATTATCAATTGTAAATGAGCAGTTACCTACAATGGATATCGGCCACAACAATGGTAATTGAATTAATATTACTGTAGTCTCTTAACCTAGTATTGGAGAAGCTTTCTGGGTTTATGTGCTGTATAAAAGTGAATGTCAATATTACATAAACTCGTGGTTATAATATGTTCTGTTATTTTCTAATATTCGATTTAAAATGTTTGCTTTGGCCTCCCAAATGTCACCATATGTCCCAATGTCATCTTGTTAATGTAGATATGGTGATGGATTGTGTGTCGAGTGTAGCATACTATTCAGCAAAGTATCGGATCACCCCAAAGTGGGTGTACTCTTCTTTATGTTCCAGTAGCTGGGTCACTGCATCACTCAGGTAAAATAACACATTACTGTTCGCTGAAACGAAAATAAACACAAACAATCACAGACGTTTGAATATGAAGACAGATTTGTGAACTGGCTTAGTAGCAGTTAGCCGATACATTCAATAATCTCATTTAAGATATACCGATTTTGAATGGGGCAGAACGATACATAGCTAGGTGTTGGTGTTGTATTGTTCTTGTTAACTGAAAATATGCAGAAATAGCGCGTTAGCTACAGAGCTGAACTGTTAAAACTGCACAGCAAACAGAACCTACCGAGGTATTCGTCAACGGGGACGGTGGAGTTAAAACGGTTCATTGTGGTCGAAATTGTGGGTGAAATAAACTTGGGCTATATGTGGCTACACACTGCGCGCTCTAGCAAGCTATGAACACAATTTCATAATTTATTCTCTCTAATGTTGGGATTGTGCTAACTATCATAGCAAATACTGTCCTGACTGAATACTATTGACATGGCCGACCTGCGTGAAGAGAAGCGGAAGCTACGGAATGTTGTGAGTTGCACTAACTAAATGTCCCCCGAGCAACACAGAGCCTAAAGTTCCTACTACTACTATCACTATTATTTTTATTAATGTTGTTGTTGTCGTTGTTACAGGAAATACATTCTGATTTAAACGAGACTGAATTCAGATTTTGCTATAGCACTTGCTCAATTCTGAATATCATAGCATCAAATATGAGCAAGCTGATAAAAAATTTAGTTCGTCTCATTGTGCCGTCTTATGTTATATTCTTCATTTACAGCCACATTAGATCCGCAAATAGCACACAGGGTTTTACCTTCAGTGTATGTTTTAAAGGCCCGTTTTAAAAGTCCACTTTGTTTGGCCAGTTTTGGGGGGCGGCTAGCTTAAATGACATTGTATAGGCGCTGACCGACCCATCCACCGCTGACCACTAATTAATGTGTCATTAAAGCAGTGGGGAGGAGGGGCTGGTGCTCTTCGCTGCGCGGCAGATGTTACAATGCTCTGTGGGATTTGTAGTATGAGTGGGCCATTAATAATAGACATGCGAAATTATCTCGCAGGGCGGATATAATTGTATCACGGGCTGGATGTGGCCCGCAGGCCTGGAGTTTGACATGTATCAATATAACAGGTTTTCTTGTGGTAGCCATAATAAAATTAGCACTGGTGAAAGCTACTTTACTCTTCTATGATCAACTCGATAAGAAGACACTTCTAAGTCGAAAAGCTGTCTGCTTCCGCTCTAAATAGGCAAACTAATTGCGAACCCATAGCAAATATTATTCTCATATACGAAAACGATAACGCGGGGGGCATGGACAGTTTACGATCGTGACGTACGGGTGTGACCTTATACATCTATGGCCAACACGGTGGACTTAATTTCAGAGCAGCCAATCAAATCTCTTCCACGGACAAACAATTCATGAAAGGCTCCAATGTGGAGAGACATTTAATAGATTGGGGGCGGGACATAGTTCAAATACACCCAATCAATGCCTTCTAAGTAATGAAGGAATAACGCCATCAAAATGAATAAAATGTAAATGCTGTGCGGCCATCGTTCTGGAAACAAAGTTGAATCAAACGTTCTGTGGTGTGTGTCGGTATTTCCTAGTTTGCATTTGATTTATTATCCAATCAGACTGTACATAAATACTATGAATAAAGACGAGAATTATGTACGTAGTCAGGGTGGTGCCCCTGTACCCGTCCTCCTCTGTCTCTCCGCCCTTAAGATATTTCAAAAAGCTGCAACAAGTTGGACATAGGCAGCAGTGACAAATCCGGAAATTGCTGTTCGTTTGTATTTAAAATAAGAGCGCAAAATATCTTAGTTGAACAGACGAATCCATATACTGATTAAATTGCATCCAAAAATGTTGAATTGTTTAAGATGTTAACGCATCCACAATATAATTCACTAAATCGGTAGTCGGTGTTAACCAAGAAACATGTTAGCTGACAGTTTTATTTGGAACCGGAAGTTATGATTTGCTCCGCAGTGGTAACGCTTGTATAAAGGTCGGTTGGATTTCATCGTAGTGATCTCACCATCACTCCCATCTAACTGGACAGCCAGCATCTTTTGTCCCTTAGAGACGCAAACAGGTATATCTGCGATATAAAATCGTTTTCCTCTTTTAGTTAAAACTCGCATGCTAGTTTTGAGCCAGCACGTTATGTTGTGTTTCTCCAGCTGATGTTCTGAACTGCGTTGTTAGGCCTGGCTGTGTTGGCGCGGATGGAATGTTAGCTCATAGCCTTGTTTCTATGCAGCTAACCAACGGCGGCTACTGACCGCTAGCAAACAATAAGGTCTAGCAATGGAGATTTGCTGGATATAGTGCGTTTCAGACGTTTTAGATTCACATGCGGCTCAAACTAAGTATGGGTCTTCGATGCGATTATTGCATTTGATTGTTCTTGCTGAAGCGGCTTTAGGCAGAACGAGCGGATGAACGTGCTAACGTAGCAACTGTTTGTGTCGTTGCTAAATTAGCCAGTTAATGGCGCTCATCTGACGAGACCGTACCTAACGAAGGCTGGTTAAGACGATGACCGCTCCCTATCTGCGCAAACTGGAGACGGCATTTGTGATACAAAGTTAACGTTGCATAGTAATAACTAGCAAACGGGTTGCTTTCCCATTTGATCATGATGGGTGCAGTCTAATGTCTGAGTGGGTGCAGCAGCTGTGTATCGTGTCTGCATAGCTTTCTAAGTTTGTGGAATCAATTTTTAAGTATGTAGCCAGCCCAGTCTAAATTCCATGATACGTTAATCCCTTCGGTGTTCCCTTTTGTATACTCTTCAGAATTTGAAATCCGAATTGATTGTCAAACAAAATGTCTAACGTTAATTGGTATTACAGCCGGGTGAAATATTGACATGGTAGTCTTGTAATACGTGGCCGGTTACCGTGGTGCTGGTTATAATAATATTGTAATGTAACAAAAATGTGGTATTTTGCATCTACAAGCATCATTTCATCATCTCTGAACAGAACTGAAAACATTGAATGCCCTTGCCTGCCTGGCTATAATATTCACTTTGCTAATAAACTTTCTTAGATTGTATCACCCACCCACAATTTAGATTATGTATCAAAACAACAATAGCTGTTTGCTTGAGAAAATGATCACACTATCTATACCAATGTAAGGTGTTTAAAATCTAGAATAATTAATATTTGGTATTGTGTAGCTGGACAGGGGGTATGTCCTCAATATAATTATACCAGAACCTTGCTTGTCAACATGTAGTGTGAACTGAATGTGACATCGACAAGCTTACTACAATAAACAGGAGAGGTCACACCACAATCAGTACATTTACAGCTGGGATATAGCTAGCTCGCTCTCGCTCTCGCTCCTTTCCTGTACTCCTTTGCATTGTTAGTATATACTACCTGCTTAACGGGTAGAGTAGGGATGGTGGGATATAGTGACTGGAGATTGAATACTTGTTAACTGCAGATAGCGACCTTCTTTTAGACAAATGTATATTTTTAAAAAAACATTGCTGTACCTTTTTATAAATAAATGAATGTACATTACATTTCAGCCTTCCCAAACAGGTTTACACACTGCTGATTACACCTGTTAATGATAAATCTCTGCATTTAAGCTTAGAGTTTTTCAAGAGTTCAGAGTTTGCTACAGCAATTAGGGGCACTGTAGAACCTATGGCTCCATAAGTACATCAACAGTGTTTGTTTCCTCTCGCTGGCAGACCACATAAACATTAATATACATGGGTGGCCCACCAATTGAAGTCTCTGTATGGGGAAATGCTGCATGTAAGACTGGCTCCAAGCTGCTTTCCGGGATGCCTGTTTTCAGCCTGTTTTTTTTTCTTTTCTTTTTTTTCTTTTTAATAGACTGGGTTGGATCAATATGAAATATGAACCACTAGCAATTCCTGAATGTGTATTAGACAATCACATGCTCAGGGCTTTCAGTGAAAGTTTGTATGCATTGCACTAAGGCTGTGGCATTGCAACATTACAATATTTTGAGTCTCTTTTATTGACAAAACTTGATAGTGTCTTTTGTGAAGCACTCTTGCAGGACTGAAGTTAATATTTTCACATAATGAATGACTTTGGCCTTTAAATTTGTGTATATCATGTGTGAATGATTTGTGCCAAATTAAAAAAATGCAGAGCCAATTGTGTGTTTATCTTGACACTCATAATTATTTGTCTGTTTGGCTCGTATTGTTGATAGGGATGTGAGTGAAGACAGGTTCAGGTGTAAGGAGTATTTTTCTCACTCTGTTGGATTTTTGTTTCTTAAACTGTTCTCTTCTGACCATGTGATTCCTGTCAGGATTTTTAGTGTTCAGTTATTCTAATATTAAACCACAGATGTAAGGAACCAAATGTAATTTTAAGCAAATAATGGTTTTGTTTTTCAGCTGAGTACCTTTGGGGAAGCCCACCCCCCGAGTGGCCACTATGGGGGACGATAGTGAGTGGATGAAGCTTCCCATCGACCAGAAATGTGAACACAAGGTGACCATTCACTACTTGATTTTTGTTTTCAATTATATTTTCTGCAATTTCTGCAGTTCTGCAACTGACAACTTACCCACAAGTTCCCCCTAAGTTCCCCATAGTGAGACTGATGATGCAGAATAATTATTTGCAGCACTAGTTGTAATGTCCCTTTTCTCCCACAGTTTTTGTTTCTGAGGTGGCAGTTTGTGCCAATGTAAAGCAAGTTTTAAATGGAAGCAGCGAATCAGATTTTGTTTGTATCTCATATATAATGGTGGCAAATTAGAATATAAAATATTTTAATGAGAATATAAAATATTTTAATTTGCTTCAACAAGGGTATAGAAATAATGATTTTGGCAGATTAAAAAAAAAAAAAGGCCTTGTAGGTATTGTTTTTTAGATTTTCTGAGCAAGTGAGCCAGGAAGACTGTTAAAGCAGAACCATAGCAAGAATAATGAGACTGAACACAGACAATTCAGTAATGTTTGATAGACAAGCCAAGCAGGAAAATTGAGTTTAGCCTTTCTGTCCAAAACGATGGCCTTTCTTGCTTTGTATATCATCTAGGCACAACTTCAGCTCATTTCCAATGATCCCAAATAAACTTTTGGCCTTAAGCTCACATATTGTCAGAGGAATAAAAGCCTGCAAACAACTTGTTTATCATACACTTGTAGGATATTTCCTTTTTTATACCAAAGTAAGGTTCTTTTCCTTTCTTATGCGCCACAACAAAAATGCAGTCATTTGATGCAGGTTTGAAATCTGATTGTACCCTTTTACATTGAAGACAACAGCCAGATGTTAATAGGTGATAGTGGGTTTTTTGTAAAGTTTGAAAGGAGATGAACATATATTCAACATATTAATTTAGTCTGCATTTTTGTCCATTATATAGACTCCAACTTATTGGGAACAGGAAAGAAATTAGAGTCTAGGAGCCACTACATTTGCTTTTTATTTCTTGTAGGAGAAAGACAGGCATATCTGAATTTATTTGAATAACTCATTGATTTAACTTTGTAACAGCTTTCTCTACTTATCATTTCTTTCTTGCTCTTGATCAGGTGTGGAAAGCCCGTCTGAATGGTTACGAAGAAGCGCTCAAGTTGTTTCAGAGGATTGAAGATGAGAAGAGTCCAGAGTGGGGGAAGTATCTGGGACTGATAAAGAAGTTTGTCACTGACTCTAATGCTGTGGCTCAGCTTAAAGGCCTGGAGGCTGCCCTGGCCTTTATTGAAAATGCTCATGTAGCTGGCAAGTAAGTAATACTTTCAAAAAAGTATTTAATTCCAACTGGAATATTAAAATCACAGTTTTATCAGTGGAATCTCTGTACTTTTATATAGGGATGCCATTATTAATAAATTTAAAAAAGAAAAAATGCAGACTTTCAGTATAAATTGATGATCAGGAACTATCGATAATGCTTTATAGGTACTCTGCTGTCTCTCTGTATGGATGGACAGAGACCAGGAAACAGAACAGAAACTAGAACCTCTAGGTAAAACAGCTGTATTAGTTCATGCTAGACCAGTGGAAGCTGTGCACCTGCCATAGGAACCAAAAATTGATTGGCCACTGAGAAAAAATCCCAGTAACTTCTACTCCAGATATTGAAATTTGGAAAGATTAAAGGAGAGATGTAAACTGCATTAACAGGAAAATCTGAACAGAATAAAACGTAATTCTCAGTTGGGTGCAGCCCTACTTGAATGTACTTGTGTGTACTTGAGTGTATGTATCTTGATGCCTGGCTGATTGTAAAAAGATTATCCAGATCAGCTGCTAAGCCTCCAAAAAAATAAATGGAAAAAGGGAATCGTGTCCACTGTGGTAGACCTGTTGAGCTGTTTCTATAATGCAGAGGAACTGCCACTGTCAGTAATATGCAAGATACTGGGTTCACCATCTCATAGACATTAGCAGATAATGTAAGAGACCTAGAGGATGTTTTTTTAAAGCTCAGTTGCATTCTAACAGCAGTAGGGGTATTGTGGGTATTGTTTAATATGAACGAATTCAGTCATATGTTTTAGATTTTGTGTGTGATTGCTGCCAAGTAGGTTGATTCTAATGAGCCAATTACAGGGCTCATTAGAAATTTAGATTCAGATTTGCTACTGTTTGTTTTACCCGCCCAGAAGTATGTACAGTGTGTCCTGACAGGCTGTGTTTCTATGTACGCTCTTTGATACAGGACGACCGGTGAGGTGGTGTCAGGTGTGGTGACCAAAGTGTTCAATCAGCCAAAGGCCCGAGCTAAGGAGCTGGGCACAGATATCTGTCTGATGTATATCGAGATAGAGAAAGCTGAGGTGGTTCAAGACGAACTCCTCAAAGGACTAGACAACAAGAACCCCAAGATAGTGGTGGCCTGCATTGAGACACTCAGGAAGGCTCTCAGGTCAGTGCTGCTCTGTGTTGGAACGACTGTGCTGAAGAAACTCTGAACATTAAATACATTAAGCACTAGCTAGAAATAAGGTATACATTTTGTAGATGACATAAAACTTTTGCTAAAAAAATCAGATTCATGATTTTAATGCCAATTAAAACAAATACCATCTCAATGGTATAACAGTAATGTTGCTTTTTGGTATCCAACCAACAGCTAACAGCCAACTAATTAGCCAGTAACAATGCTGAAACCAATAGGCAAGCTAAAGCTAGATGGTACATCAGTCAATAGCTTTTGATGTCAGCAAGGGTACCGTATGGATAAAATTCAGTATAAAGCATTTTTCCTTTATTCATGTAGTCTCACATAAGATAATCCTACATTGTAGATAGTCAAGAAGAAATCGTCCGATGTTTTGAAATTTGTATTTTGTCATCTTACCCACACTCATGAAAACTTGATGGCTTGCAGCAGATCAAGTCACCACTCGGTTTCATAGTTGTATGCAAAAAGGCTGTAAACGATAGAGTACTAAACTATGACAGACATCTATATTTGCTCAACGCAGCCTTAAAAAAAACAACAAAAAAACAAAAAAAAACAGAAAAAGACAACCATTAAGCTTTACTGCAAAACACTGAAGAAGACTGGAGCAACTTGTAGTATTTTACTGTAGTTATCTTTAAGTAATTTTAAAGAAACTTGTAATATATTATACACATCAGTGGCTTTTTAACATTCATGTACTTAAGTATGTCTTGTATTTTTGTCAATGACTTTTACTATTTGTCCCTTTTTGGTCTCATCGTCTTCCTCTAGTGAGTTTGGATCGAAGATTGTGACATTGAAGCCTGTAGTGAAGGTTTTACCCAAACAGTTTGAGTCCAGAGAAAAGGCAGTAAGAGATGAAGCCAAGCTCCTTGCTGTGGAGATCTATAAATGGATCAGAGATGCTCTGAGACCTCCACTGCAAAACATTAACTCTGTACAGGTGGGGCACTCTGATTGTTTCACATACTTAACCACCTTTTTAATGTTTTATTGGCTTTCAAAATCATTTAAAACTAAACCATGGCTTTTTTTCTGTGCCTACAGCTGAAGGAGCTAGAAGAGGAGTGGGTGAAGCTCCCTTCATCTCCACCCAAGCAAACCCGGTTTCTGCGGTCACAACAGGACCTAAAGGCAAAGTTTGAACAGCAGCAAGCCCAAGGAGGAGAACAGTCAGATGGTAAATTTAACTGCATAGCAAACTGCTAACACATGAATGCAAACTCTGTTTATTTGCTGTTTTGATGCTTTTGGTAGTTGTAGTTATGGTCTTGTGGCATCTATTTTCTTCATCTTTCAGGAGAGGATGAGCAGGAAACGGTGGCAGCTGTGGATCCTTATGAACTGCTGGAAGCTGTGGAGATTTTGTCTAAGATGCCCAAAGACTTCTATGAGAAAATAGTAAGATTATCTCACTATGCAGACGACTTAAAAATGCATGGGGCCTGGTCAACTGTTGTCATTGATAGCTTATGAAAGTCTTGGATAACAAAAAGTTTAGATATAATACAAATTTGTGTGAGGCACACCCAAACACATAACAAGAGAGATTTCACCAGGTACGGCTGTGCCATGTTTCAGCTTTGATATGGCTGCTGGAGATGATCAAGGCTGTTCCACCCAATATTAGGATTGTGACGTTCTTTGTCTTTTTCTGCAGGAAGCCAAAAAGTGGCAAGAGAGAAAAGAAGCTCTGGAGGCTGTAGAGGCTTTGACCAAGAACCCCAAACTAGAAGCTGGGGACTATGGAGACCTTGTAAGAGCACTGAAGAAGGTAAAGTATAGATTTTAAATTATACTGACTTATGTGGATGTAGGTCATAAGAAATGTATCAGGGACATGAAGGATGTTTCATGAATATTAGAAAAAATTTCCAAGTTTCACTTAAATACACTCTGGATGGGGATATGGTTCTACATTGTGCACTTAACCGTTTTTTTCTTTCAGGTTGTTGGGAAAGATGCCAATGTCATGCTGGTGTCAATGGCAGCCAAATGTCTGGCTGGACTTGCCACTGGTCTCAGGAAGAAATTTGGGACATATGCAGGACAAGTGAGTGAAAGGAGTGTCCTTATATTTTGACAGCAGTTTTGTTAATGTCAGGAGTGATTGATTTTTCTTTTCAGTGAAGCCACTGGGTTTATTCAGCTCAAAGTATTAACTAGCAATGCCTTATCAATATTAGAGTAAAAGGCCACCACTGTCCGACATGTTTCTCTACGTGGAGGTTGTCTGTTGACCTGAGCAACACAACATTTTTTCTATGTTTGTGTTTATTGATACTGAAAGGCACTAAATCCTAATGTATTAATTTGCTTCTAATATGGAAGGCAATAAAATCAAATGACCAGTTAATTATCTCTGCCCTATCACACACCAACATCATGCTAAGCAAAATGCTGCATTCATATTGATGCAGTATGATTTTGCTCAAATGAGACACAAATTTAACAACAATACTGTTGCATCTTTCAAAGTTACTGACTACTGCTAAACCAGAGCTCTGTGTGTATTCAGGTGGTCCCAACTATTCTGGAGAAGTTCAAGGAGAAGAAGCCTCAGGTTGTCCAGGCCCTGCAGGAGGCTATTGATGCCATCTTCCACACTGTAAGTGCAGTATTAATCCAATAAAAGCCTTCAAAAACATTATTAAAACAGCTCTCTGTATGTAGTCTAACTATTTAGCTTAGTTTGCAATATATAGTAAATATGAATAAAAAATGAGCTGCTGGCTAAGATAATGTGGCTCATCCTCGTTTAACAAGCCATAACAGCAGGTAGGCCATATCAGCAGAGGAAGGTGGACAGTGGACATGAAAAAGGACTGTCGGGAATGTAATCTAGTTTGATGTTTCAGATTTGTGTCAGTTAAGTTACATTATTGTTGCTCAAATTACATTAGACATACTTATATAGTCATGCTATTATTGAATTTCAATATTGTTTACATTTAACAAAACATGCCATGCCATAGAGGTGATAGAGAGCTGCGTAAGGGTATTTGGTTCATAAAGAACTGAATACTACTGAACCTTTGCCACGTAACCTTTTCACCAGTTACAAAAGTTCCTTAAAATATTAAAACTACAACAATACAATGATGATGATAATGATAATAATACTAAAATTAATATTGTTTCTTTTACTATTTTACTGTTTTTCAGACCACTCTCCAGAACTTGTCGGAAGACATCCTGGCTGTGATGGACAACAAGAACCCCTCCATTAAACAGCAGGCCTCCCTGTTTCTCGCCAGGTCCTTCAGACACTGCACACAAGCCACGTTACCCAAAAGTGTTCTTAAACCCTTGTGTGCTGCTCTCATCAAGGTACACATAGCCCAAGTGAAAAAATTATAAAATGAACCGCGGTAAAAATGAAACTCACTGCATGTTTTTATGTAGCATACCTCCTTGACAATGTACATACACACAAAAGCATCGTTGCTGGTAGGGATGGTAATTGTGTGTGTATGTGAAAATTTTAGTGTGTCTTTTTTTTTTAACTTATTCTTTGAAAAGGTACTTTACTTAGATTATTTTTCTGGAAGGATCTTACATAGTTAAGATTCCTGTCTGTATCTATATTAGACTGAACAGAATTGAAAATTACTGTAAAATATTGTAAATTTCACAAATTACTGCTGTAAGGGAGTAGTGAGTAAACTATTGATTGATGTATGTAATGTCAGAGCCCATTGTTGTTCCCTGTAGACACAATTCTATAACTGTATGGCGTAGGAGAGCATAGCTTAGGTGTAAGATAAATTTGGCCGATTCATGAACTCCTTAACAATGGTAGGCACTAAACTACCATTTTCATGTCCTGTGTTTTCTCAGCAAGTGAATGACTCTGCTCCAGAGGTGCGTGATGCTGCCTTTGAAGCTTTGGGAACAGCCATGAAAGTCGTGGGAGAGAAAGCAGTGAACCCTTTCCTGACTGATTTGGATAAACTCAAACTGGATAAGGTATTGTTCAGATAGATAAATTGATAGATAGATTTAACTTTATTAATCCCCAGAGAAATGTAAGAGGAGAGGAGATGCTCGTTAATGGATAAGGCTTGCATTTTCATCATTTATTTTACTGCTAACCACTGTCCTTTCATATTGTTATGTTAACAGATAAAGGAGTGTGCTGATAAAGTGGAGCTTCCTGGAGGGAAGAAAGGTGCAGGAGGAGCTGGCAGTGGTGGAGGAGGGGACAAGAAGCCAGCAGCTAAGGCTCCTCCTGCTGCTGAAGCTCAACCCAAATCCTCTGCCCCAGCTCGGAAGACCCAAACTGCTGCCAGCAGGGTACAATCAGAGCCATTAACAAATAGATGATAAAAATCAAACAATATGTGACTTAGTTGAATTACAACTTTGCTGGGTCATGGGCAGTATGACGAAAGGAACTTTGGCTTTAACTCTCCAGTGTTTCTCTTTGTTGTTTTCTCACTGTTTTTATAGCCGTCAGCAGGTCCATCTAAGAAAGGCAAACCAACCTCTGCAGCTGTTGGAAAGCCCAAGAAGACCCCCGAGAGTAAGGACGTCACAGAGAGTGAACTATCTGTAAGTCTGTGTGTAAACATTTGACTCAGTTGAAGCTTTTGTCAGAAGGTGTGACATAACTGTACTGGTGTTTGTATTATAGGTCTGATGTAAGATGAGCCCCTCCCTGTTCAAATACCTGTTTTTGGATAACAGCTTTTTTATTTTTATTAGCTTTTTTTTATTTGGAAGGTTCCCTGAGATAATAGTAAAATGAGAAGATGGTTGTCATGCAGAAAAGGTTGTGTTTTTTTCTCTCTTGTTTTGCATGTGAAACACTCCCTCTGAGCATGTGTATGCACATGTGATATTATCTACAACAAATAATCATACACTCATAATTCACAGGTGGTTTTGAAAAAAAAAGTATAATGTTGTGGCATCCATGTGAGGTTGCACTTTATGGACACTTATTAATATTTCTAATATCAATATATTGTTTCAGTATCAAACTCAGTGGCTGTTAGAGGGACACATACTGCTGTTGTAATGAATTTCTCACTATTTTGAGTGTGTGCGTGTGTGTTGTCTGCTCAGGCTGAGGCGTGTGAGGAGCTGGCAGCAGCTGTACTTCCCTCCTCATGTCTACAGCAGCTGGATTCAGCCAACTGGAAGGAGAGGCTTGCTAGCATGGAGGAGTTTCAGAGGGTATAGTTTCTTTCTCTCTCTCCCTTTTTTTTTTTTTTTTCCCCTCCCCAAATGCCGGTGACTTTTCTCAACCATTTGACATCCACCAGCTACCCTGGCAGATGTACAATAAGGTTTATTTCAGTACACTGAAGCGCTGCAATGCCATTTATTAAGTAGTAGATTGACATTAATGGGCAACTACTTTGATAACTGAAATTGTTATTTAACAGATGGTCTGATTCAAATTAATTTGTTTGGTATTATGATAGATTTCTCACTCACTTTTGTCATTTTAAGAGAGAATGATAAATCATGAAAAACATTATTAGTTGCAGCCCTTTTCAATACTTAAGTTAACATTTAGGTTTTTGTCATGTAAGGTATCCATTAATAGATATCCATTTTGAAAAAACTCATTGATTTAACTACAGTTAGTACTAAGCCAGTGTGGTATTGTTGTTTCTATTGGTCTCATAAACACAATAGTATTGGTGCCATTACAAAAAACTAATAGTGCTATTACCAGTAATAGAAATGTATTTATAGTATAATATTAGGAATTATTTGTTTAGAGCTGAACTGAAAAAGGTGATTTTTCATATCTTGATTGAAATCTGTAATAAAAATAACATGTTAAACTTCTATAGTGCTTTTCAGGACAAAGATGCTGTACAATGAACATAAGACATCTATGATAATTAAGTTTTCATTGATTGTGGTTTCATGTGGTGGTTTAATGCATACTTTTAGGCTGTTGAGACCATGGATAACACTGTGATGCCATGCCAGGCCTTAGTCAGGATGTTGGCTAAGAAACCAGGCTGGAAGGAAACCAACTTCCAGGTAAATATCCAGTTTCAGCAGCTGATATTAAGTGCCAGTTTCTTAAAGCATAGCAGTAGCTGCTTTGGCTTGGATTGTGTCATTGCCTTTAGCAAAATACCCAGCTTGTATCCCAGCTGGACTTTCACAGTAGTTCTTTGGAATGTGTTGTGTGCTCCATGCTCACTATACTGACTAAAATTCCAGAGTACAAAGAGAAAAATTACAAATTAAGAAAGTTGTTGTTTCTTCTTGTTAGTTACATCTACAGTGTACAGATTCACTATTTTTAACTAGCTGTTCTGTCCAACTCTGTATCAAACTGCTTTTTTAGAGAGTAAATAAACCCCTAACCACTTTTTTCAGCTTGTTACATCTTAAAGGCAGAACTGCTGTGATTGTGTGTGTGCATGTGTGCAAGATTGTTTTTAATGATACTTTCTGCAGAGGTGAGTGACATGACATTTCTAATCCCTCTTTCCTCATTCTTTTGAGGGTAGAAGCTCCTCAGCCAAAACTTTGGGGTTTAGTTGTTTTTTAAGTAAAGTGATATATTGTCCAGTTAGAGATTAGTAGTTTCTGGTTTCATACATTTCCATACAGGAACAGTTATAAATAAACCATGATGACATACATTATGCATGCATTCAAATGTGGTCTTGTCTCTCTGTGTAGGTGATGCAGATGAAACTGCACATAGTGGCACTTATAGCTCAGAGAGGACAATTTTCCAAGACGTCAGCCTCAGTGGTTTTGGATGGCTTGGTGGATAAGGTTGGAGACATCAAATGTGGTGGAAACGCCAAAGAGGGACTGACTGCTATTGGAGAGGCTTGCTCATTACCGTGGACTGCAGAACAGGTTTTTTAGCTTTTTCCCCTGGATGAAAAAAAACTTCTTTAAGTTGCTGATAAGACATTTTTACCCCAAAGAAAGATCATAAGAATGATCAGTCCAATAGATGTTGACGATGGATGTACTGCATTTACACTATTTGTATGTTATTTGTCAGGTTGTGTCTATGGCATTTGCACAGAAGAATCCCAAAAACCAGGCTGAGACCCTCAACTGGCTGGCTAATGCCATGAAGGAGTTTGGCTTTGCTGGGTAATTTACAGTCCTTATTTTTTTATTTTATTATTTATTCATCTTGCAAGTTTGATCTGTGTGATTTCTGTATTTAGATTTTAAACAAAATTATTTAAATGATACATTTTGAAGAGGAAGAAGAAGAAAGCAGCTTCAGAGGGCAGACAGAAGCTGTTGAAGTACTTAATTGGCATTTGTTGACTGTTGATTCCCCGCCCAGTATCAATGTGAAGGGTTTCATCAACAATGTGAAGACTGCTCTTGGAGCAACTAACCCTGCTGTCCGGACAGCTGCCATCACCCTGCTGGGAGTCATGTACCTCTATATGGGAGCCCCACTGCGCATGTTCTTTGAAGATGAGAAGCCTGCTCTTCTCTCACAGATAGATGCTGAGTTTGAGAAGGTATGGACTTTAGTGTTCAGGGAAAAAAGTGGTTTTAAAAAAAGGACTTTGGGCTTCTTACCATTTGGTCATCATTACAGGTAAGAAAATGAAATCTATCTGTGTGTATCTCCCTCACAGATGCAGGGCCAGTCAACGCCAGCTCCAATCCGATTTACCAAGAAAGCGGCAGCAGCAGCGGAGGAGGAGGGTGACGAAGGAGAGGAGCAGGAAGAAGACGGAGGAGGACAAGACATCATGGACCTACTGCCCAGAACTGATATCAGGTTACTGATCCCATTTGAGACTATTAAAGTCGTATGTTTTTTTTTTTTAAACTATGAAATGTCTTAAATTTCTGGATTATGCCCAGAAATCAGAAAAACAGAAATCGAACATCCCATATTTAAATATCTTTTTTTCTTCTATCTTTAAGTGACAAGATCACATCTGACCTGGTGTCTAAAATTGAGGATAAGAACTGGAAGATCAGGAAGGAGGGTCTGGATGAGGCTGCAGCCATAATCTCCGAGGCCAAGTTCATCACAGCCAGCATTGGAGAGCTGCCTTTGGCCCTGAAAGGACGACTTAGTGATTCCAACAAGATCCTGGTTAGTTGGAGACCAGGCTTGTCTTGCTTTGTAAAAAAAAAAAACAAGAGTACAGTAAAACACATTTGCATGTAAATTGGAAATCAGTGAGCCTGTCTGCAGAAATTTGGTCACTACAAAACAATGAAATGGACATAATCTGTTTGTGGTGAACAAGGGATATAGGGATTTAGGGATATAAATAATAAGGCATCTGAACTGACTAGTCACAATAAGTGATTGAGATTTTTACTCAAAGGATTAAGAACTACTTGTCACAACATTAAAATGCAAGTTAGAATTGCTGATATGTTTGTGTTTTCCAGGTCCAACAGACCCTGACTATCCTGCAGCAGCTGGCTACAGCCATGGGACCTGGACTCAAGCAGCATGTTAAAGCACTGGGAATTCCTGTTATCACTGTATTGGGAGACAGCAAGGTACTGAGCACCTACAATATCAGCAAAAATACAGCATTTGCAGTAACACACCTTCACAGCAGTTTAAAATGTTTTACTTGATTAAAAATTGCAATATATGAATACAGTGGAGGTAGAGCATAGTAATGTAAAGTAAAACGCCGCTACATAACACTTGAATATGCAGTTTGGAAATGTACAAACTGCATATGAACGAAAGCAGTTGGATTAATCAAACGCATGAGAAAGTTTCTTGATGTTTCCCTCGCTTCCTTTATAGCCTAATGTAAGGACGGCTGCCATGGCCACCCTGCAAGCATGGGTGGAGCAGACTGGGATGAAGGAGTGGCTTGAAGGAGAGGACTTGTCAGAGGAGCTGAAGAGAGAAAATCCCTTCCTACGACAGGAGGTATGTACATTCTTTTAACTTCATTTCACTTTAATAGAAAAGAGGCATCCTGATTTCTTGTACCCACTGCAGACATAGTGAAATTTCAAGTAGTGAAACATTACTTAACATGAAGCTGATTGCAACACATGTTTTGCTAAAAAAATTGGTCTTCATTATCCAGGTGCTTAGCTGGTTAGCAGAGAAGCTGCCCACCCTGAGAACTGTACCGGGGGATCTGATGTTGTGTGTCCCTCAACTCTACACTTGCCTGGAGGACAGAAATGGAGATGTGAGGAAGAGGGCTCAGGATGCCCTGCCCACCTTCATGATGCACCTGGGCTATGAGAAGATGGTCAAGGCTACTGGGAAACTTAAAGTACTGAATGACAAAACAAAATCAATTTCACAAGACATTTTCATTGTGTTACCGAAGGCAGTAATGCAGATCAGTCTTGTATTTAGTAAATGTTTTTCTGTCCTTGTCTCATGCAGCCGGCCTCCAAGGATCAGGTGGTAGCCATGCTGGAAAAGGCAAGGGCAGTAATGCCCGCTAAACCTGCTGCTCCTGCCAAAATTGGAGGGGGAAAAGGCTCTGCAGAGCCAAACAGATCTGCTTCAGGTTAGAATTGGGATGAATATAAGCTAATATATATTGAATGAATATGGATGCATTATATTCAAACAGTTGAGACAATCTTCACTATGCCTTGCCTCTGCAGCCTCCAGGTCTCAGCCAGCTAGTGAGGACTTTGAAGGTAAACCTGAAGTAAAGAAGGTCAGAGGAGGAGTATCTGCTAAGAAGGTATGTCTGTCAACTTTTGTATTTAATTTGTCAGTGTGCACACAGGAACAGAGGAGAAATATATTGAGTGGTATTTTGTTACTTATTGTCCTATGTTGAAAAGAAATCTTTTTGGGGAAACAGTAGACTCACCAGTAGATGTGGTGCTATCAAATTACTTTCCTCCTCCATTTATTTCGATTACCAAGTAGTTTTGAATTTAAATCCAGCAAGTCCTCGAATGGTGGGACTTGAAATTTTACAACTCATTCTGACACTCATGAGAAAATCTGTTCCTGTGTAAATATTCACAATTTTACTGTTTATATTGGAATTGTCTGTCCTGTAAGCAGTTGTGCATTTCATACATTTTACATTATTTCTGTTTTTGTCCATGCACACCATTGGGCTTTAGTTATTTTATAATTTCATTTCATAAAATGTAAAAATTATGTGGTTTTTCTACTCACCCAGCCTCCCTCCCCTCCCGAGGAACCTGTCCCTCCCCCTCCCTCCAAGGACAAGGACAGTAATGCTAGTAAAAAGCCCCCCAGCAAAGGGAAGGCTACTAGCAGTCAACAGGTAGATGAATAGTCATTAAAACTCAGTTCAGTATGCCGTAACACTTCATCTACCACTACATTCTGCTGTATATTAAAACCTGGTAGCTATAGAGTACATGAGCAGCAGATGTAAGCAGAGTTTCTCAGTGGATACTTGTTTGCCTGACAGATATTAACAATGTCTGTAGAGCTGTCTGTCAAGCTTCTGTCTGCCTTGACAGGTCTTTGTTCAGACTGTCCTGCCTCTGTAGTGACTAACATTGCCACTGATTTTTTTTTTTTTTTTTTAATTGTATACTCAAAAGAAATTTGTGCACACAATTGTGGGTGAAAAGTGGACATCTGTTTTCCGATTTTACTACTTACAGTTGTGAAAACTCGGAGGTCACATGTCACTTTAAAAATTTCAGGTCCTTCCACTGCATGAACGCATTTTCATGAGCAATGATGTGTGTTTTGTGTTTTGAAATAATCTCACATCAGTGTGTCTCACATTCCGTTGATGTATTAACCTGCACTGAAATCCTTTCAGTCTAAAACACCTTTATTTCTTGTTTCTACTCACTCTTTCCCCTGCCCACCTATTGCATCCTATTGTCCAAATTCCACAAGAAAATCCCATAAGAAAACAAGAAAATACACAATTGTAAGGACACATCCATGCACATTGGTTTACTCATTCTCCATCTGACATAAACAGTTCTTGCTTCCTCTCTCAGGGTGCAGCTAGTAAGAAACCTGGAGCCAAAAGCCTGAAGGATGAAGAAGACAAGTCTGGACCAATCTTCATCCTCATCCCCAACGCTAAGGAGCAAAGGATGAAAGAGGAGAAGCAATTGAAGGTGCCAGACATGCTGAATAACATTTCATAAGGCTTGTCCCTCAGTGGCACATGCACCATACACCTGCCACATACGCACCACATGCGCACCACATACGCAGGCAACGCACCACATATGCAGGCAACACACCAGTCTCCTTGTGCATTTTTACATTATGCCCAGCAATCCTGCCATGCTTTGAAAGCAGCCTGGGGAGATCCTTGTTTGCAAGTGTGTCAAGGACCATCTGTGAAGCAGATGTTCTCTACTTTGTCAAAACTTTGACCCGTAAACTTGAAATAGGGGGGCGGGCAATTAATTGTCTTGGTCTGGGCATAAAACTTGTTTTCAGTGCACCTTTAATCTGCCCATCATTAATAATGGTGTGATTATGCTATAGTTCAGGATGTTTGCACCTAATGTCCTTCCCCAGTCACTCAACATGGTGCAGTAAAACATAGTGTCGACAATTTGGCCCTGGGGGACAAATTCTTGGTGCACAGTCTTGCATGGGCTGGAAAACCTGTGGCATGCTCTCCTGACCTGTGCACTAACTTCCTTCGTTGACACTTCAGCTTTTCCACTGCTAAGACTGCTCTTTGGTTTCACCCTGCAATGATTCAGCAAACATCAAGGTCTCTGTCAAAGCCAAGCTTCATTGCTGAAGTTTAAAGTCTGCGTTGACGATGCGTAAATGTGCACTGGCAGCATCACAGACATGACAGTGCAAGTGGCCCTACTACGGCCTGTAAGTCTGGTTCAGCTGGTGTTGGCACACCATGCCTCAGTTTGCGTACTTGGAACAGTTACAGCTAGCAGCTGCTACTTCTCTGTTACAGAGCCATGCTGTGTTTCTTGGAAAGACCACTTTACATTGGCACCTTGTACAGTTTAAACAGAAGACCACTCACCTTTGCCGGAACAAATAATACCTACATTATGTGCATTAAAAGAAAACCATATACTGTAACCTACTAACTTTCAGCTTTAGTAGCCAAACCTCAATCACATTTAAACACACACTTTTACTGTAAAACTCCAGTAATGTTGTATTTTAATTTTTTTTTTCTCTTTCTCTTTTTTTTAGTGGGTTTTGTATTAATGTCTTCATTAGTTTTTAGCAAAATTGGTGCTCGCACAACTTTGTCTACTGAGAGTTAAATACAAATTTTTAATCCCAAACTGGGAAATTTTGATGTTGCAGCAGCAACATCAGTGTAGCTAACCCTTCTTGTAACAATCTTTGTTCTGTAGATTTTGAAGTGGAACTTCATTACTCCTCGAGATGAGTATGTGGAACAGCTGAAAAGTCAGATGTCAACCTGCTTCGCAAAGTGGCTGCTGGATGAGCTGTTTCACTTTGACTTCCAGAGGCATGTCAAGGCCATAGGAGTCATGATTGAGGTAGTGGCTGTTTAGATTTTACAAGCAGTTGAGTGTTAGGAGTAGGCTGGGTTTAGTAATGACTTGTCTCTGTCTTTCCATGTGTTTGTATTTGACAGAGGTTGGAGATTGAAAGTGAAGCCACTATTAGTTGTCTGGACCTGATTCTGAAATGGTTTACGCTGCGGTTCTTTGACACAAACACCACGGTCCTAATGAAGGTTCTAGAGTATTTAAAGCTGTTGTTTGCCATGCTGAACAGGGAAAACTATCACCTGACTGAGTATGAGGCCAACTCCTTCGCCCCCTACCTCATACTTAAGGTAAAATTATTATGATAAACACGTCATAGTCTGAGTAATAAAACCAGCTAGTGAAAATTTTTAGATTTGTTTTTTGTATTTCTTTTCTCATGTGTTTTTTTTTTTTTTTTTTTCCCCTTCTCCTCCTCTTTAGGTTGGAGAGTCAAAGGATGTTGTGCGCAAAGATGTTCGGGCCATACTGGCCATGCTGTGTAAGGTTTACCCAGCATCCAAGGTCTTCCCTTTCCTCATGGAGGGAACAAAGTCCAAGAACTCCAAACAGAGGGCTGGTAGGTCTCTCTGGACGCCACACTAACTGGCTATAGATGTATCCATCTCTGACTAAACCTGTTCTGTTCCATATTAAGCCTTTTTGATTAGGAATTATTAAGAGAAAAATATTCTAACAATGGTTCTGTGGTTTCCCTTCTGTCCTCAGAATGTCTGGAGGAGTTGGGTTGCTTGATTGAAGGCTATGGGATGAATGTATGCCAGCCAACACCTGCAAAGTCTCTGAAAGAGATTGCGGTTCACATAGGTGACAGAGACACATCTGTCCGAAATGCAGCCCTGAACACTGTGGTGGCAGTCTACAATGTTTGTGGGGACCAAGTCTACAAACTAATAGGAAATGTAAGATGGATACCATTGTCATACATCGTACTGTATCATAATACTCAACCTAAGCTTTACAACTTTCATTATTTGTCCCTCCTGTCCTTTACAGTTGTCAGAGAAAGACATGAGCATGCTAGAGGAGAGAATAAAGCGTTCAGCTAAGAAGACTCCTGCAGCTCCTGCAAAGCAAAGTGTGACAGAGAGATCTCAAAGAGAACACCCAACTAATCCCAGTGCTACATTTCTTCGCAAGCCTGCACAGGAAGACCCCAACAAACTCAAGTAAGTCAGCTGTGGCTGCAGATTATGTTAACCTTGTGTAAATAAATGGTATGGAGGCCAATAAAGCTTTTCACCACAAAATACGTAATATCGGGTTAGCAGATAACAGAGTTAACAGATAATCAGTGCATAGGTGTCATGTCCAAAGAATGTGGCTAAAAATGAGCAGTATTTAAACAGATGCAACAGATCAACATTCATTCACATTGGTTATATCAAAAACATAATACTAGACCAGAGTAAGGCGGGAGTTGATAACATTCAGCCATTCAAAGTGTTAACATTCTCTAGATAAGAACTGTGAAGCAAGCATTCTAAAGAATTATCTAACCAAGAAATAAGAACTCATGTCACTGTAGCTGTGCAAAACATATTCACTCCCCACACTCCTTTTCATATTTATTGTAGAAAAATCCATCACAATGAGCATACTTAGGATACATTTGTGTGGGGAAAAAATCCTATGTAGGCATGTTACTATCTTTTTTTATTACAGTAAGAAGTTTGTTTGATTCAGTTGAAAACTTTCCTTTGGATCTGGGATTCCTTTGAGCTGGGTGACAGTATTGCACAAATAAACCTTTTCTATGTCTCTGTAAAGTTGTCACTTTGTGCAGCAATACACTGCTCCTAGTGCTCCTGCTACAGATTGAATGGCTCTGTGGAAGTTCAGTTGTGTAGCCTTATAAAGCAGTCTTATCAAAGTGGGGACCTTTCAGCTTGCATATATTTTATAGAAGAGAAAGAAATCAGAGTTGCCAGTTTGACCCAGGGGGACAAATTCATGGTGCGCAACCACAAGATTACCAGAAACTATCAGGGTATTGGAAACTGACCTTTTGTAAAGTCTCCCATTGGCATGTTTTGATATATATAAATTTCACATGGTGTGCTCAGCAGGGTCTCCTGTTCCACTTGCAGCTGACAGAGATTGGCCCTTTGATGCAGTTTGAGAAGCTCTCACACACCTTTTTGTAGTATTTTCTGAGTCCTATTTTGCTTGTTATTGCTTTCAGATCAAAACTCCATCAAAACCTTTCAATGTTCTACATCTTTCATACATTGTGAGATTTAAATTGGCTGTCCCTTTCATTGTAGTACACTGTTTCTCGCTTTTTTACTCCCTCTGCTACTTCTTCATATAACAAGAAAGCCTGCTATCCTCTGTATTTTTCTATTAAATGTAATTTTGCAATTCACAATTCCTGTTTTTTTAAACTAGACACAAGCCTCAGTATTTTTCACATTTCAATTATGAGATTTATTCAACTCTTAAATCTCATTCATATTATAAGTAGAAGTACCTTTCCAATTTTTCCAACTCTTTGTACTTTCTTTGTACTACGTCTAGAAACCATCAATTAAAAGTAATCTGGAACTTTAAAGTTTCAAGTCAAATTTTTCAAGTTTTATTTGTCAGCTTAAAAAGCGATCAACTCAGTACAACATCTGCTTTTCAACATTCAGCATTTATACCTGCAATTGCTACAGAAGTGTCCTTTTCTAGTTAATAAATAGAAATCCAAGCTGGGCAAGTAAGCCCTTCAGAATAAGTAGAATTCAACTGTTAACCAATACACACAGTCTTTTTCATTTCCAGTGAACTGTGTCTATTCACCACTTTTACAGGCAGCACATTAACATTTTTGCAGACTCATTCATTTTCCTTTTTTCTAATAAGTCTTTAGTTGTATGCAAAGTGTTGCATCTGTATAGAGAACCCAGTTTTTTCATTAGCATGTCATCCATTTTATCAGCAACCATCTCTGTCAACTTTACATCAGACCTGCATTAACGTAACTGCAGTCAAGTTCTTTAGGATCTTGAGTATTTGTTTCCTGCTTGCAACTAATCTGTCCTTCCCTTGTCTTGTTTTACCAATTCATTGCATGTTGGGTTGCTCTCACAGACACTTATTTTGTATTAAAGAGGACATATTATGGCCGCTGAAAGCTGTTTTAAACAGGTCCTGGATGTCTTAAAAACAAGCTTTTGAATTTTTTTGCACAAAAAATCTGAAATTCAGCCTCTGAGGTCTGCATTCTCCCATTCTCTACCTTCACTATCTATGTGGAGTTCTGAGTGGGCAGGGAGGCTATGATAATGAGGCGCTGTGCTGATTGGCTGCCTGAATGACTATGGAGGTGGAGGGTGCAGAGGGGTGCAGGACCGGTATCCGACATGGCTAGTGCTCCCAACGAAAAAAGAACCCACTAAAAGAAAAAATGTGTTTTTCATAATATGTCCCCTTTAAAGGAAAATTGGCATATGAAATATTATCCAGTGTTTCTGTGAAACTGACCTCAGTGTGTAAGTGCCTGTGGCTGGCACTTTTGCCGGTCTCCGGTTTGTCTGTCTCTTAACCCTTCATCTTTCTTCCTGTGTGATTTCCTCCTTTCTTTGCTCTGCCTGCCTTCCATTCTGGAGCAGAATAATGTATCGCACGTATAGGATGTGAGTACCTCCTTGTCCCCGTTTTCTTCATATAGCGATTGTAAGAATTCCAGTTGGAATGCAATCTTGAAACTAGAAAACTTTGCTGTGACATTTACATGGTAAACAAATCCAGGGTCTACTCTTCTTCCCTGTGTTACTTATGCATGTTGGGTGTACTGTACCTCGAATGTGATATTTCGATATTTACCTTTTGACAATTTCAAAATGGAAACTCGTGACCTAATTATGATCACTGGTGTTTGTTTGTTTGTTTTTGGGGGGTTTTTTTGTCACATGAGATGGCCCATCATGTTTGGTTAAAAGTTAAAACTGCATGCAAATAAAAGGATAAGCGTCCAAGAGTGGCAAGGCTGGAGAAAATGGATGCTGTAGAAGCACCAGGATTTCATGTTTGATACTAATGATGGGTTTTAAAGCCAAAGAGCAAATTGTGCTTTTTAGCAAACGTGGTTTTCCAGAAAAGTGTTTTTAACATATGAGGATCACTGACTGAGGCCTTTAAGAACCATCCACAGTCATAAATTGTAAAACTTTGTCACCCAGGAATAGTTAAAATCAACTAATGTATCATACACTGGGCTAAATATGCTGTCCTGTTCTCTCTTTTTGTCTTTCCATCTACACCATCAATCTGTCAATCTTTTCCTCTCCAACCATCCAGCCAAGCCCGCCAGAATGCCCAACTCAGTGAGTCCTCCCACCCATCCATCCCCAAGGAGTTTCAGTTAGACCTGGACATGATTGAGATGGACCAGAGCAGGGTGTGTGAGCTGCCAGACCTTGTCCAACACAAGCTGGATGAGCTGCTGGAGCCCATCATGATCCCGGAACCCAAGTAAGAACCCTCAAACTTAGTCTAGTTGTTACTGGAGCACATGCAGTACAGACAAAAACGCTGGAATTTATCAGCTTGTGTTTAATAATATTGCTCATTTTTGTATTTAAAGGATGCGTTCTGTCTCTCCACACTTCGATGACCTCCACAACAGCACAGCCTCCACCATCAACTTTGTCATCTCTCAGGTGGCTAGTGGTGACATTAACACCAGTATACAGGCACTGGCACAGGTAACCCCCACACACATTCATATATGAATATGTGGGTTTGTTCTTAACGAATTCAGTTCTAATGCCCGTTAAGTGTTGTTTCTGAACTATGAACTCCAATATCACTTTACTACACTGTCACTTTTATTATCAGCTCTGTGCCACACAATGGCATCATGTCATTATTTACCTTAAATGAAAATATGAAGTTGATGTCTGTAATGTCACTGATGAATGGACGATTTGAAAGTTGGATTTGTGTTGGATTTGCTATAATGCCATTATAGTCTATACTGGCGAGAGATGGGGTAAAACCTCCAAGGAACAAGTTGGAACTACTGGAACTTCATGATCTGGTCTGGCATGTCTCTGACAAAATCAAAGGGGTTTGGCAGTGGTTCTTGCAGCTGTTCCAACAACAGCCCTTAGTTTAAAATCATGAGACAACCACTAGGCAGGGAGATCTATTTTTTATATCGCAAGACAACAGCTTCTGCTTTGATTGTAAATTACTTCGGCACAGATGAGTCAGGGAATACTGACTGGTTGGGGCAAACAGAACAAGAAATTTATGTACCTGATCACTCTGTTGACAAATTAATTGAAACAAAACAGTGGTTTAGTCTGATTATGGCTATAAAATCTTATTTCTCACCGCTCAAGCATGTTCAGATGCCAAATCGAAAGCATTTTTAGGCACTTGAGTTATTTACACTTACAGCAATTATGGGGAAACATTATTATTAATTCTGTCATGTTTCTTCAGACATTTTCTGCATCTACGCTGCTGAGCAGTTTTTGCAAAGTTTTTATTTTTTTGGTTGTTTTTTTTATTTATTTATTTTTTACCAGCACTATGTTCAGCACTATGTTCAACCCTTCCTATAGGTACACTGTCATGATATTACAGAAGGTATTTTCTGTAAGGTGAGCTCATAGATAAATGTTTGCCTCCACAGATCGATGAGGTGTTGCGACAGGAGGACAAAGCTGAAGTCATGTCAGGACACATAGATCAGTTTCTCATCGCTACCTTCATGCAGCTGAGGCTTATCTACAGCACACACATGGCTGATGACAGACTGGACAAGAAGGACATCATTAAACTGTACAGCTGCATCATAGGAAACATGCTTTCTGTGAGTCATTACCTGCTGTTAACCTGTTAATGCTAATGGGACATGTCAATATCTACAACCAAATGGGTAACTGTTGATTAAAATCCCAAAGGGAACACTGAGGATCAAGAGGCACTTATGTCTGTTGTCCAATTTTCTCTCAGTTGTTTTCTATGGAGTCCCTGGCCAGAGAGGCATCTATGGGTGTGTTAAAGGACCTTATGCATGGTCTCATAACACTGATGCTGGATGGCAGAGTTGAAGACATAGAGGATGGGCAGCAGCTCATCAGATCAGTCAACCTACTGGTGATTAGGGTTCTGGAGAAATCTGACCAGACCAACATGATCAGGTTAGTATAAAGAAACATTTAAATGAATTCACTTTTCATTTGCATTTGCAACAGTTACTGTATTTCATGTATTATTTAACACAGCTGGTTATCTGGCACTAACATTCTGGTCAGAGTCCACACAAATGTACATTAAAAGTGCCCTGTGGAGTTTTATTTATTATTAAAATAATGGGGCCTCCCTCTTGGCAAAACTTTAAATGTTAAGTGACTTTTTCCCTTTTTGCCTCTGCAGTGCTCTGCTAGTTTTGCTTCAGGACAGCTTGGTTACAACAGCTGGTCCTCCCATGTTTTCTGAACTGGTTATGAAGGTAAGGAGTGTTGCAGCAGGGGGACTGATTATTCACTCATCCTTTTAGTACTGACCTTGCTATGCATTAAAGTGATGTACTATACTCTGAATAACTGACTTTGTGTTTGTGTTTTCAGTGTCTGTGGAGGATGATCCGCTTCCTTCCAGAGACCATCAACAATATCAACCTTGATCGGATCTTACTAGATGTCCACAACTTCATGAAGGTTTTCCCAAAAGAGAAACTCAAGCAGCTCAAGAGCGATGTCCCACACAGAACCCTCAAGACTCTGTTACACACACTTTGCAAGCTCACTGGGGCCAAGGTAACACATATGAACTGCGAAGTTGTTTGGTTAAATTGCTTTATATCCTGTGTCAAGTTATTCTCAGCTGTATTTTGATTTTAGTATTGATCTATTTATTGTGCCAATGCACTAAAAAAAACAGATCCTGGACCACCTCTCAATGATAGAGAATCGTAATGAGTCCGAGTTGGAGGCCCATTTGAGGCGGGTAGTCAAACACTCTGGAAACCTGTCAGGACTCAAGAGTGACCGGGGCAATGAGAAGACTGGTTTGCGCGCGGTAAACGCCATCACACCAAATACACAACATCAAACACTTAAGTGCTGATTTAGGTTCCAGTCAAGAATCATCACATATTCAGTAATGTTATTACATTATAACTACAAGATGGAAGACCAGTTTGTCCTTCTTTGTTCCCAGGAGGATCGAATGTCAAAGGCTAAAGTCAGTGACATTTTGTCTGAAATCTTTAAGAAGATTGGTTCCAAGGAGAACACTAAAGAGGTCAGCTCACACAGAAAACGAAGCTTTTATTTTATAGAAAAGTCTGAAAAACAATAATGTTTTAATAATATACTATATTCTTTTCAGGGTTTGACAGAGTTGTATGAATACAAACAGAAGTATTCTGATGCAGACTTGGAGCCCTTCCTCAAAAACACGTCCCAGTTTTTCCAAAGCTATGTTGAGCGAGGCCTTCGTGTGATCGAGTCTGAGAGAGAGGGCAAGGCTCGCATCCAGACCTCAGCAGGTAAAACTGGAAGCTGTCACTGTGCATGTTGGTCAGAATGACATTAGGAGTGTGTAGTAACTTTGGCGTGTGGGTGTGTACCTATCTCTGCAGTTATCCCTCAGCATGGTGTGGACTCCAGTCTGAGCAGTAACAACGAAGAGCTGAAACCAGCTGTTTACTATGAGAGACTCAAGATCCTCAGACAGAGACAAGGCCTGGAAAACACCTCCAGGGTCAGTTCAGACACACACTGCCTTCATTGATGCCACTTCAGTCAATTGCACTGTATCAAGAAGAGGTTTAATTACAGCTTTGAATGACAGTCAGGCTTAAGCACACCTATTGTGCGCTGAATTTACTCTGCATTCAGTGCTTACTCCCTTGTACTATCGCTGAGACAAATTAAAGCCTTAAAGTGGCAACCTACTAGGGTCAACTGGAGAGAAGGACAGCAGATACTGGCTTTTTAGCATATCTGTAACATAGAAAGTGATGTTGCATAAGATAGGGTTGAACAATTGACAAGATTTTAATGTCAAACTTGTGACTTGAGTGTATCTAAAAAAGGTAAGTACATTTTTTTTTGACTGACTTGCATAATTAAGTGTCTCAATATTATCTGTTTATAAAACTACATACCTGAAATTCAGCATTATAGCTCATCAGAAAGTGAGTAATATTCATATTTAATAGTGAGCAATGTAAACTGTACCAGTGAAGGCATATCCTAATAACTGTCTGCTAATTTTACGCATTTTAACAGGAATCAGAATCATCTACTTTGAATTTGTCTTGTTTTCCCCTCCATCTTTAAAGATCTGATTTCAACTTTGATACATTCCTAAAAGTGTCCAAACCTAAAATAGGCACACATATTAGGTGAATGTTGCAGATGCACAGTAACAACACTGAACATAACTGAAATTTTCTCAACGAAACAGCAACCATTGCATCTCTGTGAGCATACGGTAGCGCTCCCACTGTGCATCAAGGGTTGAGCAGTTTTTCTGATGTAAAGCAAGTAAAGTGTCTTTCTGTTGAAACACAGATGTCTTTGACTCATTTAATTTATGTTTGCCCATTATTAACAGCAACATCACAGAGTTTTATTTATTACACAGTATAAGTTAATGCATCACTTCATCTTGGCCCTCTCTCCAACTGCACCAGGGTGTCGGAGGAAGCGAGGATGACCCTCAGCAGCGCCCTCCAATTTCCTCCCTGCTGTCCCCTAAGCCATCGGTGGCCTCGTCCACTGACATGCTCCACAGTAAGCTGTCCCAGCTCAAAGAGTCAAGAGAGTTGTATCAACAGGAACACAACACACACTCCCACTCACCAACGCATGCACACATCCGCTCATCTTCACCGGCGGCCAACCTAGATGACCTGAAGAAGCGTCTAGAGAGAATAAAGAGCAACCGGCAGTAAGATGCTCTGCTTCATGACTTCATCTCATCTGCAATGTCTGTGGAGTTCAGATGGTAGAAATTACAACTCAATGCGTTTCTATTCTTGTTCTGGTAGATGGAAATAGAAAGCACTTTGACACTTAAGTCCACACCTCTCTAGTAATAAACCAGGTAGCAACAGAGAAACACACCCTCAAGTTCGAACCTGACTCCACCCACTGTGCCTGGATGTTGTAAGAAATTAAACGCACCATAATCTGATTGTAGATTAGTACATTCAGATTGATTTAAGGCTGTGACTTGGATTTTTTAGCCTGTGTATACATACCACAGAAACCATCAAAGTGGTTTTGGCTACTATTCCAACTTGCCAGAAAAATGTATGCACCAAATCTTTTATGTTAAGTGTTGAACATCAGGGCAAAAAAGGTAAAAAGCTGAATCTGTTGTCTAGGAGTGAGATTTAGTGACGTGTGTACAGGAACACATAGTTAGCTGTAATTCTCAGTCTGTACAGTTTCATCTTAATGAACTCCCAGCCTTCTTTTCTAGGGTGATCCCCCACCCTTTTCACTGTACTATAATAATTAAATAGTAAAATTACTCTTCTCCTCTTTAAGTATCACGGCACAAGATGTTTGTACATATTCGAAAGTGGCTAAAGCATGAGGTTGCTGGGGAAAAAAAACAATAGTCAAGGAAATGTTTCTTGCTGTTTCACCCTGACTTAACACATCACGGCCTCTGGACTGATAACCCTGCTCTTAAGACCTTGAGTGAAATTCTCAGCTGTGTCAATGTTGTGTGACTTCCCCCTTGTGGCTGAACACTGTCATAGTACACCTGTTTGCACTGGAGCCTTCTAGTGATTTGAAATAATTGCAGAAATCTCACAGTGCAAATAGAGCTTGAAGCTCCAGCACTTTGTTCAACAAAGTGGCTGACATTTTTTCTGCAGTAAAATGGACAAAAGAACGGCATTAACTGCATTTACACAGTGACATCAAGCCCTCTGTCTTTTTTCTACGTCTGATGGGGTTCAAATTGACAAGGCCCCAAAAGCCACAGCTGTATGCTGATGGTGAAGGTTTTTTTGTTTTTGTTCGTCTTTTTTGTGTGTGTTCCAGGATTATATTCAACTTTATTCAGAAAGTTTTTGTGGCCTTCTGGTTAGTGTTTTAAGTCAGTAATGTCAAACCCCCTCCAAGTTTCCAGATTTTTTCTTTAGCCAGACCCTAAATGATCAACTCTTTGGTTTGGCTTTGATTAAAACCTGACTTTAAGGTGGTACAGGGTTAAAAACTATGACTTTTATTCTGGAGAAGTGGCATAATTTAGTACATCCTGACATTGCTTTTCAGCCTGTCTGGACTGAGAATCTGTCCCCTCTAACAGTCAGCTGAGCTGCTTCTTTCAAGATGTTTGGACCAAGCAGAGCCGCATACAGGTGTGCTGAAGTTGTGTTTTAGTTTTTGCTGTGGGTTTGGGACATTTGGCTGTAAATACTGTATGTAATGTCATTCTTTAACACCTTCCTTCAGTTATTTAACAGCAGTCACTCTGTTGTGATTGTAGGCTAAAAGAGCATGGCATGAAGTCATTGTTTTTTATTTTCTCATGTAAATTAAGTTTATTAATAAAACCACTATTAAATCCATTGTTTTTCTGGTGAAGACAATGATTACGATAATTATATTGATGGTGACCCTGTCAGTCATCTGTTCTGTAGCCTATTGTTGAGTAAAGAAAAAACAAAAATAACATTGTTTTTGTATTTAATTCAAACGTTAGTATTAGTCATACATTGTTGCTCTTCAGCTTTCCTTGTATAATCCATAGTGGAAATCGCAATAAAGTCTTTTTTAACTATCAATTTGAGTTTAATTTTTTTAAATTACTGAAACTGCTGCATCTTGATCTAAGCACAAACTCCAGTAACATCTCTTGGGTTTTTTCTTCAGTGTGAAAGGACACAGTCAGCATTTAAACCCACGTCAAATGATCAATTAGTCGAGGGTGTTTATCTGCTCCAGGTCCATTGGCAGTAATGTAAATGCAACAGCTGGCCTGGCACTACTTTTCACCTGCCACAGACTTGTCCATATATGTAAAGGGTTAATTTTACTGAATCAGAGTAGCTGAACTGCTAGCCTGAAACATTCCTCAAAAAGCTCAAACTTATTTCCCTAATGAGATTTTTTTTTTGTCTTTGCCGTTAAGAATACAAGACCTTAAATCTCACATTTGATTCTTGTCTCAAATTTTCTTTCTAAATGGGGGAGGAGCATGATAAAAGCATGCTCCACCACAATATTTCACGGCTCAGACGTTGCATGTTTTAGAAATGCTTGAAAGGTTGTTTAACATGTGGACGTGGTAAATTAAAAGTCTTAGCTTGATGTTGACTTCATTCTCCCTTTGCAGTTGGGTGTGTAATAATGTGACACCATCGATCACAATATTCTACTACAGAGACATTGGAACATGTCATTGGGATTAAATGAAAAGATGGAACTAAGATGGTTTAAATCTTATTTATCTGACAGATTTCACTTTGTTCATGTTAATAAAGACTCGTCCATGCACACAAGAGTTAATCATGGAGTTCAACAAAGTTCTGTGTTTGGACCATTGCTGTTCACCCTATGCATGCTTTCCCCAAGCAACATTATTAGAAAGCGCAACATAAATTTCCACTG
Source organism: Datnioides undecimradiatus (assembly GCA_008933995.1). Taxonomy (NCBI): domain Eukaryota; kingdom Metazoa; phylum Chordata; class Actinopteri; order Lobotiformes; family Datnioididae; genus Datnioides; species Datnioides undecimradiatus. The sequence goes on along the minus strand of WARS01000054.1, from coordinate 2,045,515 downwards.
CTACATGGACGATACACAGCTATATTTATCTATGAAGCCAGAAGAAACAGATCAGGTTGTCCGGCTAGAATCCTGCAGCTGATCCAAAATGCTGCAGTGAGGGTTCTGATGGGAATTAGCAAGAGAGATTGTATTGCTCCCATTTTAGCTTCTCTTCATTGGCTCCCTGTAAAGTCCAGAATAGATTTTAAAGTCCTCCTTCTTACTTACAAGGCCCTTAATGGCCAAGCTCCATTGTACATCAATGAGATGCTAATTCCGTATTACCTGAACAGATTGTTTTGCTCTCAAAGTGCAGGTTTGCTTCTGGTTCCCAGAATTTCCAAAAGTAGAATGGGAGGCCAGGCCTTTAGCTGTTAGGCTCCTCTCCTGTGGAACCAGCTGCCAGTTTGAGTTCGGGAGGCAGACACCCTCCCTACTTTTAAAGTAAAGCTCAAAACCTTCCTGTTTGACAAAGCTTACAGTTAGCTCCACTCATAGTTCTAGCAATTATTATAACTAAACCCATAGTCACAATTACCCCTTTATGCCATCCCTCAGTTATGCTGCTATAGGCCTAGGCTTCTTATGATCGTCTCCACACTCCTCCTCTCCTCTCTCTTTCTCCTCAAACCCATTCTCACATCTGTAAACCACTTTTACATGTCATTAACTCTGTGTCTTCTCTCCCCTAGTACTGTGCTTGTTTCTCTCTGGTCTCTCTCTCCAAACCTCTCTACAGATACCTGTGGCTCCAGAGCTGAACATTTGATCTGTGGCTCCACCAACCTGCCCACTGTCCACTGCTACAATTTATTATCATTATTTTATTATTATCATTGTTGTACTGCTAACAGTAGCCATAGTTAGATTCTGTTGCTCTACGAATCTGTCAATTTCATCTTTATGTACACCTGTATCTGTATCAGTGCTATATTGTATTTTCTCTCTCTCTCTCTCTCTCTCTTTCCCCCCAACTGGTCAATGCAGATGGCCATCCACCTAGAGCCAGAATCTGCCCAAGGTTTCTGCCTGTTAAAAGGAAGTTTTTCCTTGCCACTGTCGCCAACATGATGGAACTGTTGGGTGTAATTAATCGTAATGAGTGTGGTCTAGATGACTTGTGAATTGGTGCTATATAAATAAAATTGAACTGAATTGAAAATGAATGTGTTCATTAAAACATGGTTGCTATAACAGCATCTTCTGTCTATTTAACTCTTTTTAAAACTTAACTCTTTCTAAAATCTAAAATAACTGAGACACTTTACAATGGCTCAGTCTGTTACAGTGTAACTACAACGGCTGAATCTTACAAAACTGCCTTTATTAGACCACAAACAATGACATTTGAAAAAAAAACCCCTCAAAACGCAGTAGGTTGAGGTTTGGACTCAAATACGACCTATGGTGGCATAAAGAGGATCGCCACAGGACCTAGAAGCTGGGTTTAGACTAAACAACAGGTGCAGTCTAAACTATGAGGACACAGCAGCGGGGTTTCAGAGACATGATGTTCTTCCTTTTAACCTTAACTCAGATCTGAGAACAGCCTATAATGTTCATTTTAAAATATGTTTGAGCTAAAACACTAATGTATATAATGTTTTTAGCGAATGTTGACAGTATGATGGATAATTGCAGAGAAATGAATGGAGCAAAATTATTTAGTTCCAGTAGATCCATATCAGCAGCACAAAACATGAACACAAAATGAGACTTTTTAACATTTATTTGAGAAAATATAAAAATGCAAATCTGAAAGGAAAGGGCAATTTGTATTAACAATTTGATGGACATTTTGATCTACAAATGTCTACACCAGGTCAGTAAACCTTATTCACTGTATATTAAACTACAAATTAAAGTACAAACCTGTACATAAAAATGGCATTTAGGGGAAATGCCTAGGAAAACACAGCACTTCTGGAATTCAGTTCCATTCACCATTTGTTTTTTATTTGGTGAATTTTTTTTTGTCCTGTCATTTCCCACATCTGGCAGTACCTTAATATAGTCAACTGTGTAATCACATGTCTGAATGTCTTCCTGAACTTATGAAACTGTGATTTCTTCACTGTCTGACTCTGAGACCTTTGACTGTTTGCTGGAGTCTGATGGAGATGATGAAATAAGATGATGATGAAGATGATGGTGGTCATGGTGGTTGGTGGTGTGGTGGTTGTGAAGATGTGACTCCTGGCTGTCCAGCTGTACATGGCAGGTGGGTTCAGTCCTGTCCAGCCCATGGCAGTAGTTTTTGCCCACATCAGTAAGGTCTGGGTGGGGGTTGGTTTTGGTGGGGAGGGTCTGTTGGCGACAGCCACCTGTTGATAGCAGCTCCCTCTCCTTGGAGTTCCTCCATTTCATCCTGCGGTTCTGAAACCAGATCTTCACCTTCACATGACACAGAAAAAACAACATCAATATATGTTATATATAAGCCCACTTTTAGTGCGCAATATAGAAGCAAAAGGAGCATAAAATATTTTCGTACTTGCTCACTGTAGAAAGGTATTGCAAATCCCAGAAAAACAAGTCACCCTTGGTGTGTACCTGGGAATCTTTAAGTCCCAGTTTATTTGCAAGTTTCTTTCTGTCTGGTTTGCTGATGTATTTCTGTTTCTGGAAGGTTCTCTCTAGGGCCTTCCTCTGGAGGTCTGAGAACACAGCCCGCCGCAGCATACCTCTCCTGGGCTTCCCCCTGGGGGTCAGGGGCCATGAAAATGTTCCTGGGACAGGAACCACAGATGAGGAAGCTTGAAGTGCAGAAAACAAGAGAGAGTAGATATTAAAAAGTCATACATATATGCCATACAACTCAACCTGACTGTGGCTGGGATTTTAAAGATACTGAAGTCATAAGTCTATGGTCCCCGAATTTTGTCACCAAAAGAGTCTGTGTTATAATATATCGTTATCAATTATAATTTTTGTAAATGAGATTTACCAGTGCAAAAGTGTTTGTCCACTGCATAATTCCACTGGGGGAATATAAATCAGGATTTTCTTTGTCTGAACTTTTAGATTTGAATTTATAGATTTAAAAATATGTAACGTCCCCGGGTTTGCCACAACTCCAGGTTCCAAACAGAAGTACAGTGTCCTCAAGCATTTTTGTATGTTTGAAAAAAATATAACCTATTGTGTGTGCAGCCCCAGGAAAACTTCCCTAACTTAATTATCATTATGGTCATTATGTATTAACGATTATGTCTTAAACATTTGTATTTATGTCTTAACAAAACTAACAGTCTAACTAATCCATATCAATGACTGAGTGATTACTGGACTTGCCTGTGTGCAGAGAGTGATAGCTTTACGAACTCACATACAAACCATACTCTGATATCTATCATACAGGAAACACATAGCAGTTCTTGAAAATTGTTATATTATTTAGGTTTTTTATTATAAATTACATTGATTCTAAATTAAATAGCACATCAACAGTATACTATTATCATTGTTGCTGTTGTTGTTAGCAATATTCACTGGTTACATGATATAATACCACATTTTATCCTGTAGGTAAAGTGTTTTTCCTTTTGCAACTCCAGGTTCATGCTATGTCTTAGATAATACTTTATTTATCCCACAGGCGGGAAAATTACATGTTGCAGCGGATCAGGACAGAATAAAAGAACCTTATTCATTTACTGTGTGCCTTCAGTGTGTGTAAAATCTGTCAATCTCGCCATCATGTTTTCTCTGTCTAATGCTATCTTGTTTTCTTTGCATCTTAGTTGGTCCTAAATTGATACAGAACCAGTTTTTTAACCACACTTCACACCACATTCTACATCTGTCAGTGTTCTCAAAAAGTTATTAGTTATTAGTTATTACTTCTTGTTTCCATCATCATCACACAGGGCCCCTGTTGCTACTCATAATATACTTGTTCTGCCTGAAATTTGGTGTTTCAAAGCCCAATTTGTGCAGCACTGGAAACAGAGCCTATGCTAATGAGACAGGCTCTCCAAATCTCACCTCACATTGCCTCTAATGAAGCATGAAGGGGGATTGTATGGGCTGCAAATGAATAGAGAATGGTGATTGTGTTGTAATGAATTGAGTGGAAAAGGCCATCGACAGGCCAGTATATTACAGGCCCATTAAAGACAGGTCAGTATGATGTAGAGCTTTTGAAGAGTCTTCACTCAAGTTTCAGTAGATACACAGAGTTTAGGGCTGTGTCATAAACCTGCTTCTGAGTAGATATTCTGTCTAAATTTGGCAAAATATATACTGTACACTTTTGCAAGTAGTTGAATATGCTTGTCAATGTTAAAAAATTTAATGAAATCATTTCAAACCTGCAAATTTAACAGAGATATGGCGAGAAACGCAGCTAACTCAGATCTTTAAGGTGTGCGTGTGTGGAGTGTGTGTGTGTGTGTGTGTGTGTGTGTGTGTGCGTGCGTGGGTGGGTGCATGTGTGTGTGTTTTTGGCGCCTATTGGTCATAGTGCTGGGAACTTTGTGTGATTGCAGGGGGCCTTGGTGGGAAAACGACGGTGCATGAAGAGGCGCTGAGCTCCTGAGCTGGGAAGATACCCGCCTCACATTTAGACCATGACAAATGGCACTAATATATTTGAAGCGTGACAAACTAGACTAATTTGTAGATTAGGACAACTGGTGCTAATGTCAGCAGTCAGTGCCTAAATAGGCTTTCAGACTGGTGGAGCTGATTCCATGCTGTCTGGGCTATTCCAATGCTAAAAGGTTGATAAAGTCTCTAAACAACCGACTAAGGTCCCACCATTCATATCAGCTGTTGAGATGCATTTTCATACACAGTTTAAGAAGTTGTAAAATCCTTTTTTGATTGAACTGGTTTAAAGCCAGAATTATATACTACAAGTCTGATCATTTTAATGTTGTCTTCCATGTGAGTTTTGTGTCAAAAGGTCTTCTACACACTTATTTTGAATGTACTGTTAGACACAAAAAATGATGCATTTTCTATGTATGTGGCTGTGTCCTTGTGAGATGATGAACCCCAAATTGCTGACTTTACTTTTGGTGTGTGAAAGTAAGGCAGAGAATGGCAGATGAATGGCGGGAAATTTATTAACATATGCAACAAGTTACAATTACCGTAGCCATTGTTCTGAAACTGCCCAGTTTTTGAAGTGGTGAATCTTGGCCAACACTTACTTGTGAATGTATAAACCATTCGAGGATGACCCTTTCATAGCCAATCATGATACTTTCTATTACTTATTAACTTGTTACCTGCTGAATGTTGGGTTTTTTTTAGCATTATACAATTTACCCAGTATTATGTTGGTCCTCTCCAAACTTTCAGGAAATGTATAGCAGGCATTCATTTCACAATGAGTTTGTATAAAGTTTATCAATTTGAACATTAAATATTTTGTCTTTGGAGAGTATTCAATTGAATAACCATCTACAGTGGTTTTAAAATCATTGCATTGTTTTTAGTGTCCCAATTTTTTGGGAATCCAGAACCAAATTGTCACTTTTTTCCTCTGAACACATTGCAAACTGATCAAATTGCCATCACAGTTGCAAATGTTTTTATCTACTGTTTATTATTATAAACACGAGCATTAGCACACCAGTTATGGTGTTCTCCACTGGGTCTGCAGTTGGGAAACAACTCCAATAATTTGCAAATGTTCTTGGAGTAATATATTCTTAACAAACAGAAAAGAGTGGAGTGCCAAAGTAAATGAGGAATATAACCTATAACATACACACACACACACACACACACACACACACACACACACACACACGTAGATTACAACATAAAGTGATGACTGGATGTGAATGAAATAAAAGTATGAGAATAACTGGTGAAAGTTATTAGTTTGTCTCAGTTTGAGAAACCACCCAAATCACACATAAATCATTTAGAAATGAACAGTGTCTGTTTTGGAGTTCTGAATCTACTAATGCCACTATACTTTATGTAAGGAACTAGTAGATACACCAACCTGTGAAAAATGAACCTCTGATGAAGGGATGAAGGCTTCCATCAAAGAAAGGCAAAGGGAAGGATTTAGCCTGAAAATTCTGGACTGAAGGACAAGCAGAAAAAGAACACAAACTGATGTCACATCTTTACTATGCATCTGAACTACACCATAAATGAATCAAAATAATACATTAAACATTTATTAAAATAATACTTAAAGTTAAAATACATTTGTTCTAACTTTATTAACAAACATAGTTATAACTGTTCCTAGGAAGAAAGAATTGATTGGAAAAAGAGAAGATTTTAGAAAAATATCTAAACACATTAGAATACTGCTGAGTGTAATTTTATGTCTGATGCACATTCATTTGACAGTTTACTAGTTTACTTGACCTGTAGTTTTTAAGAGGCTCAACGGAGGAAAAGCATGTTTGCTACATTTGCTATACTGAGTATTTGGATACACTGAACGTATACATTTCTTAATAACTTTAAGTAGTACGCAAATAAATGCATAATTTAATATAGCCTATTTTATAAACTTTAACTAACAGTATATTTTGTAGTTTACTGTTGGCTAAAGCAAATTATGAGCGAGCTACCATCATCATTATCGTTTTTTCATCATACTCACCGCTTTGCGTGGATGGTGCCAGTATTGCACTGACTCCGAACTTAAGGTAACCGGTGTTCGCGATGGCAGTCTGCGGAGAGCCGGGGCTGCTGCGGTTCGGGTGGCTGGAGCAATGATGCACAGACGCCTCTGTGCTGGGCCCCAAAGCTTTGGAAGAATCACCCAGCCCCGGACTTAATGGCAGAATGTCCTCAGGTCTTCTGGCAGAGAGAGTCCGATGTATATAGCTGACAGGCTGGCTTAATCGGAGGAGATCTTCTACTCGAAAGCCTGAATGCAGTGACTGGGTCAGGGGCGAGGAGAGAGCCGCAGGGGGACGCAAGCCGGGGAAGAGAGGAGGCGGCATAGCGCTGCAGGGAAACATCGTGGAAAAGTTTCCTACACTTCGTACTAATTGTCCATGAATAAATAGAGGAACCATAACAACATACAGCCACACTGTGGTCTCTGAGTTCTCTTGAGCAGGTTTTATAGCTACAAGGAAGTCACTCCTACACACACACACACACACACACACACACACACACAGGCCCACACACGCACGCGTACAAGTTCAACCCTCAAGTAATGGTCCGAGAAGTCTCCTCATGAAGCTCTTTGAACACAAACTTCTGAGAAACGGGGGTTCGTAAATTCATTTATTGGATCTTACTTAAAGCAAGCAAGCAGGCAAGCAAACAAACAACAAAAACATCTCGGTTATATCTAGTTAGTTGCGGGCATCTGTTTTAAAAATTTCGCCATGATTCATAGTGCACGCTAAGATACAGCCCAAGCACGCACTTTTGTAGTGATGCAAAACACATTCACTCTGAGCTGACAGAAAGCAATCTTATAATAATTTGATTAGATTAGTTGCCTTTGCTATATTATTATTATTATTATTATTATCTCTATTATTATTATTATTATTATTATTGGCATGCACAGTAATTACATCCGACCTTGGCCTTGCCACTTCCTCTCCTTGCCGGTTGATCTCTTCTGCATTAAGCAACCATTGCCACTGCACAATATTTTTTGCTTGTCAGAGCGCCATCAGTTAACACTTAATGCTGCTTTCATTTCATTTAATTTAATGCAGTTTTCATTTCATTTCATTATGGAAGTATTTTATGGAAGTAATATAGGCCATACTGACAACAATGATAATTGTCCTAAGTATAAGCCTTCTTAATAACTCAAATAGAGAAAACAAATTTAGGTGCTTTATCTTCACATTGCATCATCATGTTGTAATGTCACCAGTTAGCCAAATCCAGAATTATGTTTCCAAGTTAAGGAGACTGGTGGCCTTTAGTTTAAAAGATTGAAAGAGAGACTTAAAGTCAGATTTGTTATGGTGGCCTTTGATCATGCTGACCATCTGAGTTTTCCTTGTTAACAATGAGTGTTAAATAAGTCAAAGTTCAGAAACACAGAACACCTACTGTCACTGAAAGTCCTGTTCTCTTTGAAAGGGTAGGAATTTTGGCAAGTTGTTATGGCAGGCAGGTATTTATGACTTTAAGCTCTTTTCTAGGTCTACTGTGTCATTTGAGGAAAAATTATTAGCAAAAAGAAAAATGTGGGTCCTTCCGCAAAAAGAGCTGCAGGAAGGACCCACATTTTTGGTGGTGACACTGAAACAGTGACAGTTATAAGCAATGGTGGAAGGTCTTCAGATTAGTCTTACAACACAAACCCTGAAAAATGAACAAACAAGCTCTTAAAGTCCTAGGACTTGTAATGTGAGTCTCTGGAGGTCATCATAAACCTGAATCTAATGATATTTGACCATGTGCAGCCCAGCCTCTTTATATTTCCATTCCATATTCCATATTCCATATTCCATATTCCTTTTTCTGAAATAAGTGCAACTTCTCAATGTTTCCCCAAAGTAATGTTTATACAACTAATACAGATTCCTGATTTTTTTTTTTTGTTACAAAAAATAAGGGGAACATATTTGAAAATACATTAAATTATTATTATTACAGTCCCTTAAATAATGTTGTAATGATTTTATAAATACAAATAAACAAACTAATAGAGAATACATCTTCAGAAGTTAAAAACAAGTGACCATATTTTACTAGGTAGACCTAGTAAAGTTCATTAAAATTAATAGCAGACTTCACATATTTAATTTGTCCATTTGGGTTTCCCTGATGGCCACAGCATCCAGAAGATACTTCAATTACAAGGCCAAAAGATTACTGTGCAGCTGCACTGAAGAAATTTAAGTTTCAGCTTATTGTCATCTAAGCAAATATTTTTATTGTACTCTGGCAGGAATATGCATTTAAATGCATCTCGTTTGGGTCTGAACATGTGACCTATTCATTTTGAAGGCACCTTGCTAAAATTAGCCTCTCTTCAACAAAAGGAAACATTAAGTGTGCAGCAGATTTGCTGTGGCAGTACTGCCACGAAACACCTTCCCTCAGAGCGAGGAGAGAGAAATTGTTACATTCAAAGAATTTTATTCCTTCAGAAAATCCCTCTTTTGTATTGAAGTGGAGCAGATGGTTGTCTGGGAGGGAATATGGGCATCGGCAGAACTAATTTCTCCTCCTGGTCTGACAGACTGGCCTGTTGCTCGATTCTTAACCAGCACAACAGCTGGTGGTGAATTAAACACCAGTTAAGACTCATTTTAAAGCTATTAGCCTCTTGAAGTCTTACAGCACAAACCCTCCCCTGAATTGATTACACATTCAAAGAGGGAAAAACAGCTAAGGCTGTGTCTTTAGTGATGTAATAACTAGTTAAGACTTGCTGTTAAATGTCAATGCTTAAAGCCTTTGAGTCTTAATGAACATATACCAAATAAACAAACTGACAAAATGATCTTTCATTACAACTGCAAAATTCTTTCAAATGAAAGCAAGAGAGAGATGGATATTACTAGAGTTCATTACGCTTGCAAAAATTATAGTGACAAATGTTTCACAAAAAGCTGAGTTTGACATTTATGTTAAAATTGTCTGCATTCAGCAATATTTTATATAGGCATCAGTTCAATTCATTCTTTTCTATTTAGCACCAAATCATTTAATGGCCCACTGCTTACATTATTTACAAAGCCCTAGTAATTACCACCATGACCAGGCAACAGTGGCAATGATAAAATATCTTTTAACAAGCAGAAACCTTGAGTGGAACCAGGTTCTAGGTGGGCTCCCAGCTGCTACAACATGTTGGGGAGAGAGAAACAGAGAGTGTGACAGAAAACATATAGCTCCACGAAGTTCCACGAACAGGTGTAACCATGGTAGTGGTGCTTATGAAAACAAAAAACACAATTACTATTATTATATTATAATTATCTAGTTAGTTTAGTGGGTGATCAGCAGGAACATGGGCAGTTGGTGGTTTGCAAAAAGAGGTCCAGACTCCACAGCTAGGGGTCAAGGACACAGGAAATTTTAGCTTAGGAACAGATGGTGAAGGGTACTGCTGCATCACTGGCTTCAAAACAGGCACAAGGAAAGGCTGCAACAGAAGAACAGAAGAGTCACAGAGAGGGAACAAGGAGCAGGAGTCGGCTGGGCTGGGCTGCTGATTGTGTACATGGAGCAGCCATCGGCCAACTCTGGGGTTACCTCAGGAATAGGGGTGGCGTCAGCTGGGACCTGCTGGGACGGACACTGTGTCTGCCAGAATACCATGCCATGATACTGGGACAGATGTGGTGTTAGCTGGGGTTCTGGGCTGCAGAGGCGCTGGCTTGACTCTGGGGATCGGAATGGCTGAGATGCATGCCAATGGTGAAAGCAATACTTCCTCCTAGGTGTACCAGTCCCCAGGTACCTGGGCGAACTGGATGCCCTGATAAGGTGAAGTCTATGAGATCCAAAGTGCCACTGGCTTGTTTTGTGCTAAGCATCTTGACTACTGACAGGAGTCTAGCACACCTGTAAACCACTCAGGACTGGCAGGCTAAGAGCACCTATAAAAAACACAAAGAAATGGTGGTGAACTGTGGGCTTCTGCTGATGGCAAACACAAGCTGCACTTTTTTGGTGTGCACTGGCTACTGGCTGACAAATGATTTACTAAACCTTGAAACTACAAACGAAACTACAAATATTACATGTCACATTATCACTAAGGGCAGCAGAATGATATCCAAACATCATAAGTTCTGAGTATGAGCAAGCAGGAGCCAGCGATAGGTTCCAAAGAATTTTGGACAGGGACATTTCTACCACATTTCTACCACTTTCAGCTTTCCTTTTAACAGCACAGATTTCTTTCCCATTCTTGCTTTTTTGAAAGAGAGAGAGAGATTTGAAAGAGATATGAGGGAGTTACTACATTAGAGTAATCCAGTGGTATAGAAAGAACAGCCCTTGATGACACTGTGGAAACATTGTATTTTGATTTAATGTTAATGACTAGCTAATATTATCTCCTTTCTCCTCTCCCTTATTCCTCATTTTATCTTCTGTCTGTCTCCCTCTTTCTTAGTAAGTGTCTCTCAGCTAGAGAATCTGTTTCAAAGCAGTGTGGAACAGAGTGGATTAGTGGGGCCTTTGGTGTTGAAGTATGGTAACGCGCATTAAAGCCATATTAACGTTCCATTTAAACATCAACCCACTCTGTTGAAGTAGAGAGAGACACAAGCTGGGATAAAGCTCCTTAGAGAGAGAGAGAGAAAGAGAGAATGTATTTGCATGTGTCACCCTCTATGCAACTGTTCCATTAAATGTTTTATTTTGTTTTTACTACATATGTAATGCTTCACAAATTAAAAAAAAACTAAAACTAATAAATAAAAACAATACAACGATAATATGTTAAAGTGATATTTTATTCCATGTGAGGGATTAGGTTATTAGCTTTATCTATATTACTGTATTAGAATAAACCTTTCCTGATTTAAATAGCTAATTCTCTTGTACGATTATGCATTTTAGGACATTCACTTGAAAGTAAATGAAAGTGCTTGACCAAACAGACTTCACATTAGTGAGACAGCTTCTTTCAAACAACAGATGCACAATGGATTGTATGCACCATTTTTAAATAATCCCTTATTTTCCCTGTCCCGCTGAGATCTTGCTAGTTGTAGGTGATCAAACAATGGTTTTCATCCTTTGCATCCCTGAGAGTTGCTAATAAGTTTCTCAAAAGCCATCTCTTTTAAAAAAGAAACAAGATGTAAGAAGTTAGATATTTTGTCACAGAGCTGTTTGCCAGGTTAACAGTTTCTCCCCCTTGGCTTGACTGGTATCTTTTACCTATGGCATCATTTACTTCCTAAATCCGACCCCTACTCCATTTTTCAAAGACTCCTGGGAGTCACAGTCCCTCCTGAGGGATAATTTGTGTCTCAGAGAATTAGAGCAAATTCTAGAAGCTATGCCTGCAATACATTCAATCTTGAGACCTTATTATATGGTTCCAGACCGCTAGTCCGTGTTTGTAATTTAACATTAGTTGCTGACACTGCCCAAAAAAGATGTCCTAGATATGCTGAAATTTCTTTGTATCACAGGCCACAGGACAACATGCACAGCAACACAGTCAAATGACAGGAAGAAGAAGAAGAAAGTACAGTGGGAGCATTGGTAGCATGCAGGCTGGCTTGCAACTGGATAGAAACTTTTTGTTCTGTTTCTTCTTACTATGGCGCTATTGGTGCTATCATTCTATATACTTGTTTCTGTTAGTTGCAAACAACCAATAAATACATGATGCATCATTATAACTTTTTTCATTATTTTCATTCAAGCATGTAAAGTGAGACTAGAACCAAAAACAGAATTACTAAATACTCATATTATAAAATATGAACTTATCAAATATCAGCCCAATACATTTTCATGAATCAGTGTGAGGGTGTGAGAATGTCCTTAGCATATAAAATTCATACAATAAAAGTAAAACTTGACCGGAGCGATTAGCCCCGTGTTCCTGACAAATATGAGAGATTGCTTGCCTCAGTGTGTCCCCATCATAGCCTTGTTGTGACAAAGAGCACGTTCACTGAATGCTCATTAGTTCTAGATTGGTCATGGGAGCTCAGAGCAACACATCGCTGTGCTAACAATCTTTCCCATTATAACTGCTTCCATTCTTCCATTCACAGCCCATTCTGCTCTAATCTTATTGGATTCTCATAACATTCTGCGGCCTTTCAGTGGGAGGCTTAAAGCACCTGGCAGGTTGTTAAGAGGGGAGCTTGTAAATGCCTGTGGTTAAAATGGGCTCTGGGGCCCAAACACAAGCCAAGCATGGAAGGGGGGGGGGCGGATTTGGTTGTCAAGTCCAGTTTACATTTTTGTCAGTTTTGTCACGAAGTTGGGAAAGGCTAAGTTAAACCTGTTGCTTCAGTTTGCTTACTTTTTTTTTCTTGTGCTATTTAGATGCTGCTTTGTACAAGGCGTTGTTCTAGGAACAGTGAAAACCACTGTAGATTGTGCAGACCATTGGAAATCACTGCAAGAATCTCATCTGGCTGAAAACAAATGATCAACATAACATACTGATCTTCAGTCTATAAGGGTTATAGATCAATGTGTATGTTACCTTTGTGTATTCCCTTTAATCCCATATCTTGGTAATATACATATGTACTGAAATGTCAACAATATTTTAAATCCAGTGTTGAATTATAATTCTTATACAATTTGTAAAATCTGTTAAAAAGTTATTTTGATTGTGTAAAGAACTTTGTAATGGTAGTTTTAAAAAGTACTCTATAAAGTTAAGTCAGTAAAGACATTTTAGTCACGGTACATTTAATATTTACTGATTTTTATATTCCCAGCCTTTCAGGAATAAGGGGTAATCTTCATTACTGACGTCATTACTTATTCATCTTTACAGTGCAATGAGAAATGTACATTATTTTTGGTTAGCAACAATGTTGTTTTTATTGTTGATAATAATAATATATATTATTATAAGCATATATTATGAATCAAGTTATTTCTGACCAACAGGCAGGTGGTGAAGCTAATAGGGCCTTATGTGACCTCTTGTACTACTGTATCTATGAAGTTGCACATTTGTACATCTTGAGATTAAAAATAAAGTCTGGGTCAAACGTAACCTTTATGCTGATAATTATTGGGTATGACCCAGACACCAAACAACAGTCTTAGTAGTAGAGAATCCCACAGTTTCAAAGAGGGTAGATGAGGAAGGAATGCCACTTGCACCACTGTGCTCAATTCCAGTTGCCAAATGTCCTATTGTCCTATGTCCTCCCTCAGCCTCACAATAGTGCAGTATAGCTCTACATAAGACAGAGGAGGTTGAATTCTAATGTTGGCTGACCGACAGTAGGTAACTGGTTATAAAATATATTGTTATACCTTGAACTATAGTCTAATGTCTAGATTTTGAATGCATTTTTTATGTTGCTGATCAATCTGGAAGTAGTGAAGTGAGAGATTCAGATTTCCTACATTTAAATAAAATGCATAACACACACACACACACACACACACACACACACACACACACACACACACACACACACACACTCCCTCCTTTTAAAAATGAACAAATAACCAACTAAAACTAATTCAAACTAAAAAATTGTTAAATTTTGCTAAAAGGGCTCTAATGCTAATGTGAATAGCTGCATACGCCTCTCATAAAGACTATGAGGATCAATGAAAGGCTGCTTTGAGCCACAGAAGAGAGTTGATCAGGGGCTAATTCTGAGGTGGCATCAGGACCTTGGCTCCAGGTGGAGTTTTAGGGATGCTGATGAGAGTCATTAGTCTTGCAAAAAAGATTATTCCAGTAAAAATTCACAAACTGACTTGCCTAGCACTCTATCACACAGCTATATCTAAATGCAACAAAATGCAAAACTAGATCATCAGCAAAATAAACTATTCCCAATGGGCCATAACCCAATTTAAATACAGTCCTCTCTAAAATGTAAAACATGAGTACTGACTCAGCAGAAACCTTATTCATTCACAGAAACACAGAGCACAGAATTTCTTTACACATAGACTTCCTGTCTTAGCACTGTGTGTATATTATATATCAATAGCTATTCATTTTCACTGCTAGCTTGGGGTTTTTAGATAGTTAAGAGGGGATTTCGCTTTAGTTCATGGATTTATAGAGAGCCCAGGGAAGGACCTTGTCCAAAGGCCTGAATTAAGCAGAACTGGTGGGTTGAGCGTAGGGTTGAGGGCAGAGATTCAGAGCTAGCTAAGGTGAAGAGAGCAAGGTTAGTTCTAGGCTTGAAGATGAATAAGACCAAATCTTATTTCTGAAGCTGACTGAATACAAGGACGCCAGTGCAGCACTGCATGGTTAGCAGGTATTGAGGCGGTCCACGCTACATAATTGGATTGAACGCTGGCCACAGTATTTATGTCACTTCTCGTCTTGTCAATTCTATAACAAGCATGGCAACGGCGTGGGGATCTCCCATGGTGACGGGACTTTGGCTTATTCAGACAGAATGGAGAGAAAAGAACCAAGCCTCATTTAATTCACGTTTAATTCTCACTCACACCATTTTAAAGGATGATGTTATTTGCATAACAGGGAAAAAGAGACTCTGCCTTTTTATTGTTCCTGTGTGTGTGTGTGTGTGTGTGAAACAGAAAGAGAGAAAACAGGAACAGTGTTGTAGTTGAAAGCCAGAGTACGCTTATATATGCATATGCTGAAGTGCAAGCATTCTCACAAGGATCAGTAGACAGAGAAATTCTGTTGCAGTACACTCATCCATACTGTTGTTTATATACAGAGTCAAGTCATTATGTGATGGCATTTCTGCATACGGAAACACAGGACAGTTCCTGTTGTTAGATCACTACAGTCTTTGCATTGAACAAATATAAAACTATCTTGCTGCAGTAACTCTTACAATCTAATGTTTAATAAAAAATAATATCTTTATTTATTTATTTAGCAATGTATCAGGTTCATCAGGTTTCATTGGAAATGCATTATCTTAAAAGTCTAGAATAAACAGAATAGAAAAAAACCCCAAATATTTTTTCTGAGAGAAGTAATACTCAGATGCACACAAAGATCAAATGACTGAGGGGAGAAAAGGTTAGAAGTCAGGGTGAGTTTCTGTCATAGCTTTGCACATCTGTTTTTTTCATTACTTCCTGTGTGAGTGTTTTCCTCTTTTATCATTTATTAGTTAATTGGTTTGTGTATTGTTTGCATTTCTTCTTTAGTGTATATATATGTATATATTGTTCCTTTTGAGACTGATGGGTTTTTTTGGACTTTTGCTTTGAATGTATGGACTTTGATTCTGCTTACTCTCTGTTGAATTTTGTTGCTCTGTTTCAACAGATTACTGGTATGAATGCCTGCTAGACCTTTCTATAAGCCCAGCCCTTTTTCACATTAAACCTTTGAACTGGGTCTTCTCTGCGTCTCCTGTCCTGCAATTGGGTAATTTCCCTTGTGTTTCCGTGTTTCCTGTGTGGCACAATTGTGACAGTGTCAACTCCCCTACAGAGGTGTAAGATATCATGGATATAGAAGACATGGTAGTTATGGTGAAGTATACATTTTGCTGCAAAGGTACAACCTAAAATAATTATATCAAGTACTGTGTTTAATTTTTTCAGAAAGACTGATGAAAGTAATGGGTACTGAGTAATGAGTTACTGGGACGACAAGCCTACTTTGGGGCTGAATGTAGCCAAAGTTATTTCAAATCAGTTTTCAAGCTTTCATCATAGAGTAAGAAATGATTACTATAATCCTCAACATGAAAGCGGGTCAGTAGGTACGTCCAGGTAAATCGAAAATAAGAAGACAATGAAACACAAAGGCACAAATCCAGAAACCAAGACAACAACTTGTATGAACAGACAAGAGATGAACACAAATGGGCTGTTAAATACTGATGTGGGAAGAAGGAGTGAGCAGGTGGGTGGGGAAGACTACAAGGCTGATGAGCGAAGTAGAAACAGGTGAGTCAGGTGATGGAGAAAAGAGGAAATGTTGGAATAGAATAGAATAGAATAGAATAGAATATAGAAGAGAATATCAAAGAAGGTTTTTCTGATATTGATTTATATATGTATTACTGGCAGGTTTTTATGCAGACCACTCTACCATTATTTGGTCTTCCCCTGTCTGGTGGTGTCTCATCTACGGCGTGGGAGTCCTGCTTGGTTCCCATAGAAAAGTTTGGAGAAGCAGCTGGCTCACCAGAAGATTTAAATAAGTAATGAAGTTACTGCTGCTGAGACACACAAGTATTTACTTGCCATTGCCATTCTCAATTATGCAACTAATATTTCATTAAAGCAAAGAAAAGCCTCCATTCATTTGTTTTGCTATCATAAGACAAAGGGTACATCTCAGGTCTCTTAAATTGCATCCACATTTTTCATCACTTGCATCTTTTTCTTTGCTTTTTCTTTTTCTTTGCTGTGGATGCATGAAGACATGCCAAAAACTGCAATGATGTAATTCATATCAAAAGAAGAATTTGTGAAAAGAAAGTTGTGATTCTTTTTGTTTAGACCTGCAATTAACACAGACATGTAACTTGGTTAAAAAAGAACAACCAAAATATAAAATTTGTGAATGATACTCAAGTTAAAATGTCTGTTATATATCTGTTACCTGTCTTTACTTTAATTTATCTTAACTGTCCAGTCATCTACAGTGTCCAGGCTCATACCCAATGGTAAATGGCAAATGGCCTGTACTTATATAGTGCTTTTCTAGTCGTCTGACCACTCAAAGCGCTTTATACTACAAGTCGACATTCACATATTCACACAAAATGAAACTATTCACACACTGATGTCGCAGTATTGGGAGCCCATTGGGACACTTTGGCATGGAACCCGGAGGAGCTGGGGATTGAGACACTGATCCTCTGATATGAGGCCGACCCGCTCTACCTCTCAGCCACCCCAGCTGTGGCTCAATAAGGGGTGCTGACCTGTAGAAAACTTCCCTGAAGGTTGCAATTGTGTTTCCTTGCTTATAGCTCCTCAGAGATTCCTCCTCAATCCTTGGAGCAAAAAGAGACTTGAAACATCCTTCAACATGAAAAGAACAGCTTTCAGTTCAAGCTAAGTCCAAAGTAATATCAAATAAGAGACTTGTCTGACAGTGGTTGAATGCTATAATACCGAAGGGGAAAGAGCTCTGACATGAGGTAGACTGCAGCTTTGATGGACTCAATTTAAGCCCTGTCTACAACTAGATGACATGCTGCCATTTTTAAAATCTAGACATGTTACATTAATTCTGCACTATAATGTGGATTGAGATATAGCAAAGTACAATAACTGTGTTAGACAGTATTTGAGTAAAAGTAGAATCACCTATTTTCACACTAAAGTAGAAATACACAAAAATTACTTTCTGACAGTAACAAGAGTAAATGTAATTTGTTACATTCAACTGTGGTGACATCCCTAATAAAAGCTAGAGTTAGAATTGCTTTTAGTTGTGCGTTAGCAACAACAACATAGTATCCCTATGTTGTAGTATGATGTAAATTTTATATTTGTTAATTTGATCCTATATTTACTAATATTTATTATATAATTTTCACATGTTAGCCTTTAAATATTTGTATTACTTTATATGCAATGGTGACCTGTGATCTTTGCCTCTCTGCTTATGTACATGCTGGTAGAGAATGACGTCACACATCTTGTTGCTTACACAAATGTAACTTTGTCACAGGATTTTGCTCTATAACACAACAAGTTAAACATCTGTTTGTACTTGTTAAAATAACCTTACTTATGAATTAGGTATGTAATTATTTACCTAATTTAATGTTATCTCTTCTAAACTAAATAACACAGAATAGTAATATTTTTAAAGTGTTTGAAATATGAGAGGATTGATAAGATGACCAGAGGATGCAGAGTCAGAGTATAGACCAGGGCTGAAGATATTTGGTCTGCTAAAGTATTCTCAGCTGTTACCTATAGAATACTATAGATATTCTTTTCTCACTTCTTACAGTGTTTCAGAAATGTATCTTTTGTAGTCTAGTTGATATATGTAAAGAAAGTAATTTTCTTTTCAGTCATAGAAGATAATTCATGATGACCTTGTAATAATGGATAGTGGGCAAAATATAATTAAGTAGCACCACAATACTGACTTTGCAAAGTGCAGCTACAAGGTTCATAAATAAAGATAATACATTCTAAATAAAATCATGATCATTTCTAATTTTCAGTTTGAGAATTTTGTTTTAACACTGCAGGTGAGAGTCAGCCACTTTTGGGAAAAAATTGGTCTTCAGAGGTTACCCTGTATATGATGTTGCTTGAAGTTACAGGCATTTCACAAGGCAGATCTCTTTTCCTTGACCTTGATAAAAGCAAAAATTGCCAATGTTTTTCTTTTTATTGATTTTTGACAGGCAATATTCTCAAGGAAATGGATGCGAATTTTGTCATCAACTCAAAATTGCCAAAAGGAACAATAATCTCCCAAGAAAATCAAACTAGGACCTAACAATATTCAGACCTTTAATTACTTCTGTTCTAGGCTGACAGGAACACAGACAGTAAATAGACAAATAATTTCATCTGAACATTGAAAATCATCCTTAAATTAACTTAATTTAACTTAAACTATCCTCTGCCAATCCATCACCTCTTTCCACTCTATCTAATCCCTGGTTCATCCTTTGATTTTAATGTCAACTTCCTCTCTTGATTGTCTGCTGAAGCAGAGAAAGAGAGAGTGAGAGAGATTTACAGAGAGGAATAGAAGGAATAGGTATAAAGTGACTAGTCAGCTTCCTACTGCTTCTCTCTTCTTGTTCTTTTTTGGCTTTCGGTCCTTTAGTTTGGCCCTTTGCTCTCTGCATGCACACACAGAAACACACTCACACACGCACATTATGATATGCGCAGTCTACGCATGTACATTCATGTGTGTGGTTTGATCTGGTTTCCTGGTGAACTCTATTGTGCTAGAGCAGGAAACAGCTAATCCATTTAGATCCAGCCCAGTCAGGGATCTGCTGCTCAAATAATCTGAGTGGCAGGAGCTCTGCTATGGCAAATAAAAAAAAAATATATCAAACACATTTTGAGCAGGACCGGTCTCTGTTGTGATAGATGTCAGTCCTATATCTTTTGTTGAAAAGAAGTTATGCAGGTAAAACCTGTTTCATGTGGACTGATCCAAAAAATAAAAAAATAAAAATAAAAATGAGAAAATATCATATCATGCATTGATTTTCATTCTTTAATGTATTTTGGCAGTATTTTTGTTGTTAGGGAATGTAATATACATATCCATTTTGAACTTATTGTGTGTTTATTCAATCAAACAGAATCAAGTTACTACGTTGCAGAAATAAAATGATCAATTATAGTATCAACAAAGAAACAATGGTAATGCTACTTGGTATAAAAGCTAACCATCAAAGTGAATTGAATGTGTAAATTTTAAATTTGGCATGTGAAATGGATCAATCGGCTTTTTTAAAGAATAGAAAAATGTATACTGGTAATACTAATAGTACTGAGTATTAGTAATACTAGTAATACTAGAAAATTGCAAATACTGTACTTATATGGTGCCCTTCTAATCTTCTGCCATTCAAAGTGCTTTACAATACATGGCAGCAGGAAACAAGGATACTAAGTCTTTCATTCAGTCATTAGAACAATAGGACAATTTTCAGAGCAATTTGCAGTTTAGTACATTGCACAAGGACACTTTGACATGTAGCCAGGAGGAGCCTGGGATAGCACTAAACTCTTCATTTCAGTCTTCTGATGGGTGAGCAACCCACTCTGTCTCTGAGATGCAGCTGCCATCATGACAGTGTTACAGTTAGCCATCATGAATACCAAGACCCTGAACATGAATCAGCTAAATTTTTGCCATCAATTTATTATTATTTACACCTGTACTTTTGTAATTCTAATATAATTAAAATACAATTAAAGGATAATCATGCAATTAATCAGTTTTGTGCTTACTTCTATAAATTTGGAGACCAATTAGACAGTTGTCAGACAGAGGCTGAATTTGAGACTCTCATATGTTGTTGAACATGTGAACAATGAACAAATATTATCATTGTTTCATTAGACCTTAGCTGCTTGGTAAACACCTACATCTATCTCCATGACAGCAGTACTGAACATAGTCTTTCTGTCACAAATTTTTCTTCAGATAAAATCTGAGATAAATCTGATGACATCATCCGAATAATATGCTCCAGTTTTTAAGAATGTATTGCTGACGCCATCATTTGTCAGTCTATTCTGCAGCTGTTAAATAAATTCGCTTTATGTCTAAATCTGTATATTGCATTAAAATGTTGGGGCCCTCCTACACCTAAAAAGTGGTCTATGTCTTTTTTGTTTTTTTGTTACTTTAGCTAGACGACAGGCTGTTTTCATGTTCATCTGCTGAATGCCTTCCTGGGGGATAAATATCCTGGGTCTTAAGGTGAGCAAAACCTTAAGTGCAGTTTGACAGAAAGACATTCAAAAAGCTCAAATGATTTATTTAAATATCCACTTTAAAAAAACAAACTTTTCATATCACAATCACACTGACCACTGACAATTATTATAGCTAGTACAAGAACATTGTGTCCATTAGTAGTGAAAATTAATTCAGATGGTTGAATTCAAAACAATATGAATGCTAAAAACATTCTCATTTCCTGTTTCAGTTGTTCTACTTTTATTTCCTCTATCATACTGCGAACGTGAGTCACACACATACACACACACCAGATTATGGTCATGGTTCCCAGCATGAGTGCCATTCATTCTACTTCCTATTTCATCATTGTTTAAAAATTTCACTTGGAGCAAAGTCAGCAGCCAACGCAAAACACCCTGCGTGCACACACACAAGAATAAAAGAACAGCCAGGAGGATATCCCCATTTCTTCCATATCAGGGCTCTTTTCAAACCTTCGACTCTAAGCTGAATGAGAGGCTTCACCTCAATGATCTGCTCTGATCTACCCACAATCAACCATTTCTGTCATACATGGCTAGGTCTGAGACCCAGAAGGGGAGGGGGGCGCAGAAACAGAAAGAAACAACATAAGTAAGAAAGAAATGAAAAAGAAAGATGTGTCAACTAATGCAAATCAATCTGGTATGTTCACGTGCCACTGATGCTAATTTACACTTGCACTCATGCACACACATATACACACACACACAGCTGAGAAAGTCAACAGCAGGTCTTTAGGTTAGTCACAACAAAACAGAAGTGATATCAATTTACCATGGGCATTACTAGCATGAACACACACACACTCGCACACACACACTCGCACACACACACACACACACACACACACACACACACACACAGTAAGTAATTGATTCTTTAGTTAAAGAGTGATTCATGGGGGCCTGTCTTAAGAAGGGGGAAAGCTAATAGATGCTTCTATGCTACAATACTTGTCAAAGTTAAACACAGCAAGTAGATGCAACCTACATTATTATTTCCACTTCTAAAATCTAAAATAATCTAAAGTAACTAATTTCCAATAATCACATGTTTTTGTGGATTACATAATAAATGAAATTGCACTAATCAAAGACATGCATATATTGTATTCAAATTCTTCTTCTTCAAAACAAATTTGTTGTTTTGCCTATGCATAAATTAATTTATGTCTCTACTTGTGATAATATTTCTACCTACTGCAGACAATCAACACACTGTTTACAACCGCTGCAGAGCAGTTTACATGCAGTGAAGACATTTCTGTAGACAAGATTATCTACTACTGAAAATGAGTTTGAATGACAATTCTTTGACTAACTTGATTGTCTGTGATGGATCTCAGTACCCAAAAAAGGACTATTTTGTGTTACTGTACCAATGGTATTAATTAATTTTTTCCATCAAGTTACAGACTCAGATTGAGCTCAGAAGAACAAAACTAAAATGAGGTACTATAAGCAAAACACTGTCTGTTCTGACTAGCCACCCTTTTGCTATTTAATCTTTGCCATTGTGCTCAACTTTATCATTGATCATTTTGTATTGTAATACCGCTTTTCTATACATTAACTTTCTTTACAGAGCACATGTCACTCACCTTACGATTCTGCTTTAATGTGTGCATGTGTGAGAAACAGGGAAAGTGAGGGAGTTAGAGATGGAGAGAATGTGGCTTGTGTGTGTGTGGCCTGTCCTTTCTTCATCTTTAATCCCTGTAAAAGAGTGAAGATCATGAAAAGCCCTCTAGCCTGGCGAGCCCACTCCACTTCACCATATGTCCAATAGTGCTACATTCGCCTCCAATTATCATTCACATCATTTACTTAAGAACCCCTCATCCTTCTTGCCCTCCCTTCCTTCCATCCATCTATGTCTTTTTGCATTGAGATAATTGTTGCTTTTCTCATTTAAAGGACAGAAAGAAACAAAGGGCTATTCTTTACGTTTTGACATAATTTCCTCATCTCCATTTCCCAAAGAGAATGTTGGAGGGGAGTGCATAAAAAGTCGGTTATGTCCAGTCCAATAGCACATTTAGGCAGGTAATGGTTTGGCCTCTTTTTTTTCAGAAATTGTAATTATTTTTATTTGTGTCATGTAGGAACAAAACTGATTAAAAAATTACATTAGTATGCAATGTCCGAATTCATGTCTTTGTTAACCATTTCATTATGTCCATAGTACATTTGCATATTGTTAATATATAGTTTGGGCAACTTGATGTTTAAATCAAAAATCAAATTCAAAGATGGCAAGAACTGATTAAAGCAGTTTACTAAGTTCCTGTTCACTCAACAACTCTCAAAATTATAATTATAATTAACATTGTCATTGTTGTTGTTTGTACTGATAATGGTAGCCATTGTAAGGATTCTATTGTTTTAGCAAACCTGCCATTACTGTCAGTTGATGTATCATTCCATCTTTATATGAAACTGTGTAGTTTCTCTTTATCTTTCTCTCTTTCCTCCCAACCGGTCAATACAGATGGCCGTTAACCTACAGCCAAGATCTGCCCAAGGTTTCTGTTTTTCCTTGCTGCTGTCACCAAATGCTTGCTCATGTTGGAACTGTTTGGTGTAACAAGTTTGGTCTAGACCTGCTCTATTTGTAAAGTGCCCTGAGATAACCTTGGCTGTCATTTGGTACTTTACAAATAAAAATTTAATTGAACTGAAAATTATGTAAGGATCTGCCATGGCTGCAAGAACTCTAGAACTCCGATTTTCATCAAAAGTGGGTAATAGATCTGCCATTGTAAATGTTGCTACAAGATTTGCATTGGTCAGTTTGAACTGACTCTGTAAACCTCTGTTCTGCTTTTT
Source organism: Datnioides undecimradiatus (assembly GCA_008933995.1). NCBI lineage: Eukaryota > Metazoa > Chordata > Actinopteri > Lobotiformes > Datnioididae > Datnioides > Datnioides undecimradiatus. The sequence continues at coordinate 2,021,701 of WARS01000054.1, read as the reverse complement.
GCAGAACTGAAGTTTTTGTATGCAGTTAAACATCAAGAGAAAGAGCAATATTGTTGACATTTGTTCTAGCTCTCAGTGGTTGAATATTTATTGATTTGTTCATTTCCTTCATTCTGAAGCCCAAGAAGCACACAGAATGAACATGAAAGTTAACATTAACCACCGTGACCATGACGCCTGAACCTCTCAAGACCCTTACCAAAGGTAGCTGCCAAACTACCACACAGTCCAAGGTTATGGTTTGTTTAGAGTTAAGATAAGTCAATGTCATTGTCACAAGGAGTAGTATGCAACTGGTTGTCGACTCAACATGAGGAGCAGCAGTGTAGACTGCACGTTGACCAACTCAGGCAAACCTCAGGATGTTGTGCCTCTCAGTTGCCCAACAAGCCAGGGCAGCCAAAACTGGCCAACTGAGCCTCTGGCTTGTTGGGCAGCTGAGGCTCTGGATATTAAAATGGTGGTTGATGATCCGTGATGGTCCGTGAAATCAGAGAAAGATGCTGTAATAGCAAACTGTGACATAGGTTGGGAACTAAATCGCTCCAATGATGGGACACCATTATAGACAATGCAGATCACCTCAAAAAATTAATAATTGGTATAATACAAAGTAATCTACTTTAGAATTCAACAGCATCATAGTCAGGTGCATGAACATTCAGTAGTAGAGGGCTAAATGCAATGCAAACAAGTAGCATTCTCATACATGGAAGTATAGAACATAGAAGTATAAACATAGAAGTATACCACTGTTGCGACACACTATATAAAATCATCACCCAATTCATCTTCTGGACATAGTGTTTGGCATCCTCTACAGAACAAAATAGAAAAGAATATAAAGAATACCTTCCAAGTCTCACACCTGCCTCCTGACTTTGTGGAAGGCTGGGGAATGACTTTGCTCGGAAACACGCTAATCCAAACTCTATGGGAACCTCCAAATGCACGTCCTACCCCGATATGTGTCATGTCACAGAAGTTGAAAAGAAATGGCACCTTGGGCAGACCTTGGAGAAACTTAACTATGAATATGGCTCACAGTAGACAGATGAATGCGACACCAAATTTATCATCTACAGGAAAACATCAACAAGCATAGTAACATAATGTGTTTGCACACATAAATGTGCGCACTGCACTGTGTGCTTTAATATGTATATTTATGGGATATACCCACTGAGGAGTGATGTATTCTTCTGGTATTGATTTTACAAAAAATAAAAATAAAAGATGCTATAGCTAAGACTGTAAGGCAATTTACACACATTTAATTAATCAGTATTGCCAATTTTAATGGTTATTGTGTGAATGGGCTGTAAACTAACTTAAAATATGGGGTTACAGTTAGGTCATTATGTCAAAAATGTCAAAAAAGATGTCAAAAAAGACTCTCCAGCTGACCCAGAATGCTGCAGCATGTCTACTGACAAGAACAAGGAAAAGAGATTATATCTCTCCTTTATTAGTTTGTCTTCTCTGGCTCAGTGTAAAATACAGAATATAAGTTGAAATGCCTTCTCCTCAGCTGTAAAGCCTTTCATGGTCATATTGTCTTATGGAGCTTCTCTAGATCACTGCACGCCCAGAATAACTTGATATTCCTAAAGTCTCCAAAAGTAGAATGGGAGGCTGAACCTTCAGCTCCTCTCCTGTGGACCAGCTGCAGGGTCTGGGTTTGAGGGGCAAACACGTTCTCGTCTCGTTAGGGCTGGTTCATGGCTCACCTGAGTAATGCTGTTATAGCCAAGATTACTGGGAAATTAAGATGCATTGAGCTCCTCTCTCTTCCTCCCTCTTCATCTGTACCTCTCCTCATTTCATGAATGTTTTGTATTTTGTCATTTGCCTCCTCCTTTCCCCTGTTGCTTTTTCTGCAGAGTCTTCATCTGTGATTGAAAACCACAATCTGCCCCCTGAATCCACACTCTCACCCACTGCTACAATTGTGTTGTGCTACAAGTGTTCTCTCTCTTTTTCTCCTTCCTCTCCATCCAAGGCAGATGGCTGCCCACCCAGAGCCAAGGGTGTATAACTAAACATATGTTTAACTATAACTAAAATGTGGCGGATTTTACTCAGCACTGTAAAACCTACAAAACACCCACAATTGCTTTTTTTAAAATTTCATTTTCTGTTTGGATCTTATCTGTAGTTGGATGATGGTTTTTATATGAGGCCACTGAAGCCCTGCAACATCACACAGACCTCAGTCCACACAAGCTTCTGCCACAAGAGTGCCTTGTCAATTATACATCTCGAGAGCTGTGCTGTAGCAGCACTTTGAAGTCTAAATTCATCCATCTATCTCTACGAGTATCTCTGTGTTGCTGATTACTAACACCATAATGAGAGATATGTTTAAAGGCAGAGGAGGTAAGGATTGAAATTGCCTTTGTCTTTGCCTTGTCTTTCTCTGTCATTCTATTTAATGGCTCTTATTGTCAGAATTGTCAAGCCATTTGAAATCCTTGAAGGAGCAGTAGGGCCATTCCTTCTGCCACTTTGAAGAAAGGATGAAAGGGCGAAGTGGATTACGAGAGGGAGTATGGCCAGTATAAGTGGGGTAAGACCAAAGTAGGCATAAGGAGAGTGCCAGCGATAAGTATCAAGGATCCTTTCATGGGTTTTAATTAAAACGCCCTGAGGAATTCTAAACAAGCTCTTTCTTTCTTTCTCTAAGTTCAGTTAATTTGTTGGAAAACTCATCTAGGTTATAATAGGAGGGGGGTGAAAAAGGAGTCGAAGAGGAGGATACTGAAAGCAAATGAAAGACTGTTTACAGCTAAAGCTATTCCCATATCTCATTGATCAATTAACTCATTCATTGTGAATGAAAAGTCTAATTAACTCCTGATTAAAAGGCCATGGATGGCATGTGAAGAGATGGTTGTAGAAGAAGGGCAAAGAGGTCTCTGAAAAAAAAACTATTTCTTTATATCTTTATTTGGGTTAAATCTGGATGTATGTTGTATCTGGAGTTTGGGGACAGGGGGTATTTTCTGTCCACTGAGCCCCTTCTGTTTACTTAATTTTCACAATTAATACACCCTGAGCTAAGGGTACATATAGCAACAATAGTTAATGATCCAAATATGAATTCATGAAGACATTTGTGGCAGGAGTATGTATTTCAATTTCTTCAATGCAATTTACTTTGCACATTACACTTTGCACAGTGCAAAGTAATTATTTTGCAGCAAAACATGTTGGTTTTGTTCTGTGTTCAGTATGTACTTCACTATCAGATGCAATATTTACCCAATGTCCTAAATAGATCTTTAGGGTAATTTAATATTATTATTTTTTAATATCCACTCTGTTCTTTTATACCATATCCCTCTCTTTCTACTCTCTTCCCCAACTGAGCTGCTCACTTCCTTGGAAAATTCTGTGAGAAGGGAAGTTAGTGGTGAGTATCAAGTAGGAGTTGGGTTTAAGTATGCAGGCTCCTTTCAGTACGAAAGAGAGAGCATAAAAGAGGCAGTGAGGCATGGTGAAGGATAGGGAGTGATCTGCTGGCTTCCTCTACCTGAGAGGAAACACACGGTATATGCACACGAGCAGACACACACACACACACACACACACACACACACACACACACACACACACCCCATATAATTGCAGCTGAGAGAGGCTGTCAATGAGACAATAACAATGGGCCTTTAGGGATACAGGGTGACCCCTAGGATTCTATAATTCAGAGAAGTCACACACACACGTGCACGCACGCACACACACACACACACACACACACACACACACACACACACACACACACACACAGATCAGCACAGTGGTGCTTTGAGCAACATGCCAGCATTTTTTACAATAATTCATGTACATATACATATATCATGAAGCTCGGCACAACCATTAACTTGACATCCAAAATGCATTAATGCATTTCACAATCACATTATGGTTCCCAATAACATCATTAGCCAACCGCTTAAAAAACACCACACATTCCCACATTGCTTTTTGGAGCAATGTGGGAATGTGAACAGTGTTGCATATTTTGACTGTGGTTTTTCATTAATTGGTGGAGCATCTCAATGCTACAAGTGTATTTTCATTTCAATTTTATTTGTATAGCAGCAAATCATCAGCAAAGATTATGAAAGCACTTTACATACAGTGCAGGGCTAGACAAAACTCTTTATATTAATTACACCCAACTGTTTCTCCCATGAGCAAGCACTCAGCAACAGTGGCAGGAAAACTACATTATCTGATAGTGAAATCAAATTAGATGCCACTGGGACTGTTAGAGGGTTGTATCACATCCAACTTTGAAATTTTCTGAGCATTTAGCTCAATATTTTGGCTTTGACCTATGTTTTTAAATTTACAATATCAACATTTCCATTAGCAGCAGGCAGGTGTTTTCAGAAAGAAAAAAAACGATAAGCCATTGTACACTATTTGCTAATGAAAAATGTAAAACACTTGCTTGCTAATGACTTAGCCATAACAACTTTAGAATCCAGATATGGCGGTAGTTCTGTTTTTTCTGATACATCTTAAGATATTAGGACAGATTAGAGAATCAAATACAGTCTTAGTGAAAGTTCACATAAATATGTTTAAATGACAATGATGAATCACATGTGTACATGCAACAGATGGTTCCTGGAATGTATGTATATATTTACCTGGTTACTAGTGTCTGTGTGAGTTAAAAGATAGCACACAGAGCTATGACTAAAGGAGTAAAATACAGACATTTCACAGACACACAGAGCAGTTCTTGAGGTCATTAAGCAGAAGGTTGCGTGTCTAATCAGGTTTTGTATGGATGGGTCAGCATCATTATGATCTAATTTATCTTTAGTGGTTATTCAGCTGGGATGAAAGGGAGGGAACAGGAAGGAAGAGAAAGGAGGGAGGATAGTCCAGATCTGAGTGGAATTTGTGCAATGTGTTTGTTCTTTAAATGAATAAGAAAATGTATATTCTGTAATTCCAATTCCAATTCATTTATTTCTTATACCCGAGACAGAAATACCTGCATGATAAATTTATTATTATACACTAAACTAATGTGTTATGATAAGTGGAAATAATGTGTTTATGGGATGATATAATGAAAAACAGATGAGAGATGAGTGTAAAAGTTGGTAAATAAAGTAAATGTCACAGAATTTGGTTAAATCTCAAGCTGTTGCATTTTGCAAGCCAAATGTTTACATGGGGGCCCACATTAATTGTTCAAGTGTGTTAAATGGGTGGTACCCAGAGGCAGTAGTGTGTGTCAGATTCAGCCTGCAGAGATAAAAGCCTCCATATGGTACTGATCAGTTAGCTCCAGCCTTCAGCAAGGAGGGCTGAACACCTGTCATTCAAACAGAGCTCAGACAACAAAAGCAGGGATTCAGCCTTAGGTTGCTTCCTTACACTGAAAACACACACATAGACCCACAAGGTCACACAGAGAAAACAGACACATACATATTGACAGATGACAGAGATCACAGACCTGTAGATCTTTCAATTAGATGTCAATTCCCTGTAGCCAAAGAAATCTACAGAAATAACTGTTTTTTTGTCACCAATTTGCAAATAGATTTGATTAGATTTACCAATGTTGTAACTCCCCAAAGCCAAAAATCTGCCACTTGTTACCACCAACACCTTTTACCAGATTACTCTATAAATCTAGTAATGAACAGTTAGAATTCCTGGATCTTTAGGATGTGGGGAGGCTCTTTGTGACTTCCCTACCTAACATGTACACATCCCAGTTCCTTCGTTTAAAATCAGTAAGATTCTTGCTACTATAATTAACACATTAGTATACCATCTGTAGATTGATAGATGTCCTTGAATGGAAAACTTGGATGCTATTTCCCATGTTTTGGTGTCAAAATGACTACTTAGTTTAGTCCAGTCCAGTCTGAGCGAGCTATACTAGTGCTGCGTAACATTTTCTTGAATGTGTTGGAGTTATCTTTAATGGAGACCTGAACTGTGCATGATGGATTTGATGATGATGATGATTTGACTTCTCTTCTTCAAAATGAAATTCAGGCTGAAGGGCTGCTTTGACACAGTGGAGGAGGTCCATAGGCCATGTAGCACATGTTGCAGGTGTTGCTCTACAAGTTATGTAACATGACTTCCAAGTCAAAACCAAGTAACAGTCCAACAAAGTTAAATTGATGAGGGAGAAGGCAGAATCAGAATTCTTCAAACAAGCCATGTCCGCAACAACAACCAATCCAAAAGAACAAGGAAAACACTAGGAACTTAGGGAAATAATAGAAACAATGTCTGGAATGTAAACCACATTGTAAAATGGCAAATCCAAAAGGGAGCAAAGGGCATGACAACATATATGACATTATATACAAAGTAGGGAGAGACAGCAAAGGAGAAACCAATGTACCACAGGTGATGATGAAACAGGCGACAACAAGAAGCATGTACACACACGTAAGAGGAAGACTTGGAAACTTGTACTTGCAAAAACACTAAAAATTAAGTCTTATAGATGCAGACTACAGTCATTTCTTCCTTCTACCAATGAGCCTTTTAGTTTGATATTGACAGTTAGATTATAGATAGATAACAGTGAACTTAAACAACAGATTTAGTTGTAATAACATAAGCAAAAATATAGAAAACAAACAGCTTTTGTGTTGTGACTCTGATGGTATTTGTATTTTGTCTCCTATCAGCGTAACATAAAATCAAAAATGTCTACTAAAAATGTGTAGTGGGGCTATATTGTCCAGTGAATTCCCAGCAGGATCTTGTGAATGTATCTCCATTTGGGTGTTTCCAAACATGTTCACTGATCTTTTGTAACAACACTTTAACTGTCTCGCTTGTCTATGCATGCTAGAATTGTGTTTATCTTTTCAAATGCTTAGAGAAGCAATTCACTGAAAATCATTTACTCAAACTTCAACTCCAGTGAAAAATCAAAGCCTCTTAATGCTGCAATTCTTTTGAGGTTGATTTGGGAAGCTCTGGGCACATTTGATTAGGAGATTAGAAAAACCAGAAAATTAGTAAAAAGAAGAACAACAACAAGAAGAAGAAAAGCGGCTTTGCAGATGGAGATCTGTTTACAGATTTCAATGTGTCTGCAGACAGAGGCCAGGGTGTGTGGTCAAGGTCTTGAAGTGCTACTTCACAGTCACACTCGCATATTTGGCAAGATTGGTGCACTGATCCGCTTAGATCTGACAAGAATGACAAAAAGATCTTGTAGGCTACTAGTGAATTTTTGTAAAATGCATTGGGTTATGAGCCTGTATTATGTCATGTTGAAAGAATTCAAAAAAACTGGGGCTACATGTTAAAACCAGTGGCCAGTAACACAACTGTTAATAAAGCATCAATCCAACATTTTATCCAGAATACTTCTGGTGAGTCATTCCAGAATCCCCATGACCCAGCAGCTCTAGGTCCTGACCCAGTGAGTGGTTTGATCAGTTGACCTCAATTAGACTTTACTTTAATAGCAAAAAAGGCATTCAAATAAAGTCTTTTTTCACAAATAAAAGCAGACATTTTCCAATCCTTTCATCTTGGAATCAGTGTCATAAGATACTGTAGAGTAAGCAGGCTTACTTTGGTGTATGGATCTGTTTCTCAGCAACAAACAACAAAACACTAATTTGCCCTTAGTGAAAGAAGCATTGATATTATAATCTTAAGTCAGAGTACCAGAGTACCACCACTGTTAAAGGATCAATTTCATTTGGATTTACAAGGTTCAAATTGATGTGATTCATGATTTTATTTAAATATTTATTCAGTTAGGGACATTTAAATACCAATTTTGCATGGCTATAAAGAGACATTTTCAGACAACTAATGCTGTAAACTGTACCATGACATGACCATGACAAGGGGCAGACAAATGATTATTAATGACTACCAGTAACTACCAGTCTCAATTACTAATTGATTTTTTTCAATTAGTGAAGGACAAAATGTGTACTAGTTTGTGCTTCTCTGCTCCTATCATTTATTTTATCATTGGGTAACAAAACAAACAATACAAACGGTGAACGATACATTTTCTGTGTCTCACTCTGTCTCAGGTTTAACTGCAGTATCTTGAATAATGTCTCTGATTCTTTGGGTGTCTGCCTCCAGCGCCTTATTGGAAGGGTCAATTTTCAGAGCAGCTTGGTAGTCTTGTAGCCCTGAAAAACATGTCACAGGCCGATCTGCTGACAGCACAGTGTAGGTGATCCATGATCACATGTTCAACTATTCAGTCATCATTCTGAAAAACATTCTACAGTGATGTGCTGTGCAACCACTGTGTCTTTACATAACATAAATTAAAAATATAACATAAAATTCAAGGTGTATGGCAAGTCTGCCAAATCAAAGACTGTCGCTGTACACACCTTCTGCATAGAGCTGTAGCTGGCAGAAAGCAGATCCCCGGCGGACACTGGCTCTAGCTCTGGCAGATGCATTGGCAGCAACTGGTGGAGTCAACAGATTAAGTGCCTGCAGAGAAACATGAAATATGAGCTTGGGAAAGGGGGTTTGTTTCTTGGTATGGTGCTACAGACGGAGGGGGAAAAAATGCTACGGTTGTTGGCTGAGGAGCTCCAACTGACGAGAAGAGAGAAATCCAGAGTTAGAGGTACAGGCTATACACCTGAGGGTGAGAATTTTAGAGCTGGTGTGCCACACATATTCACCTGCAACCCAGCAAACACTGCATTCTCCTGAAGAAAGCTTTGATGTGAGCTGGCACGTTGCGCTAGTGCCACCATTGAGGGAGTCTGAGGTGGATTGGTATTTCAATGCATTTGAGCGCGTTGCAGCTTTGTTAAACTGGCCAAAGGGTGTCTCGACCTTGTTGCTACAGTGTAAGCTGATAGGAACAGCTCAGGAGGTATGTGCTGTCCTAACTGTTGAACAGTTTGAATTATGATATTGTTAAGGCTACCATGTTGTGTGCATGTGAGTTGAAAGGATATGAGTGCCTGAAGCATATAGACAGAAATTTAGAAACTGTAAAGAAAGAGTCAACTAGACTGAAGAGTTTAAGTGTGAAAAGGGGGTGCTTTTTAGTTTGTGGTGTAATGCCAATAAGGCAACCACTGCGGGAACTTATGCTTTTGGAGGAATTAAAGATTGTTTACCAGAGCGCACTGTTGTATACCCAAACAAACTGAGCTGTGTCCCTCTCTGAAGCTGCTGTTCTTGCAGATGAGTTTGCCCTAACTCTTTAGACTATGTTTTTGTCTCTTGTGTATTTGCCAAACCCCGGTATCTGCTGAAAAAACAAAAATCTCATAGCCTAAAGTTTCACTGTGCAAGACCGTGTGTCACATTTTGGTTGCCAGAGAGGAAAAAGGGACAAAGGGGGTGGCAAACAATACATAGACATGGAAGAGGGGGAGAACAAGATACAGGTGACACCAATCAACCAACGAGACACAGGAGGAAACTGGAAACAGGAACACAGACACAGGAGGACAAAACTTTACAAAATAAAACAGGAAATTATCAATATAACAGAACTCAAACCATCACACCGTGGCTCAAGATTGCAAGTGTTTTTATTGTCATGAAGCTGGTCGCCTCATTGCAGTCTACCCTGTGTTAAAGAGAATAGAGCACTTACACATAACAAAAAGCCCATCTGTTGTTGGAATAATTCAGGGTAATACAGACTCTATTCGGCATGAGCTAATAACTGAGAATTTGCTGAAACAATGATTTGATGATGAGATTAAGCCTTACATTTTGCAATATTTTCTGTGACTGGCAGTAAGGTGTACAGGGTGCAGATTGAGAGATACTAGCACAAAGCATTCTGTCACCAGATGTGGTGTTGTGCCTTTTTCAGACCAGTCAAACTGTGGCTCTGACCTTGGTGACCTATAAACTTAGTATTTTAAATGTGCTACTTCACACACTCTCTACTCCTCCCTTGTGTCTTGCAACTTTTTCCAGTGTGCATTGTGATGCATACCCAGAGGCTTGTAAAACTTGTATGTTTAGTGACTTGATGGACCTTTTTTTTGTAATTGTCAGAAAACTTGGTCAGCCCCTCCTCTGAAATAAAAAGCGTTCCTGTTACTATTGATATGTTGCTGAATGAAAAAGCATTGTTTGGCCATAGAAAAAGAGAAGTAACAGCTCATCAGAGTGCAGCATTCTGACAGCACATTAGCTACCTGTCTGTTAGGTGCCCATGAACAGAAAAACAATACAAAGACTGGGACTTACATGCTTGACAAAGGGGTTTTGTTACACAAATGGTCCCTGTTGTCTGGGATGGAGTGTGATGTGGTTACTCGGGAGTGTTTAGCCCACAAGCAAGAAAACATACTATTGAGTGTTACGATATTTTTTCTGGTCAGGTTAAAAATCAGTCCCACCATGTGTGTCAGATAACTGGAAAATTAAACCAGATTATCCTTCCAGCTCCTTTAAATCCAGTACTGATAACTGGCAAAGCTTTTGAGCCTGTCATAACTGACTGTGTTGGCACCTTGCAAAAAAATAAGTTCTGATGTGTGCCGCCACCCATATTCCTGAGGCTGTCCCGTTGTCATGTTAAGGATAAAAGCTGTGGCTACTTTTGTTTTGTCAAAATGCATTTGAACTGATCAGGGAGCTAGCTTTCCAAAGTTTTTCCACAAGTTATGTCAGAGTTGTCTGTTAAGCATCAGGTCTCCAGTGCTTATCAACCAGGAGAGTTGAGGCACACTGGAGAAATTTAATCAGACACCAAAATCCTTGCTTAATAAATATTGACTTTAAGATGGTGTATTGTGTTTTTTGGGGAAAAAAAATTTAAACATTTCAAGTTACATTTATTTTTTATATTGGTGTTTTGCAATCACTAGCAGTAATTGTAGCAACAATGTGATCAAACTAGTTTCTGCACCTGCAATAAAGAATTTAAATAATGCAACTGTTGTGTTGTGTTTGAAGGAGAGAGGAGAGAGGGGGTACAGGTGAACTCAGATATAAAAAGCTCAGAAGTACAGACCTGAGAGGAATCCTCAATGGCCTTGTGAAAATTCCTTAACTTCAGATGACATGCAGCCCTGTTTGAATACAGAGCTGGAATCTTTCTGTTGAGCCTGATAGCCAGGTTGTAGACATTGAGTGCACCCAGGTAGTCTCCAGTCACAAAACATTTGCTGAAAGAAAGAGTCATTTTAGTGTTTCGTGATTCACAAAAACAAATAGTTTTGAGAGCAGACTTAACTTACTCTCCTTTGTCCTTCAACCAGTCCGTGTTACACTCCTTCTTCTTCAGGTCCTTAAGCTCTTCAACATCTGCTTGTACTGCACGCCTGGCTTGAGCTTGTTTTTTGAGCCACTAATTGGTGGACATATTAAAAATGCTATCTTAATAATTCCACTCACATACCATATCATAAGTAACACATTGTACAGAGAAATAAATAAAGTAAATGCAAGGGCCACACAGTAGATAGATAGATAGATAGATAGATAGATAGATAGATAGATACTTTATTAATCAGGTATCGAAACGAAACAATGTAGTGAAATTAGAGTATATAAAACACATACATTTAAGATGGGTTACTGCTCCCGAAAGCTTCAATTCACTAACTAGAACACAAGACACATTTAAATAATTTTATTACAAAATGTGAATAAATTCTTGCTATTCTTCAAGTGGTGCTATGCTGTGGGAAAGCTTCAAATGGAGAATCTGGTATAGCCCTCTGGCAAAACAGAGTACCTTTTATTATTGTTATAATAATAATTATTATTATTATCATTGTTGTTATTATGTATTTGTTATTAGTAGCTCTCTCTCTCTCTCGCCCTTTCTGTCATCAGAGAACTTCTGCAGGTGGCAGTTCTCAGTGTAGTATGTGAAGTCTGCAGTGTAGACAGTGAAGAGGAAATGAGCCAGAACTGTCCCTTGTGATGCTCCCGTACTACAGACAACAGTGTCCGACACACAGTCCCGTGCCCTCACATACTGTGGCCTGTTGGTCAAATAATCCAAATTCCAGTATGTGACCCCAGCTTGCTCCAGCTTATCCCTCAGAAGTTTGTGCTGGATGGTGTTAAAAGCACTAGAGAAATCATAAAACATGATCCTCACAGTGCTCCTAGCCCTCTCCAGGTGCGAGAGTGCTCTGTGATGGAGATAGATGACAACATCATCCACTCCGATGTCAGGCTGATAGGCGAACTGCAGTGGATCCATCGATGGCATCACCAAAGGTTGCAGATGGACAAGGACCAGCCTCTCCAGGACCTTCATCAGGTGGGATGTAAGGGCATCAGCCTGTAGTTGCTGAGATCCTTGGAAAACAGGGACTTTGGCACAGGTACCACACAAGATGTTTTCCAGAGCTGCGGTACCTTCCCTAGCTTCAAGCTCAGGTAAACACATGCTCCATGATCCTGCACAGCCGATTTGCACAGGACTTCGGGAGCCTTGAGCTGATGCTGTCCGGGCCCGCCGCCTTCCTCGCCTTAGTCCTCCTGAATCCTCTTCTCACCTGGTCTCTTGAGAGGGAGAGATTGGAGAGGGAGAGATTGGTGTGTGTTGGTGGTTGTAGGTGTGGAGGTTGGTGAGTGACGATGGGGAGCTGTGAGAGTGCTGGTTGGCTGAGCCATCAAAGGTTGAGAGAGGGGGATGGGTGGTGTCATCAGCAGGGGGTACAGACAGGGATGGTTGCAGCTGTAGGACCTGGGCGGGGGGAGGGGTTGATGCTTGATCAAATTTATTTAAGTAGATGTTCAGGTCGTTGACTGGGAGTTCAACACCTTGTGACCTGAGATGGTTTTCAGGCTCCTCCAAACTCCTCTGGTGTCATTCTGCTTCAGCTGTTCCTCCATCCTCCTCCTGTAGCAGTCTTTCCACTCTATAATTTTCCCCCTCAACTCCTTCTGCACTGCTTTCAGCTTCACCTTGTTTGCTGCCCTGAAGGCCCTCTTTTTGTCCTTGAGCAGAGCCTTTATGTGAGGAGTAATCCAGGGTTTGTTGTTTGGAAAACACTGCACAGTCCTGGCGGGCACAGTGTTTTCCACACAGAAGTTTATGTAGTCCGTGATGCAGTGAGTGAGACTGTCAATGTCCTCCCCATGGTCCTCACAGAATACATCCCACACAGTTGAGTCAAAACAGTCCTGAAGAGCTTCTTCAGCCCCTTCGGACCATCTCTTCACTGGGTGGGTGGTAGTCAGTTGTCTGTGTACAACAGGCCTATACACTGGCTGGAGGTAAACCAGGTTATGGTCTGATCTGCCCAGAGGAGGGAGGGAGAGGAGAGATTGTGTATGCCTCCTTAGTGTTGGCATACAACATGTCCAGGGTTTTGTTGTCTCTGGCGTGGCAGGTAATGTATTGGGTGAAGGTGGACAGTGTGGAGGATGGAGAGGCATGATTAAAGTCCCAAGAGATAAGGTGGAGAGCATGTGGGTGCTGTGTCTGCAGCCTGCTGGTGACTGAAAGCAGGACATCACAAGCTGTGTTGGCGTTGCCAGAGGGGGGAACACGCACCGCTACTGTAATAACGTGTGAAAATTCCCGTGGTAGATAATACGGCCTCATACCAACCGCCAACAGTTCGATGTCCTTACTGCAGAGTTGTTCTTTAATAGTGATGTGTCCAGGATTACATCATCTATTGTTCACAAACACTGCCAGACCTCCACCTTTCCTCTTACCACTCTCCTTTGTCCTGTCCGCCCTCACCAGTTCGACCTCCGCATCTGATTTCTGGTGTAGCAATGTCAGCCATGTCTCAGATGCTACATTCCCTGTAATCTTACTGGCGCTGGGTCAGCGCCGATAACTAGTCCATCTTGTTGGTAAAAGAGATCTTACATTCCCAGTGATGACCGAAGGAAGGACAGGTTTGTATCCCCCCTTCCTGGCATGGCGCTAGAAGCGGGGTCTGTGCTGCATCGTCTCTGTGTCTCTGGTGTGTTGTCCATGTGAAAGTGTTTAAAAACTGACAAAAGGCCCGAGCAAACGTTATGCGCCTGATGTCCATTGACGTCCCAAAGATTGAACAAACTGAGAAAAACTAAGAAACATAAAAAAGTGCGAAAAGAAAAAAAGTTTAGAAAATTAAGTGCTAGTTAAAAGACATACTGTATGTATAAATAAATAAGTACATAATAAAAGAATAACTGGGGGGAGGGGGGACTAAAAGAAAACACAAATCACCCACAAAGCTCAAATCCACAGCCACACACTCAAAGATATTTTTACATAATTATTTGCATTATTGTTGTGGGGTTAAAACTGTTTTTTGAAATCTGTTTGTCTTAATTTTTAATGACCTGTACTGTCTGCCTGATGGCGACAGTCTAAACAGAGAATATGGTGTGATGTATCCTGAAGGATGTTATGAGCTTTTTTCCAACAGTGTGAGCTGTGTAGCTCACCCAGCTCAGCTCTTCTGTAATATCTTGGATGGCGTTTATGACCCTCTGGAGTGCTTTCTTCTGAGCCAGTGTTCAGTTGGGGAACCAAATGCAAATCCATTAGGTCAGGATGCTCTCGATGGAACAGCGATAAAAATACACCAGCAGTTTTTGAGATAGGTAGTGGTTCCTGAGGACCCCAAGGAAGTAAAGTGTCTGCTTTTGAGGTATGGCAGCCCATTCTAAATGTCCCAGATGGTTAGAATGGGCCATCACAGATGGTTATAATGGGTCAATCAGTCAGGAAGTTCCTGATCCAGAGTAGTTTACACACCAGTCTGTGGGGGAGGATTGTGTTAAAAGCAGGGTTGTAGTCTATGAAGAGCAGCTGAGCGTGGCTTCCCTGCTGCTCCAGGTGGGACAGCGCAGCGTGGAGAACTGTGGCTATGGGGTCCTCTGTAGATGTATTAGCCCTGTAAGCAAACTGGTGTGGGTTGAAGGATATGATGTGAGTCCGGACCAGTTTGTCAAAACACTTCATCACCACAGGAGTGAGTGCCACCGGCGGGTAGTCATTGAGACAGGTGATGGTGGGTTTTTTGGGCAAGGGGACTATAGTGGAGGACTGAGACAGGGACTGGTTGAAGATCCTGGTGAAGACCACAGCCAGCTGGTCTGCGCAGTCCTCCAGCGCACATCTAAGGACACCTTCAGGTCCAGCTGCCTTCCTCGGGTTGACGGCCCTCAGTGTGTGTGGTGACTCCACCTCATAGCAGGTAAAGGAGAGGTTCAGTTCCTGCCAGTGAGGCATCACCTTTGGCAGCACACAGGCTGGACCTGTAGGTGGTAATGTGTTGGACCTCCTGCAACACCTACTTGCTGCAGGGGAGGTATGCAGGGACATATGGTCAGACTGGCCCAGGTGTGGTAGTGGTATAGCCCTGTTGCCCAGCTGGATGTTGCAGTAGACCTTGTCCAGCATGTTAACTCCCCTCATAGTACACTTCACATGCTGGTGGAAATTTGGGAGCACTGCTTTTAAATGGTTACATGGTTGAAGTCCCCTGCTACAATATGCAGTGTCAGGATACATGCTCTGCTGGCTGCTAATGCTACTGTGCCAGAGCCAAGTTAGCATAAGCATCCGGTGAAATGTAAACAGCAGTGATTGTGACAACAGTAAACTCCCTGGAAAAGTAAATGGGCCTGCATTTGTGCATGTTGTTAGTCAGGTTAAGAGTAACAGTGGATGGTATATGATCAAGCATCAAACTGAAAGAAGTTTTGTTTTTTTGCTGATTTGAGACAGGTTTCATTCTTCTCTGTTAAAGACTCATGCATAGAGCTCTTTAGAAATTATGCTCACTGCTATATAACAACTAGTGAAAACACTGCAGATGGTAGAAAAGTAGATCAGCATCTCTTACCTCTTCCTCCATAGATACCCTTGATTCCCTGAGTGCTGTTGGGAAAACTCGTGGTGTAAATGTTACTTGAATATTTCCTGTGAGTCTCGGAGCAGGTAGGTCCACTTGTTTTTTTATGCTGTTCATTTCACTGTTGCAACTTTGATCTAAGTGTAGAAATGTATTCATTTACATCCCAAAAACAAATAGTGCAGGAGCACATTTTATCGCACCAGAAATTACTTACCCATTTTAACCTCCTCTCCACCTGAACATCCATTTTTCTGCATACCTTTCATGGCTTTCAGCTTGTTGTAATTGTCTCTCTGACTTTGGAATTGTAGTTGGACATCTTTCACTGCTTCTGCCTTGTTTCTCATTTGCCATGCTGCCAGCTCTGCTGTGGTTTTCTCTCGCTCAGAGTCCTTCATTTTCTGTATACTGTCTCTTTCTTCCTTTTCTAGCTGAGATCAAGTAAAACATACAATAAGGGAGTATGGTAATTTTGGACACATCTACACATTTATGTGATGTGATGAATAAATGGTAGTATCACTGTTACCTTCATCATTGTTTCCAGTGCATATTTTCTCTCTGCAAGCTGTTTTTCTGTCTTCGATCTGGACTCAGAAGAAAGCTTTTCCTGGTATTTTAACAGAGTCCTTTGTCTGACCTCCTTATTCTTTTCTTTATTATCTGAAAAACAATGAATTATAGTGGTACATAAGTTGTTTGTAAGAGTGTAGGATATTTTTAAATTCAACCAGATTTCAAAAATTATGATTTTCTTCATGGTGAAAATAATAAGTTATATGCACTGAAATCTTTACATGTTTTCCAACCACAGCACACTTCTGCCTGCTCCTTCCCCAAGATCATAAGAAACATGCCGCAGGATTGCCTTGAAACATAACCTACGTGGTTTGTTCCTTCTGCGGCAGCTGATTATAATTCTTTAGTTCTTTCACACACATTTGTTTGAAACTGATATTTTGTGGGAGTTTCTAATTTTGTAATTTATTCTTTTGTGACCCTTATTAATTATGTAGTTTTTGTTATATATATATATATCTTATATATTGTTCAATAATAAATGGAAATGTGACTTTAGTTACTTATATTCACATACTACACTTGTTTCCACATTGTTTTCCCTCCTTCCTGTCTGTCTGTGTGTCTCTGCATGTGTGTGGCACCCCAGTACAAATACTGTGTGGCACCCCAGTACAAATACTGGGGTATTTGTGTGGTGTGGCACCCCAGTACAAATACTGGGGTGCCACACCACACAAATACTGGGTATTTGCACCCCAGTACAAATACTGGGGTGCTGGGCACAGAGATATTTCTATTAATACAGAAAAATACAAGAGACACTAGAGCCACACCCATGCTGCTCTGTCCCCCCTCTGCATGCTGCCTAACTTCACACCAGTCAGCCCACTCTGCAAACTGTCACCTGGTCTTCCACTGCCTGCCTCCTGCATTCACAGATACCTCAATTATTACTCTTGTCTACCCAAAACCAATCTGCCTCCGTATTTACACTTGGGTCCAGTTTAACTCATGCAGAGCACTATGCCCTGGTCATTCCTTCACTGTTACATTGCCATGGGTAAAAAACATGAAAAACATAGTTAAATGACTACAAGGTCAGCTTGATGTTCTTACCTGTAGTTATCATCAGATGCTCCCACTCTTTGTTGGTTATCTTTGTCAAACTAATCACTATAACTCCGTTTCCAACCTTTGCTGTGCTTCTGACATTATCAATAGGTTCAAAAAGGAAGGCTTCAAATAAATATGGAGAGTAATGCACCTGGACAGAAAATAGGTGGAAAAAATGTTACAAACTTTTTAGAAAGTCAGACCTACAAAGTGTTGTGGAAACATGAGGTTAAAATGTTTCCAACAGATGGTGCTACAGTACTTTATAATTACTGACCGTCAGGACACAGTCCTACATAATGTCAAGTCAACGTCACCTATCTTTGTTGCAATAACATGGTATTGAAGTTCACAGCTCATTTCACAAAATGTAACAGTTACTTCACAAACTGTTAAAACTTTAAACCAGCACAAAAAATATTATAATTTTCTGAAAAGACAATTAACAAACAAAAGGGCCATTTGAAAGCAACTTAAACAGACAGACTACTACAAACAGACTAATCAGAAATGAGAGGGATCGCTACAATGATATCAGCACTGTTTGTATCACAGCTGAGGAAAATGTATTAAAGTGGTGTCTTCACAGTCAAATTGCTCACTAGTTTGTAAAATACATAGCTGGAAAATTAATAAATCATGATCACATAATACAATTTTTCTGACTAAGATCATGTCACTCTTGCATATAACATCTGTTTGCTGTGTTAAACTGGCAAGGTAACAGCCAGCTATATCACAGTTTATTGGAGTATCTTAACAAATCTTAACAAAGTATTAGAGCACCCTTTTCCATTCACATGTGTTGAGTCACACTATGTTGTCATGGAGTTGGTGAGATAAAATACTCAAAAGTAAATAATTAATGTCCCCATATTTTGCATTATATTTTTCTCCTGTACCAGTCACAAAAGCCTGTTTTTCCAGGATTCCAGGCTTCTTTGCAACCCACTTACAACCTTTGCTATTTCATATCGGTGGAAAACTGTTCTATAAAATTGCCAACACCATACACACACACACACACACACACAAACACACACACATACATATATATATAGATACACCTCATACTGTTGATTTTTATGCGTGCTTTGCTATGCTTCCTCTGAACCAGTAGATAAGTTCTATGCAACATATTTCTAAATAGCCACTGTGGTACAGTGTTTTAACAGATGGTGTAATCAGATCCTGTTCTTCTTAAGGGATTGACGATCAGAATAACGTCATTTCTTCCCGCTGGAGAATTTTTAAAAATTAAATGAATATTTGTCTCTGACTTTATCAATGTCTGAACTGTGTTGTTTCTTGTGATTGTGGGGGTTTAATTACTTCAGATTATGTTCATTGAGAGATTTTCCGTACACGCTTAACTGCCGGGGAGAACTGAGGCTAACAGGAAGGGGAGAAGGCATCTACATGTTCATTTTCATAACCGATACGCATAAAGTTTTTATTCAAATTCTTTTTGAGGCTATAGTTATACGAATAATATAACTTAAATGAACACTTTTCTACCGAAAAGCAAATAGTTCCTGACGGACTGGGTTAACGTTTCAAGACTCCCTTATTAGGGTACAACATCTTGTTATTCTTGTTTTCGCAAATGCCGTGACACCAACATTAGGTATTTATTTTTGTTTGCCAACTTTACCTTGAGGTATTCGTCTGTTGACACGATGTCCACTTTTCCAGCGTTCGCTCCTTTCAAAGGCATAGTTATGTAAACCGTCGAATCCGTCTGTGTCCATGAGTAGTCTGTCACTGGCAAAGGCATTTTCGGCACAGCTAACTCGCGTAAGTGTAAACCTACGTTGTGCAGCAGCAACCTAGAAATCTCGGCTTAGACCAATATTTGTGTAAAAATATTGATATATTGCGTTAAAAATTAATTTATTCAGAGAGTCGTGAAAGACAAGATCAGGTTAAGGCAGTTACAGGCGTGTAGCGTCCTGTTGCTATGGTTGCCCGAGATTCATTATGCTGCCTTCAAAGTTATCGGAAAAAAGACCACTGAAACTGAAATTAGATCAAGTTCAATACAATAAATACGTAGCAGCCCTGTAAATGACACTATCACTAGCAAAACTACACTAGCAAATGTATAAATGATATTTCTATGCAGGTGTTAAAAATAATTTTTCTATAGAGAACAAGAATAGCTCTGACTCTTAATTTGAGGAGGCATTTTGCTTCTGTTTGGAAGTTACCAACCTGGGGATGCCACAGCTTATTACAATTTTTAAACACCTTAAAACTGTGAAACAGCGATTTCTGTTGGGCTGACTAAAACCACGTGCAACATTTTTCAAGAGAATTTTTTTCTTGGTCTTTCTTGAAAAGGTATAACAACAACAGCAACTATTATAAAAGGTTATCGAAGAAAACAACTCGTATTCGTTCTATACAGCATTTAAAGCCAGATGTATGTAATGCTTAATGGATGAGAAATTAGATGAGAAAGGAGTGCAAAGCCACTACTTTTCAGAGCATATTGCAAATGACAAAGTACATTCTAAATAAAATATTTAAACATTATATGTATATATAGTACACATCGGATCACAAATCAGATAATCATCATAAATACACCTCAGATCATAAATTATAAGACATCAGCATTTCAGTGGCTAATGCCTCTCCTTTTTCTGCTTCAGCATCGTCATCCTGATCCATTACTGCCGAGTGAGGACAAATGGTGAATGCTGTGACAACTAGCATGGACTCTTCTTAACTTCACTTTTTTTTAAAAAAAATAAACCTCTTTTCCACTTGTCCCTCATCAATGCCAAGATAAAAGTCCGGTCTCTCTTCCACTATTCCACCAGCTAACTCTGCCTCATTTGGAGTTGCTGCTTCTCAGGTTTTTGTTGTTTTTTCCTTCTATGTGCAGAATCTCTGTGAGTGCCTCATTGTGGAACTCCTGTTTTTCCTGCGCTGTGTTGGTTACTGTTTTTGTTTATCCAACCTGAGTGATCTCCCAGAGTCTGTCTGCTTGTCAGTCCACGCCACCTTCAGGAATGAATACCTTTGTGAAAATAAATAATTCTTTCTTTGGGGTCCAGTTTAACCAGAACACAACACTACGGTTACAACAACAATAATAATAATAATACATGGCAGCAGTGGACAGTGGGCAGGTGGAGCCAAGACCACAGATCACACATGTAGCTTTGGAGCCAGAGAAGGCTCAAGATCACGGGGGAGAGAGGACACAGAGTTAATGACATTTAATTATGGTGTATAAATGTCAGAATTGTCACACCGCGGAGAGGTTTTGTCTCGTCTTGGGTTTTGTCTTGTCATTTCCTGTTTTATTTTGGAAACTAACTCTCCTCTCGTTTTAGGTCACTTGCCCTTCCTCATGTGCCACCTGTCTGATTGTCTTCCCTGATCCCCGATTGTGTCCACCTGTGCCTCGTTACCCTCATGTGTTAAATAGTCTGCGTCTCCCTTTGTCCTGTGCCAGTGTGTTTCATATTCGATCACCCCAGTCAGCATTACTTTGCCACTTTGAGTGGTTTTCATTTCTATTAGGGTTAATTGTTTAAGAAGACATTTTTGTTTGTTTGTAGATTTAGGATTTATCCTCCACATGGAGCGTTTTTTGTTATTTCGTATATTTCATAGACTAATGTGTTTTTTCCTCCATAAGGAGTGAATTTTTGTTAGTATACATTTCATAGAAATAATTTCTTAGACGAAGATTTCATAGCCATAGTCAATCTCGAGGTTTCTTCTAGATTAGGGAGCCTTAGGATAATTTCATAGCCCTATCACTCTGTCAAGCGAGCTTCAAGCACTATAATAAAGTCTGCCTTGGTGGTCACGAGATTCTGCGCCTGAGTCCTGTATTGAGTCCGGCCCTGACAAGAATGGGTCTGAGGAGAAAAAAAGAGAAGAGGCGTGCAGACGATCTTAGGATGTCCCTAAGTGGCCTAGGTCTATGAGTAGCATAACTAAAGGATGGCTCAGAAATATATAAGCCAGCCCACTATGGTCTTAAGCATTAATTAATAACAGTAATTAATTGTTACTTTATATTAATTTATAAAGTATATAAGTATAAAGTATTAGTATAGTATAGTAGTAGTATATGAAGTATTAATTATTATTATTGTTATAATAATAACAGCCACTATTATATTGATGATAATAATAATAATAATAATAATGTGCACAGGTTTGACTACACCATGGAAATTCAATTACACTGGGGAACAATTTGAAAAAAAAATACTGTTGAGTTAGATTTTTATGCTGATTAAAACTAAAATTGGCATGCTGATTCCAAAATTGCAGTCAGTTTTTTTCTAGCACGTCAAGTTTTTTCTCCACAGCTTACCCTCCAGATAAGCAAAATTCCACTGATTAGCTGTAGTAGTAGTAGTAGTAGTAGTGTACATATGATGGCTGACTATTGTTGGAGCATCAAACGCGATAGTCCTCAAGTTGAACACTCCAGAAAGAGCTATAAACGTAAATTTTTACCTTAACTACTTGCACACAATTATAATTACAGTAGCCATATCCTTTGTAAAAACATAATACTGTTAAACATTGCAGTCATGCCTGTTTCTTTTTCATTTCTTTTTCTATTTCGTTGTATGTCAATATTTGAAAATTCTTATAAAACAAGCACATATCTGTTAAGTACAGTATTTTTCATATGTTTTAAGAAAACAGGGATCCTATAGTTCAAAAACTTGACATGATAGAGAAAAACTGAGATCAGTTTTGGATTCCGCACCCAAAAATTAGTTAAAAACAGCTGTCAGACCTAACTCAACAAAAATTGTGTTCCCCAGTGTTATGAGCCACTTAGCTAGGTAATCTGCTGACCAAATGTCCAGAGAAAGTCCTAAGTGCAAGGCCACAGATCACCAACAAACTCTTCACATATTTCACTCAGTGACACACCTCTGATCATTAGCAGCTCTTTTTTGAGAAATATGAGCTCAGCGACACCAGCAACCCTATAGTCAAATGCCAGCACGGGTGTCATCACATTTAAAAATGCTAAGCAAAAAATTCAGAAGGATTGTTATTAATCAAAAAAAAGTTTGATTGGTGTGTAAAATTTGCAAAGACAGTGTGGGCCTTCATAGTTGTGGGACTTCAAATGACCAGTGATAACATTTTTAGCCACATGCCATTCAACAGCTTTCTTTCAAAGTGGTGGCCAGCAAATGATGTAGTTTTCATAAATAATTGGCAGTTTCTCTGGGGAAGATGAAGTACAAGAGAAGGCATTCATTGCAGTTTGGATGGTGAAGCTCACATTTCTAGGAAATCTGGCAGATTTTATTAGTAAACCAGCACGGCAAAAGTTTAGCAAAATAGCAAAATAGAATGCCATATTCGTAATTGATTTAATTTGATGGTATATTATATTGTTTTACTAAAACTTGGCTATCTCTCATTAAGAAAATGTTAGCTTGATTCCATGTGCAGTCATATTAACACTCACAACCTCCAAGAGTCAGGCAGTGAGTTGGAGTTGCAACCATATTCAACTACGTAGAGACATATCGTATAGAAATTAAACACCTATTTTTTTTCTACAGCATTCTCTCCCATTAGATAAATATTTAATAACATTTGAAATCTTATAATCTGAGGAAAAACCATCAACCAGCAGTGCCTGCTCTAGTTGGCTGCTCAGGTAGGGCAGGTTCAGTCAGCGTCAGTCAAATGTCCCAATTTGCTCCTGTTGCGGTGCCACTGGTGTGTAAAGGAGTGTGACGAGCAGCTGCTATCAGTGTATGAATATGGTGTGAATGGGTGTGAAAGCGCTTTGAGAGGTCTGACAACTAGAAATGCACTCTTGCCAGTACAATCCATTTACCATTTAGATGTCTGTAAACTGCATTTAAATCAATGTCATGTATACAGACCGCTCGTCAGACGAACCAAACCGGTTCTGAAGCAGGTGAAAACCTGGCCAGCAGGAGCCATCTCTGCTCTTCAGGACTGTTTTGAACACACCGACTGGCACATGTTCAGGGAAGTGGCAACTGACGGCGACTTCACCGACTTGGAGGAATACACGACATCAGTGACCAGCTATATTAGCAAGTGCATTGATGACATCACTGTCTCCAAGACCATCACTTCACGCTCCAACCAGAAGCCGTGGATGACTGCAGAGGTGCGTGCACTACTGAGGACCCGTGACTCTGCCTTCAGAGCAGGCGACAAGGCGGCCCTAAGAACAGCGAGGGCCAAACTGTCCTGGGCCATCAGAGAGGCAAAGCGCACGCACGCTCAGAGAATCCACGACCACTTCAAGGCCAGCAGAGACACGCGGCGTATGTGGCAGGGCATCCAGAACATCACCAACTACAGGTCATCACCATCTGCCTGTGACAGTGATGCCTCCCTCCCAGATGCGCTGAACGACTTCTACGCTCGGTTTGAGGCACAGAACGGCGTGACGGCGAGGAAGACCACCCCTTCTCCCAATGACCAGGTGCTGTGTCTAACCACGGCTGACGTGAGGAAGACTCTACGCAGAGTCAACCCATGGAAGGCTGCTGGACCAGACAACATTCCTGGCAGGGTGCTCAGGGGATGTGCAGACCAGTTGGCCGATGTTTTCACGGACATCTTCAACACCTCCCTGTGCAGCACCGTTGTCCCGACCTGCTTCAAGGCCACCACCATCGTTCCCATACCAAAGAAGTCTTCAGTGTCCTGCCTCAATGACTACCGTCCCGTTGCACTCACACCCATCATCATGAAGTGCTTCGAGAGGCTTGTCATGAGGCACATCAAGACCCTGCTGCCTCCCTCACTGGACCCCCTGCAATTCGCCTACCGCCCCAACCGCTCAACAGAGGACGCCATCACCACCACCCTCCATCTGGCCCTCACCCACCTGGACAATAAAGACACTTATGTTAGAATGCTGTTCATAGACTTCAGTTCAGCATTTAACACAATCATTCCTCAGCACCTGATTGGAAAGCTGAACCTGCTGGGTCTGAACACCTCCCTCTGTAACTGGATCCTGGACTTCCTGACTGGGAGACCACAGTCAGTCCGGATCGGGAACAGCATCTCCAACACCACTACACTGAGCACTGGGGCCCCACAGGGCTGTGTGCTCAGTCCACTGCTGTTCACTCTGCTGACTCACGAGCAATGCACAGCTCGAACCACATCATCAAGTTCGCCGATGACACAACCGTGGTGGGTCTCATCAGCAAGAACGACGAGTCAGCATACAGAGAGGAGGTGCAGCGGCTAATGGACTGGTGCAAAGCCAACAACCTGTCTCTGAACGTGGACAAAACTAAAGAGATGGTTGTTGACTTCAGAAGAGCACAGAATGACTGCTCTCCGCTGAACATCGGCGGCTCCTCTGTGGAGATCGTCAAGAGCACCAAGTTTCTTGGTGTTCACCTGGCGGAGAACCTCACCTGGTCGCTCAACACCAGCTCCATAACAAAGAAAGCCCAGCAGCGCCTGTACTTCCTGCGAAGGCTTAGGAAAGAACAGCTTCCACCCTCCACCCTCACCATGTTCTACAGAGGGACTATCGAGAGCATCCTGTGCAGCTGCATCACTGCCTGGTTTGGGAATTGCACTGTCTCAGATCGCAAGACCCTGCAGCGGACAGTGAGGACAGCTGAGAAGATCATCGGGGTCTCTCTTCCCTCCATCTCGGACATCTACACCTCCCGCTGCATCCGCAAAGCCACCAGCATTGTGGATGACCCCACACACCCCTCTCACACACTCTTCACCCTCCTGCCATCTGGTAAACGGTACTGGAGCATTCAGGCCCTCACGACCAGACTGTGCAACAGTTTCTTCCCTCATGCCATCAGGCTTCTCAATACCTAGAACTGGACTGTAGGAACACACACACACACACACACACACACACATACATATATACACATACACAACTGAACTGGTCCTAAGGAACTCACACATACATACATATATATACATACACACAACTCAGCATCCTCTATGCATATGTTTTGCACATGTTTCGCACATGTCTTACTTTTTTTTTTTTTTTTTGCTGCTACTATCATGTTTACACTTCCGTTTACACTACCTCAGCTGTAATATTTGCACTACTGTCACTTTCATAACAGAACTGTGTACTGGTCGGCGTCGTAGCTACGTACTGTCTTGTTCTGTCTTGTGCTGTCTGCACATGCTTTGCACTTGTGCACTTTACATTTAAATTTATGTAAATTACGTAGTCCCTGTAGTTCTGTGTCGTCCTGTGTTTGTCTTATGTAGCACCTTGGTCCTGGAGAAACGTTGTTTCATTTCACTGTGTACTTGTATATGGCTGAAATGACAATAAACTCCACTTGACTTGACTTGATGTCTCAATGTAGCATTAAAATCCTGTGATAATTTTAGTCCCACCATGGTACACACTCAGAAATTAAAGCAAACATCACCAAAAAAGGAAAGAGCCCCACCAATCGCAAAGAATTTAGCCTAGTGTAGCAGGATTGTCTTGCCTACTCATCATATATGAAGGAAAATAAGAACAACCCCATGATGCAGCTAAGCTACGTAATAAGTTATAACCTAATTTATTGTATAGTCCTTGAAAGCAGCAATAATTGACTAATAAGAGAAATAACATTCTCTTTCTCTTTAAGGTCTTTGGGAAAGCAGTTGCTAATTAGTTGTGTGACACTCTATGCAACAATACCTTATTTTAAGTTACAAATCTAACTGCACCTTCTAACTGCACCAGAAAAAAGGGCTTGTTATTTAGCAGACAGATCCCAGTTACATGTCATTTTTATATGTATGTATTTCTTATATCCAACTTCTAATCTCTAACACCGCTCCTCTTCTGCATTAATTTTGTAGTTCACTTGACCATCTCTCTTTCTTGATCTTGCTTTCTTTCTTTCTCGCTCTCTCATTTGTTGAGTGAGGGAGAAGTAGGCTACTTTGAATGGTTTCTTTACAAACAGCAAATAATTTTCCTCGTGCTTTAAATTAACTAACTCTAATATCTTTATCTTGTTGTCTCTTGCAGGATCTACAGTAGTTGCAGGTGTGTTTTTTAGATTTCACTTATCTGACAACAATGTCACCTGTGTGGCATTAGTCAATTGACTGGAGGTGACCACACCTACCACCACCTAGACATCTCCCTTTTATGTTATACTGTTTACTTACAATACTAGCAAAGGCTGAAGAAAGCATTGCACAGCTTCACACGTGTGAGCTGAAGAGCAAGTCTATTGCATTTGCTCTGGTTCTCCCTTCTAGTGGACTATCCACTGCTGGGTAAGTAAGCACAGGGTTTCCCAGTTCTGTTTTGTGATAGAGCCCATTTAGATTTGTTCTGAAGAACTTCACAATAAAGAGCCTCAGCAACCAAACACCAGACCGCTATTAAAATCTTAATTTGACTGATGTACACAAAATGTTGGCCATTATTGGAAAAAAGTTGAACAACAGTATGTGAACACAAACACCACTTCCTTTGGTTTCCTGTGAGAACTGACCATTGACCCCTACATCTTGCTCCCAGCATCGAGTCAGACGCACGATATCCCCTGGGAGCTTGACGGCATGTGCTCTACAAGGTCCCTGCTTTCCTTTGCTTGATTCTCTGTATACTTTTTTTACTCTTAAAATCTAAAAATACAGTTGAGTGCGGATGTTGCTGCTGTGTTACATAAGCTTGTGAGACTGAAGTGTCAGGAACAAGAGGTTGTACAGAAAGTTTCTGGATCTTAGTTCTCACAAAGTAAACAATCATAGAAAAAAGGACAGTTTCCTGGAACAGCTTCACAGAGTAAAATCTACACAACATTAACCTCAAGCTTCATGTTGGTCACTTTTTAATATACTTGAGGAAAAATGTCATGGGCTTCCTTCACTCCATTTCACTGTAAAACCTGACAGCAAAGAAGGCAATTACTCAAACTGTTTTAGTCTATATTCCAGATTCTAATGTACTAATATCACAGTAAAACAGATTTTTTCCCCCACATTTTCTTCAGAAATGTATCATGGATAATGTCATCATCAGCCTGTAGTTTATTCCCTGTAACTATAATAACTTAATAACATTTTTCTTAGCAAAGAAAACAAAATTAATATATTCAATTTTGATTAATTTTAGGTTAAGGAATATTCATGCAACAGTTTAGTAAGACTAAGCCTTATTTTTACATTTAACTGCATAGAATCCATGTTGTGATTTCTGATTTTTTTATAGTAGATTATGTTATTTCTATTAGTTAGATAATGTGGCTGATGCTTATACAGGGTCAAACTCAGGCAATGGTTATGACATAACATTATGTACAATTATGCAATATATGTAATTCCATCCAGTTAGGTCATAAGGTACAAACTTTCAAAGTAATTCAACGACCTATGGGTTTTATGTTTATTAAACTGAATAGTGATTTAAATAGATAATTCAAAAGAAAGAGACACTTTAGGTGCTGATTTTGAAAATTTGGAAAATCAATGAAAACAATTCTGTGTAAGTATTAAAAATAATTTTTGAAAAAAGGTAAAGATTAACAATAAATTCAGGCGGTTAATTATCCAGACTTATCTGAACAGTCAATAATCCTGTGGACATTTAAAAAATAGAAGAGAAATCATTCCACATTATGTTTACAAAGAGTAAGAGAGGCATTAACTTAGAGATGAAAAAACCAGCAAGCTATATGTAACATAAAAGTTTGAAATATCCTTCCTTAGCCTTGTTTTGCTCTGGATTTAGAGAATTTGACAAATATGCTTCCTTACTATTCAATTTCAACCAAAATCAGCTGAGGTGATTTGTATTATTCCTATAATTACCTCATTGGCTTTTCAAAAGTTGAATTAATCCATTTGGAATAACACAAGTTAAGGAATTTAATTCTCTAAAAGGAACTGGAAATCTGAGAAAATAGTTTCACTAATAATTCATTTGTTAAAACTTACATGTTAAAAGATATTTAGTTTGGTTGAAAATGTGATTGTGGATTAAATACAAAATTGAGAAACATTCTTTTAAAGTAACACAACAAATGTAATAAGAATCTAGATTCAAGGACATCAAGGCGCTTCCTATATTTGACATACATTTCATTGAATTGCATGTTCTACTATTCTTCAGTTTCTTTTAGCAGATGCTTTTATCCTAAGTAACAGACGAGTAAGTTCCACAACAAGCATACATCTAGGTAGATCTAGATTTTATACATTTTAATATTTTGAAAATTTGACCAGTGCTCTAGCTCTTAGTTGAGGTTTTCTTCTTTAGTAGTAACTGGCAGTGATAGGGAGAGAGAAGGCAAGGGAAAAAGAAATGCTGGGTGTATATTTGGGTGATCTTGTACTTATTACAGTTGAGTAGAGACAGAAAGAGTGAGGGAGGGCATCTTGTGTTCATCAGAGTTTTATCGTGGTCTAAGTTTAGATTTTGGCTCACAGACTACATCTCAAGTAACAAGGCTGCAGGCTCACTTCAGCCACTCTACACTGAGACAGAAACAGAGCTTCACTCAAAGCTTTAAAGTGAGCAGAGCAAAGGCAGAGAAAAGTCTCAAGAAAATAACAGGACGGACAGGAGAGGAGCTACTAATGACAGTTGCTGTCATTTGATGAGCCATTTCAAACAAGAGGCACAGACGTACAGAAAGGAAGAGCAAGAATTGTACTATTTTATTTGGAAAAAACCCTTATCAAACAAACCATAACAGTTTATATCTGTTTTTTACTTACTGGGAGTGGACAATGACAGAGGAAGCAGGAGAGGGAGTCAGCCTTTTTCCAGTCTCTGGGTCTGAGCAGCAGGGTCCACATTTTTTACAAGATGTCATCTTTCATGGCAAGTTTAAGGTGAGTTACTCTTTGAGAGCAACACAAACTAGATATAGACTGACAGCAAGGGAGTAAAAATAGGGGTAAGACAAGACAGACACTGATATTGAATGAAACTGGTCCAGGTAAAGATGTACATGGACTATTCACTGATACTTTAATATTTTAAAGGAAGTATATTGTTTTGAGATATAGATATAGATATTTGAAATATTAGTATTGTTTGTATTGGTTTTATTTAAGCTTATTTAAGTTAAGAGCAAATTATTTGCACCAAATTATGTCAAGCTGAATCCTGGGGAAATATGTATACAATCTTACACAAAACATGAGATAGATCTTTGACTGGTATAGCGAAAACATGGATCTAAATATTTCACTAGACAAGTTTACATTTTTCAGATCTATATTTTTTAACTCACAAATAAGTTGCAGACATAAGGCCATATAATAACTAATTCCCTGGAAAGTGTTGATGACCTGTCACCTTGTTGCCTCATTGCTACCACGATCCATGAAGAAGAACAAAGTTCATTCTTCTTCTAATCAGGAGACTTTGTACTGCCAATGCATGACTGTTTTCTGTTGGTTACAGTGAACTGTGAAATATTTGTATAGACAGATTTGATTATAACTTACAAATTAAGATCTCTTGCAGAATTCTTAAATACCTTCGTATTACTAACAAGACCACTTGTCACACCATCATCTTCAGCTGTTTGAGTTGCCCATGTTGTGATGATATGGCAGACATTCATTTTTCGTAGCACATTAAGGACTTATTGTTAATGTTGGTTCATAAAATAATATTGAAAGTTAAACTGTGATCTTTATGCAATAGCTATCCTGAAGCTTGCTGAAAATTCTATTAAGTAAAATGATTTATTCTTCTCTTGCACACACACATACACACACACACACAAAACTTTGACATTGGGCGTTTTAAGCACTAAATTTGCCACACTTGAATACTTAGCTGCAAGTTAAGGTGCCTGACTGCTGATGTTTACAGGTTTTTTTTGGAATTTATCTCGGTGCTGCAGGTGTGCCTGACAGCTGACAGATGTTTTTTGATTGCCAATTTTAAATAATGTTGCTATTTTCACATCCCGACATGTGATATACATATGAAAATGATTCAGCAGTAGTAGAGCAGTAGACTTATTGCAGACTAACACGTACCTTCAAGCTGGTGGGCTAAATTTATCTATCGAGGTTGTACAAAAATCTGTAATGTAATTTCTTGAGTAGTACTCTCTATTGAATATGGAATACAATTAAATATATGTTTCATAAATATGAAAAACTTAAAGATCTGTAAACCTTTTGCCAACTCAGAAGACAAGAACAGTGGAGTTTTAATTTGCAGCAATACAGTATTGACGTTTACCACTTGTAGCTCCAACACAAATGTAGATAAATGTAATGTTGATTAAGTGCATCTGACATTGAAAGTATGTAAATACTAAAGATGCAAATGCCAAATATTTATGCTTATGAGCTAAGGATAATTTAAACTGAAAATTTGAAATTGATGTGAATCATTTCTGTGTAGCTCTGTTTATTAATCCCTAGACACATTAAATTTGCAGCCAGACTTCATGAATGCATTTTATAAGGAGGAACACTGTACTAGGCTGTGATCATGGCACAGCTCATAATTCACATGCTATTTATGAGATACTACAGTGGGCCTGGCAACTGCTACCCGTACTATGTCACCCAACTACCTCCTGAGGTCATGGAATCATATACTTCATAAGGCGTAGTACTGGAATTTGTTCAGGTCATGGCAGGGCTCATAATTCTCATACTATTTATGAAGCGCCACAGTGGGTGTGGCAGCTTCCAACCTTACTGTTGCACCCAACTGCCTACTGAGCTCATGGAATCATAATTTCCATTTACCGTGACTCTATACAGTCTAAATTCTTGAGATATGGAAATTCAGAAGTCACGGTACTCCTCACCACATCTAAGACCCCCAAACTGTGCCAAATGTGTATTGCACAATGGCCCAGCCAGCAACTAACAGCCAGTTGCATAACTGTCCCTTGAGTTTAGGGTGAACATCAGAGCTAGCTACATAAACTTCCTCTCATAGAAATCAGTAATAAATATTATTTACTCTACACTAAAATTGATGCCAATGCAATGATGCCACTGTTATTACTTACCACTGTCGTTACTAAATAAGTATAACCAAAGCAGCTTGTGCATTTATCAGTTACCTTGGTTTAAGTAATCAGTTCAACACAAGATGTATTGAAACATAACTATAAAACCCGAATAAACATCAGAAAGAGCTACTAGTGCAATAAAAGTGTTTGAAGGTCCAAGTTGTTAACTTTACAGCTGGTTTCCTCTGAGTTTGTGTCATGGTTCTGAGTTGTGTTTGTTGTTTCCTGTTTTATTTTGAAAGGTTGTTTCCCTTGTGTGTTTCTGTCTACTTGCTTCCTGTTCTTGATTAGTTGATTGGTCTCACCATTGGTCTCGTTTTCCTGCCCTCACTTGTCTATTTAAGTTATGCCATTGCCTTTGTTCTATGTTGGTGCATTGTTAGATTAGACTCCATGTTCTTGCTCTGTTAACATCCATGTTCATAGAGTTTTTGGATTTTTGTTTCTTTCTGGATCTTTGATTATTTTGGGATTATTGAATACCTTGTTATGTTTGGACTGACTCCCTGGACTTCGACCCTGCCTGCCTTGACCATCCGTAAGCCTTAAGCCTCATATAAACTGTTAAAAGATCTTTTTGCATCCTTGTCCCTGCCTGCGTCTGGGTCCTGCTCTCCCCTCGTGACCAAGTCCTGACAGTTTGGTACATTTTAAAAGATTCAATCCAACATCATTTGGCACGAATGGAGGATGTACTATGTCCTTTAGACAGTCAGATAGGCACTGCACTTACAGACTCACAGACTTAAGGGTCATGTTCTTTGAAATTCTATGGATGGAGAAATACCTGCTGTGAACTATGCATGCTCACAATAGCTTTCTTTTATTCTGCATTTGTTTTGAGCATCAGTAGTGCGTGTCCTCACGGATATACAAGATGTAGTATGCACATACACAACACACTGGCATAATGAGAGAAAAGCAAGTATATCCCTGGCTTTATCCCAAGATGCCACCTGGTGCAGCTGCATCACATAGCATCCATCTTCTTTCACACCAGGTGTTTTACAAAGGATGTAATCATTACTGCTGGAATTTCTAGGGAAGTACTTTCTGAGGATCCATAAGTGATCAATT
Organism: Datnioides undecimradiatus; assembly: GCA_008933995.1. Lineage (NCBI taxonomy): Eukaryota > Metazoa > Chordata > Actinopteri > Lobotiformes > Datnioididae > Datnioides > Datnioides undecimradiatus. Next base: position 1,989,171 of record WARS01000054.1, on the reverse strand, counting down.
TGTTTCTTACCTATTTCTTAATTAACTAATCACTGTACACAAAATCGTATTTAGGAGTTACTCATATAGTGTTTAAATCGATGTAAGTTCCTCATATGTTTCTCATTTGTTTCCTAGTACATAATACCATAAAACTTTCAAAGTATTGCCAAAATCATCTTTCCCGTTTCTTGCTGGCTACTGTGTCTTAAATTTCCTGCATTCACTGTCACTTTCTGGTCATTGGTACTGCTACCTTGTCAACTGACTGGCAAGCCCCTTTAATATAGAAATAGTGTTGTAGTTGATAATGTACATTCATGGCATTCAGTGTAAAATTATGGACAATACTAAATAAGTTTGCTAAAATTAATTTTACTAAACAATATGAAAAATGTGTAGACTTTACCACACATATGTGCTTGAAACCAAGAAATCAAAAAGACACCCAAGTGACACTGAACAGACAACAAGACACTGAATAACAACATCTTTGGATCCACTCCAGTTGTGGATCTTCATTCTATTCATTCCTCCATTTCCTGTCCAAGTTAAAGTTATAAAGTGCCTAAAAATATAAATCGATGATTAATATATAAATGGCAGAAATGAATTTATGAGCAGGGGGCAAATGATGGATCATTTTAGTGTCAAGGGGATACTAAACAGGAAAATAATATAAATAAATCATATTTAAAACCTTATTAGATAGTGTACGTTAAATACTGTAGAACTACTACTATATCCAAGATAAAATATTTTTGTATAAAAGCCCCAATTTTTTGTTTAACCAAGCATTGCTAATCATAAATACAAAGCTGGTGTTTGTGACAAACTAACCTTTCAAATCAGTTGAAAATTCATTGAATTATGATTTTTTTAAATTGTGGATTGACATTCTGCTACCACAGACTCACAGGCATTAGGACATACAGCTTCCATGTTCCAATAAGGCAGCTGTCAAAACTAAAAGCAAAGAAACAGCAACTAAAAACAACAACCTGCACCAGCAGTATTTGTATCAAACTTCAGTAACTGCAAATACAAGGTACGATATTAGTAAGGAATATATAATTATAAAAAGAATATTAAAAAACCAATATAATAAGCTCACAAAAGAGAAATGACTGAAAAAGGTTTAGGCACAGATAAAACTGCACTTCTGCCTCTGCATGCAGTTTTTGGTCACCTTAATTATTTCTTCTCTCTGTCTGTCCCAATGTGCATGTTGATAGCTGCTGAGGGCTCTTACCCCAGAGGAAAGCACCCACTGCCAGCATGGCCTCTACTTTGAGGATGGTCAACGACGTGTTGACTATGTCCTCACCTATCCTGTGAAGAAACTGGCTGGAGCCCGCTCCAGTCGACAGTCCTCAGCAACCCTCCTGACTGAAAATGCAATTGCCCGCAGCCTACGGCGTGGTCCTCAGAGTCGTGACAAACATCTACAACAACACCAAGTACAACAAGCTAGAGGCTCATCATCCCCATCGTCATCACCAGTGGCTAATGTGGAGCTGGGCTGTCTGGGAGAGCCCTTCAGTGGTCAGGAGGATCATAAGATGTTCAGGAGGGAGGAGTTTGAGGAGAAACTGAGAGACATGGGACTGGAGCTTGAGAAAGATGAAGATGTAAGTTTGCATCTTTATTCATTTATTCTTTTCAGAAACACGATGAGCTCCACTAAAAGTGGCCTTTATTTACTTTATGGACAAAAAAATAATTAAATATAAGTTAATTGTAGGGTGCCTAATTCCCATCTGGACAGGGAGTGAAGGCCGGTGGCAAGGGGACACCCTAGGGTCACGAGGAGCAGGAGTCAGGGGAACTATAGATTGTACACTGGGGGCTAAGGTTGAAGGTGCTGACCGGGCAGTGGGAGCACAGATATCACTAGGGGCACTGGGAGCACTAGGGGCTAGCAGGGCCAATGCTAGCAGGCCGCACACTGGAAGGAGAGTTGCTAGCAACGTTGATGCTAGCAGACCAGACACTGGGAGGCAGGCTGCTAGCAGATCCATTGCTGGCAGACCAGGCACTGGGAGGAAGGCTGCTAGCAGATCCAATGCTAGCAGGCTGGACACTGGGAGGAGGGTTGTTAGCAAAGCTGGGGCTAGCACTCAGGGAAGCAGGCTGGAGACTTGTGGAATTGAGAGTGGTGGGATTAAGGCTGGCTGGCCTGGTGAGTTAACAAAGCTCTTTAGCCAGCCAGGTAGGGAACTTCTCCACAGAGGTTTAGCAGCCACCTTCTTTTTTGCTAGTTGGAGATCTGCCTCCCTAACCTCTGCTTTAGAGTTCTCCTTCCACACTCCATGTAGAAAAACAAGTACAGTCCAAAAGTCTTTGTCTGCTGGGTCCATTATTGGTTGGTTCATTCTGTCATGGCTTGGTTACCAGGAGAGAGCAGGACCCAGACATAGACAAGGGGCAAAAGATATTTTAACCGTTTAATTAAGGGCTTAGGCTTACGAGTGGTCAAGGCAGGCAGGGTCGAAAACCAGGTAATCAGTCTGAACATGACATGAAAAGCAAAATCTCAAAGTACACATAGGGAAACACAAGGAATCGTGGCAGGAACACAGAATCAAACATAGCAAATGAAGCAACGAAGAACAAAGGCAATGACACAACTTAAATAGACATGGAGTGCAGGCAAACGAGACACAGGTAAAACCAATGAACTAATCACAGACAGGAAACAAGTACATGGAAACACAAGGGGAAAACTCTTCAAAATAAAACAGGAAACAACAAAACAAGAAACTCAACTCAAAACCATGACAAGCGTCTAACTGTTGTTCATATTCATTCAGCTTCCTTAAAGTCAGCAGTTCAATGAGGAACCATCTTTTTAACAATCCTTAATTGTATCCTTGTATATTTGATGCTATTCATTTGCCTTCCTTTTTTTTAAAAAAAAAAAACAGCAGCTCAGTTAAACATCACTATCATGTCCTCAATTTCTTTAGAAACTGCCCTCTCTAGTTTCCTTCCTGGCAAGTACAGCTGGGCTAGGCACAAATCCATGGAAATTTTCTTAACACATTATTTGCCAATAATATTGATCTAGAAGAGTAGGAGAGAGACAGAAAGAGATGTACACTGCTTTATAGCTTGGAGAAAAACAACCAAGATTTAGAAATATGCAGTAATTATCATATATGTTGCAGTTTTGTTTTTGTTTTTTTACTTTTGAAGGTAATCAATTTATGAAGCAAACCATTTTTGTAAAACTTTTTGCCAGGTTGCATCAGATATATTTGTGTCAGCCACCTAAAAGGGTAAACTGATATTCTGCCTGCATATGAGATGTCCTAATGCCAGCATATAAATAGAAAATAAGGCTCTCCAAAGCAGTGATTTGAAATGGCTGATCTGAGGTTGCCAGTACAGCAACAGTTTTCCTAAAACTGGGTTGAGGCAAACAATAAGTCTATTACAAACACACCTGTGACATCAATTTCTTTGATGTATTGGTGATTAACAATTGTGCAAACAATTGGCCAGTTAATACTTTGCAAGATATGCCCTACTATATAACACTGTTTTTATTCATTTAAGGAAAAAGATTGGTATTTGGAAATTTACTAGTTGCTTCTGTGGTTTATGATTATGAGTGATCTACCAATTATGAGTTTGTATGCCTGTCTGTTCATCTTTTTGTCATAAATGAAAATTTTCAGGATTACCTTAGGGGAATTTTTTCAAATTTGGTAAGTTCATTGTCAAAGTTCAAGGTCACTATGAACCCCATAAAAACACATTTTGACCTCTTAAATGTGATATCTTGCAAATGCTTTGGATGATTTCTTTTAAAATTTGCATTTAATTTTGCACAAACAGTGACCTGGATTACAGAATGAAGTTAATAGATTTTGGTAGTCAAAAGATCAAAGTCGCTGTGGCTGTGGTGGCTGTGGCTCAGTGACATATTGGGTCATCCACCTATCAGAAGATTAGTGGTTCAATTGCTCGCTCCTTCGGGCTGCATGCTGAAGTATCCTTGGCCAAAACACTAAACCCCGAATTACTTCAGCTGGCTGTTCAGTGGGTCTGAAAATGAGTTAGTTTCCTTTTAGGCGAATGGGTGAACGCTAACCATCAGCAAGGTGAAACACATTTTTGACCTCGTAAAGAAGTATGTCAAGGTTGATGTGAGGTAATTTTTTAAAAATGTGTCATCAACATTCACTTGAATTAAAGAATAAACTGATCAGATTTTTAGTGGTTAAAGGTCAAGATCACACTGACTTTACATTTTTACTCAACATACAAGGATGACCAGAGGGAATTTAATTAAATCAGGAACAAAGTTTTCACTGGACTTAAAGATCAACTGATTATATTATTGAATTGCATCAAAGATATTTGACATTTACATAATATATGAAGTCTAGAATTATCATAAACTATGTAATTTTGTTATCAATTAATAGGACATACATGGACTATATGTATTAAGGTTAAGGCATTAATTGAAAGTGACACAAACCTATCTGAAGGATCATAACAAGTACAAGTACAAGACCTGATGAACTGCTGGAAAAGATTACTTTTTAGTTTATATTTAATGGATTTATCAGAGTCACATTGTCTCATATCAAAGGTGATAGGTATGTCAGGAAAAGGCCCTCCAGCTGACTTGTTGTGGAGACAGACAGCCATCTTTTGTTCTAATGCACAGGATGGGTTATAAAGTATAAAATCAATATGAAGGGGCAAGTTCATTTACATTTTTCTAAGACACGAGGAAAGCAGGAAATTTTTTGTAATTGAGAAGAAGGCTGACTGCAGGCTATTGGATAGAAGTGACCACCTGATGTGGACAGCTTAATCTCAACTGAAGCCAGGGAAATGACAGCAGGAAGTTATGAGTGAGCATGCAGGAGAGGGTGAACGGTAGTGTAATTGAGAAATAGCACTACAGGCATAAGCATGCAAGGGAATTGTCTTCCTGACTACATTTTAATTAATTTAAAACATATATTGGGCTAATGACTTGTCAATCAAAGCAGGTATCAGTGCTGTCTTTTAATTAAAATGTATTCATCTTTCATTATTTAAATCTCTACAGTTGTCTGTGTCAAGCCTTTAAGAGCACTTTACAGCAGCAGCTGAGGGTAACAGATAATTTTGTATTAAACTTTGCGTGTGCAGGGCGAATACATAAAATGTCTGCAAAAATAGACACTTTGTCCGATAGCCACTTGATTTGACAGTGAAACATTCAAACGCATGTTTATGCAAAATTAAGGCTGGTCTATTAACAGTTATCAACCCCAAACATGAATAAATAATATCCCCCATATTCTGTAAATGGTAAGTATAAGCAATTGAGCTTCCAATCTGGAAAAGTGCTAGTTTACATTGAATAAATCCCATGAAAATTACACCAATTATCTCTTGTCATAGTCCTTTCAAGTATGTCATTCAAAAGATTTTTGGCATGCAATGTCCTCTTAAGGGGGACATATGTCATATGTCACATATGGGCATATAGGTAAAGTTTGCTGCTTCCAGCAGTAAGCAAGCAGTGTGTCGCGAGTGGTGTGTCATTAGTCAGAGCCAGACATGCAAATTGCTTTGTTGTTGATTTTTAAAAACCAACACAAATGCCTATATTCTGTCTCAGCCCCAGAAGACCAGAGGAGACCATGGTTGCATTTTTTTTGTTTGTTTTTTTTTTCAACTGTTTCCTCCCGCTGTTCAGGGTCAGATTCTGGGTCATAGCTATAGTGTACAGCCATGGGTTGTTTGTCGGGAGTGCTAGCCATGTTGGACACTGGCCCTGCACTGCTCTGCATCTTCCCCTTCCATACATCATTCAGGCAGCCAATAAGCACTGCGCTTCATTATCATAGCCTCTCCACCCACTCAGAACTTTGCGTAGATAATGAAGGTAGAGAATAGGAGAGTGAAAACCCTCCTCAGAGGCTGAATTTCAGATTATTTTTTTTTGCAAAAAATTTCAAAATCTTGTTTTTAAGACATCCAGGACATGTTTAAAACAGCTTTCAGCTGCCATAGTATGTCCCCTTTAACTTTCAAAAGTTTTTGAAGTTTATTTCCTGATTACATCAAAACATATGTAAGATGTGCCATACTTACTCATACTTATTTTGTTTGTCTCTTAGGCCAAGATTCAAGGTGTGGGCTTTGTAAAGATTCATGCTCCCTGGAAAGTTCTCTGTCGAGAGGCTGAGTTAATGAAGTTAAAGATGCCCACAAAGAAGGTAAGACTTACTGTTTCTTCCCATTCTCTCTACCTTGGTCTTGAAAAGGGAAGCTGTTTAAACAGTGTTAATAATCTCACTTTTGTAAGATCTGTATGTAACTTAATACATTATTATTAATATTGTTTTCTCTATGTGGAACTTGGTACTGTGGTATAGTAGCTGCTGTGTGCTCTTTTTCCATTCCCTCTTGCCCCCTCTCTTTCTCGCTCTCTCACACACAAACTGGTCAAGCCAGTTCAGGATGCAGTAGAACCTGGTTCTCAAGGTTTCTGCCTATTAAAAGGAAATTTTTATTTGCTGCCAAGTGCTCTTTCAGGAGATTTTGTGTCTGGTAATGAATATAAGGAGTATATTCTGCATAGTTGGAAAAGTTTATTGTGATAATTTCAGTTATGATTTAGCACTGTACAAGTACAATTGAAATTAATAAATGTGTGGCATGTTATGTCCAAATAAAAATATTTGTTCTTTAATTGTTTAAGAATCACAATTTTTTTTTTTTAGTACATTTCCAAGTGGTAGGAGGCAGCAATTTTTTATTTATTTATCTATTTTTTGCATTCAATAGTTTGGTAGCACAATCAGACACTATTTTCTTCTTGCCTATACATATTTAAACTAGTCCCCCCTCAGCCTACCAACTCAGAGAGTAAGGAAGGCAAGCAAGTCCTGCATCGTCTTTACAGCCCACCCACTGGTAAAATGGGGCTCCCACAGGCCGTTCAGATTCAGCTCCTGTCGTTACATAATGACAGGACTGATTTACATAGGCCATCCTCCTCTGAGTAAAACCCCTTATATGTGTTTGCGGTTATGTACTGTTTAGAGCTGTCATCTAATTGTATTTGTCGATACACTTGTGATAAATAAAGCTTGTAATGTTTCTTACCACCTGCTAGGTTTGATCCTGCAGTTTTGGTACGGGGTACTGTTCTACCTCCAGCCATGGGTTAAAAGACTTTATAGTCCCCATATATATTTACTGTCTGATTCACCATAGGGATATTTAAGGTGGGCGAAGCTCATTCACTGCAATTATGAGACTTAAAAACCCCATCAGTCTCCATTTTGCTTAGCTGGGTTTCTACTGCCTCTCTTAAGTGCATAAGGCACAGAGTGTGAGTTGCAGAACAGCCCCAGGAGCTACATGGAGTTGGCTGTAAACCCTGTTACCTTCCCTACATTGAGCAGAAACACCTCTGGGTATCAGTCACATAACTTCACACGCTCAGGTGCTACTCTATTTACAGAAGACCACTCCAATTTTAAATTCTTGATTTAGTTTCTTCCCAGTAATGCTGGACCATAACCTTTGACCACAACTAGGTTAAGTGTGTGACTGCTCTCATTGCACGTCACTTTTATAGAAATTTTCTTAACACACTTTGTTGGTATTTGCTTTGCCTTATTAAACCTACATTTGTGCAGCGGTACACACAAGACAGCAATAGTGTTGGCCTTGAAGGACTTGAGGGACCACTGCTATACTGTCATCTTGTGCAAGTCCCATCTCACAAGCTCCCGTGTCACAACTCAGAAAATCAGTATTTAACTGGATTATTCATTTATTGTTTAAATCACTTACACAACTTTAATGCAAGTTAAATGTATGTGTCTGTTACACTTTTTCCACCAATAACTGCTAAACAGCTCTCTATGAACATTGAAAATGGATCAGGATATAGCAGTTCATATGTAACAATAAATATTTGGAAAAACTGAAATACTGTTTCAAACCAATAATGAATAATAATAATAATAGAATAAATATAATATGCAGAAGCACAAGACCAATATGAGGAGAAAATAACAGGATATTATTATGGTTGACAATTTTGACCGAGATTTTGATGTGCAGCAGATAATGTCATGTGCAACAGAGATGAGAAAGGTCATATTTATTACTAACATTCCATGGTGTGCAAGTACCAGTTTTTGTTATTATATTCCACTGAGATGCCAATATTGCCAGGCTTAACTATGGACTGAATTCAAAAGCAGACCCAGGAGTAAAGTTAAAAAAAAAACAACAAAAAACAGTTCAGCACACAGGTAAGCAGTCAACACAAGAGGCAGAGGTACAGGCATATGGGGAAACAAACAAGGGAGGGAGACAACTGGACACAGGTGCGACACATATGGGGAGGGCCATGTAATAGCACAGACAGGAAAGCACAAGAGGGCAGGGAGTAGAGGACCGGAAATGAGACAAGTGATTAACAAAATAAAAGAGGAAGCACAAGGACATGAAACACTGGGTATTATGTCTCTAGAAAGACCATGAAGATGGAAAAAGTGATGCAACAGTACCTCAGCCTTTTCCTTAGCTGAGGGCAACTATGTAGAGAATCCAAAAACCATGGGAATCTGGCTTTAAGTTCTTAAGGCTATTGTGATAGGAGATAGTGAAGTGAAAGCAGTTGAAAAAAAGAACCAGAGAGGCCCACCTGGCTTGTCAAGTGTTCAGCCTCTTAACTGACCTTAGGTACTCAAGATTCTTATGATCTATCCAAGAAAAGATAACTGGGCCTTCTCCAACCAATGTCTCCACTTCTCAAGGGCCATCTTGACTGTTAGGAGTTCTCATTGTTTCTTTCTGCCAGTGAGAGTTGTGAGACAGGTAGGCAAAGGGGTGGATCTGTCTGTTGTGATGGCCACACCTGTGGCCACACAACCTACTGCAATGTCAGTACCCTCTGCACCTACACTTTAGTTTCTTTTCACCATTTAAATAATTTTACCCTTATTTAGTTTAAGCACATTATACAGTGAATAAATGACAACACCTGGGATTTGTTTAATACAACCTACACACTTTATTTATCCTTTTTTGGCAGTACAATTGGTTCTATTTGTAGCGTGCATATGTAGTTAACTTTTGTACAGTCAATTCTTTTCTTTGTTTAATGGTTTATTCTAATTTTGGTTTTCTTGAGTTACCAGTGCAGAGGGTGCTGTTGCTGCTGGTGCTGCTGAGTGGCATCCTGTGAGGCTGGGTCCAAAGGGTCCGCCCCTGGAAGTGCAGTTATTATGTGGAGGGAGCGGCCAAATTGGGCTGAACTAAAGGGATGCTGCATCATGAGGGGGAATCGGGGTTTAGTTTGTACAGCCTTGTTGTGCTTCACATAGGCATCATTTGTTGTGTCTTATAGGAATAGGTTATTAGCAAAAATTAATAATTATCTACGATAACTATTAATTGAAAGAATATTATTATTAATAAGAATTAATAATTACAGGGCACCACCCTGGTATCAGGGACCAATAACCAACTCGAAAAATCAGTCTCACAAACGTTCGCTTACAGATATCAGTACCTCCCAGGTATCTGTAAGTACCTGGGAGGTACTGATATGCATAAGACGAACAATGAAGGTGTGAATCCGAGCACTGACTCTTTTAACCAGCCTTTACGACAACACTTACACAAACAATACAGACAACTTCTCTTTAAACACAACAGAATTTATTAAAATCAATGATATCAATTAATAATCGATAACACCTCAATCAATAAACATCCATCATGTACCTATTCTAAATTATACAAGGGTGTGTGTGTGCGTGCGTGCGTGTGAAAGAGGAGGGGTGAGGTTGCGGACGTAAGGGAGGAGAGGGAGTACGTCACGCAAGAGTTTCGGTCAGGGGAAATGACCGCGAAGTTTGAAAAAGACAGCGGCTAGTGGCGTCTGTTGAGCTTAGCCTGTGAGTCTTTAACAAAGGGGTTTTACCCGGTGTATATGTGCGTGTAGGTAAAAGGAAAAAAAGGGGAAATAAATGAAATAAACAAATGGGACGCTTGGTCCGTTATTTCAATTACGGGACTCGCAGTCCGCTAACATAACTTATACAATAGTAATTATAAAGAAAACACACTTAAAACTACCTCTGCCCAGATCAAGCCTATTACGTGCCCACGAAGCAGGGAGATGTGTGGGATCCGTCTTTGGGTCCGGCTCGGTTCCTCGGCTCGGATGACGACGGTGGGCTGTGTCGCTCTGTCGGCGGGTTGCAAAGGTTGAAGAAAGACGCGGCGGTCCTTTCTTCCTTCTGCAGGTACTTTGAGCGCTGGCGGCGGCGGCCAGGCAATTCTCCGCGATCAGCGGGAAGTGGCGAGTCGGGTTGAAGAAAGACGCAGCGGTCCTTTCTTCCTTCTACAGGTACTTATGCGGCGGCGTCTGCGGCGGCGGCGACTCTCCGTCGGATCCGGAAATAATGTGCTTGGGAAATCTCAGTTTGTCCAGCGAGGGTGAGATTGGCACGTAGTTCAGGTCCGTACGGTGTTTACTTCCTTTTTCGTCGTGACCAGCTGGGATTCGTGTAGAAGCCAACCAGACACAGACTGGAAGCGGTTCGAAGCGGTGGTTCACTTCCTTTTACGTCGTGACCAGCTGGGATCCGGGTGGAAACCGACTAGAAACAGACTGGAAGCAAAGTTGTGAGGGTTGATGCAGGTAATATACCTGCAAACATCTGGCCGCACAGCAGGGTGCTGGCGGCTATTGTCCAATGGGAGTCCGCACCCACCGGGGGGGAGACGACAGAGGGGGTTAGGACGGAGATGTCCTGTGCTCCTTCCTGGTTTGGCCCTTTGATCTTAGACAAATGGAGCGGGATGCTGGTGGTTCCCGTGCCATTTGGGGGTCAGCGCTCACCAGGGGGGCGGCCGAGCAGGTAGGGGCGGAGGTGTCCCACACTCCTGTGTGCTCTGGCCCATAGGTCTAAGATAAGGAGCAGCCAGGATGCTAATGGCTCCGTCCCATTGGGGGCTGCACCCAGCAGGGGGGGGCAGCAGAGTGAATGGGGATGGAGGTGTCCTGCATACCTTTGTGACCTGGCTCCCAGGTCTTAGACAAAGAGAGCAGCCATTTGGTTGGTCTGCAATCTTTGATCTGTATCAGACCTCAGGTCGTAAACCTTGTCGGGGGCCTGTTGTCTGTATGAGGCCCAACACTGTTAGTTTTTTGTTTTATTTTGTTTAGTTAGTAGTTAAATATATTCTTTACAGACAGGCTGATTGTCCGGTTTTGTTTTCTGTAGTTGAGTTAGTGGCAGTGTTTGTTGTTTGTAATCCCCCTTTTTGTTAGAATAATGGCCTGATCAACCATTATATATATGAGCCCTTTGTTGTTCAGTTTGGCAGGTCTGTTTGTCTTTTGTTGGTCAGTTGGTCTGCTAAGTTAATTGAGTTTGTATTTTTTTCAGTACAGTTCTGTTAGGCTGACCTCTTTTATGGATCCAGCATTTGTTATAATTTGCTTGAAACATATTTCTTTGCATTTTGGGGTAAATAAAACCTGCTTTTTGTAAAAAATTAACCTGTGCTCCTCATGCTTGCCAGCTTGGTCCCTTACACTGTCCTTAGGAAACCTTTGAGATAGGACAGCCCCCACCCGCACATCAGAGGTGTCAACCTGCACAGTGAACTGAAGCTCAGTGCTGGGAGTGTGAGCATGGGGATGGAGGAGGAGGTAGAGAACAGCCTCGAGTTCCAGTGGAGGTGGCAGTGGGCCAGTAAAGGATACACTACCTTCTCTGGTAATTCTGGTTTGGTGTCTTGTTTGTCTTTTTTGTTTAAAATGTAATTCTACAGTGTCATTTGCAGATGCTTTTATCCAAAGCAATGTACATATAGAATTAGTACAACACAAGCAGAGATCTAGGAAGGAAAAACAACAGGAACAAGTGCTAAGAAATGTATTGAGTCTAGTAGGACCAAGGTGATGACAGCTAGTGCTAATGTCAAGTGCACAGTTTTTTTAATTGATAGTGCATGATTATATGAGGAGGTGTTCTGAAAAGGTCTTAAGCAGTTTCTTGAAGGTTGTGAGGGACTCGGATCAAATGGCGTTAGGTAACTCATTCAACCAGTGAGGGACGACAGAGGAGTCTAGCACATGATGTTGTGATTTGGGACTAGGTGTCTTTCATTGACTGAGTGTAGAGAGCAGGATGGAGTGTAGACCTGGATGAGTGGGTTCAGGTAACCAGGAGAAGTGTTAGCTATAGTTTTGTAGGTAAGTGTCAAAGGTTCGAATTTGATGCAAGCAGCGACTGGGAGTCAGTGGAGGGATATTTTTCAACAAAGGGTTAAAAAGAATCCGTTTTTGTAACTACCAAATCAAAATGTGTATGTATTGTTATCATTCCCAGATCCTCATGCTTAATTCACTGCTTTTATTGTGTTTTCGTGTGTTGAGGTATATATGAGGTATTTTACTGCATATTAAAAAAAATTAAAAAAGAAAAAATTATGACCACTGAGAATTTGGATTTTCATTATACATTTTACAATCAGTTCATTTGAATGTTATATTTGTTATGCAAAGGCTGTTTTTATGGATTTTAATTGTTCTAATTTAATTTTCGCATTCATATTACATGAAATGCTAAAATATGTCCTGTAAGGGGCATATTTTAGCATTTCATGGCCCAGTGGTATAGTGGGTCTGAAATGTTCTTGGGCAAGAAACTGAACTGCAAATTGCTCCTGATTGCTCCATTGATGAATGGATAAGCATACGAATGTTAGTTTCCTTTGTGATAAGTAGTAGCCATCACTGTATGAGTGAATACTGACGTTTAGTGTGTAAGCGCTTTGACTAGTCTGATGACAGCAGCACTCTTTAAGTACAGTCTACTTACCATGTTGTGCTTTATCACATTTTGTTGTTTATACCACATGACCTATTTCAGAATCTGTCTTAGAGTACCACAGAGCCTGCCATACAGTCCTGTACCACAGGATGTATGGTACACGACTGCAAAACCTGAGGTCTATTCCTGTGGTAAATGTCCAGAAATACTGTAAGAACCTCTCAAATCTAACATCTATAGGCCCATCACCTTTACAGAGAGGAACTGCTGCACAATAGAGCAACATGTTCAGTTCGATTTAAATTTCAAACAGTTAGGAAAAAAGTAGACAATGGCTCAATATTATCTCATTCAAAGCATCAGTTTTGTAACACAGGACAACAGTGTGACGGACTATAAAAAGTAAAGCTATAAAGGAAGGAAGAAAGAGGGAAAGACCATAAGAAAATGAGGTTTTCCCAATGAGGTGTTTGTGTACCAGTGAAGCAATTATTTTTTCAAGAATTTTAGAAAGGAATGGCAGTTTTGAAATTGTTCTGAAATTATTTAAATTGTTGGGGTCTAAACCATTTTTTTTCAATATTGGAGTTATTATTGCTGTTTTGAGGGGTGATGGAACAGAACCAGAGATAAGGAAGAGTGCATGATATCGGTGATGAGTGGGCAAAGAGAGGGCAGGGAAAGTTTAACAAGGTTGGTGGGCAGTGGATCAAGTTGACATATTGATGACTTTAATTTACTGATACTTGAAGATATTTCAGTTAGTGTAGGGAGTTTGAAACTGGATAATGAAGATGGCAGGTAGGCTAGGTGAAAAGATGCAGAAAGAACAGTTCACTGTGTTTCAAAGAGAGGGCAATTGTTGATGAATGTTTAGAATTTTGGTCTGAAAAAAGTCCACAAATTTGTTACAGAGTGCAGCGGAGTGTGTATGAGTGGTAAAGGTAAAGCAGACTGTATGATATTAGTGTAGTGGGCAGATAGAGAGAGAGTCTGTATGTTGCTGCAAACCAAAACTGTCCAAACAGGATATGAAATCTTTTGTGAGTGAATTTGTTGTACTGTCCATGTGGATATTGAAATCCACCAGCAGTATTATGTTAGGTGATAGGAATGATATGGCGCCAGGAAAATCAAAAAAATCATTTAAAAAGTCAGTTGGGCTTAGGTGGATGGTAAATGACAGCTAAAATTGCAGGAATAGGTCCACTGATTTGTATGACCAAAGACTGTCACCTCCGTTAGACAGAGAAAATCAAGTTTGTGATCATTCAGAAGATCATAAACAAGAGGACCCTTGCTGATGCATTTAGCAGCCCATCAGAGATGCGGTGATCGCTGGTTGACATGTAAGCCAGT